>OY796888.1:44391173-44662761 GCA_963680785.1 Diplosoma virens | reverse complement strand
CAACAATATTTTAGTTATCAAAAAAATTTATTCCAAACAAAAATTGTAACACAAAAAAGGTAGATTTACAGTGAATATTGTCCTGTAATTGCTTGCAATATATCGGGCAATACTCTCTCTTTGGTTCTATTTCTCCTCCACAAAAATTTGTCAATGTATGAAGCAAGAAAAGTTCGTCGACATCCTTGCATTCTTCTAAGTTTTCCCTTAAATTGTCCCTACATACAGTATTATCAATAATATTTGTGTGGATACCTTGAGGATCCACAAAATGCCGACGGTGATTAACAGTTTTGTGCGTGTATCCTAATGCAGTGCTTTTCAAACTTTTTTCACTACGGCACACTAATAAATTCTAAGTTTGCCTGCGGCACCTTACTTCATAAAGGCGAAAGCCTACTTAATACACTCTTCAAGTTTACATACAGAAATTATATTCAATATATGATAGCAGCAATACCTAATGAAAGGGTGTGCCCACAAAATTGTTTTGATACTGGCAGTGGTGGATATAGGGTGAGGCGAATGAGGCATTTGCCTCGGGCCCCCCTTGAAAATACCGCATATACAGTAGTTTCATTTGCTGTATATGTTTTTTAGAGAACACTATGATTTTGAAAGATAGATAGATAGCGAAATTAGAGATTAAATCAAAGTAAAGACCTTTTTTTTAGAGATCACTATGATTTTGGGAAAAAAATAGTGAAATATGAGATCAAATCGAAGTGAAAACCTTTTTTTTTTAGAGATCACCATGATTTTGGGAAAATAAGGGAAACACAAGATCCAAACCTTTTTTTTAGAGAACACCAATTTTTGGGAATCCTTGCCTCGAGTCCCAACTTTGAATTTCCCAAAAAACAAACAACTTTATGCAAATGACCTCTTTCCTTTTACATTTTTACTGAAGCAGCCCATATTTAAGATTTTTAACAATACTTAAATTACATAAAAAACATAAGTCATCTATAGACCAAGACTCTATGGCTTTCTGTTTATACACGAAAATTTTGCGGCACACTTTAATCTTTTCCACGGCACACAGTTTGAGAAACACTGTCCTAATGCTAAAAATAAAACAAATTATCGTTTTACTATTCATGTTTATATAAACTTATAAGAGCATTAAGATGCTTCATCTACTGAGTCGCACAGATGCTAATTTGGCAAGATTGTTAAGCAATTTTTGCACAGCACACAAAACAAGCATTTAGATTTTAGTCTTTTAGGCTGGCATTTGATACCCAATAAATAAACCACAGTCAGCATCTATTGCAGTGCTCTGCTACTTGTCAGCTGTTGAATAGACAAGAGATAGGGCAGCTATGGGCAGTGTTTTGGGCACCATTGCCCGATCCTGAGCCTACAAGTTGCTTCAACAGCGTGACACACGAAAATAATTTCATGCGCAACGCCTCTAAAATAGTGATGGAACGTGAGCGATCTGTCAAGTTTCACCTCAAGATAAAATAAGGTTAGACAAATAACAAAGGTATATTGGTATTGCAGACTCCCAGCTCACGTGTGGCCTCTTGGTTATTTACATGAAAAGCGGGTCATTGTCTTAACGTGACTGAGCATCAACCTCAAAGTCTGGAGATACCTTAAAATGGCAATCATGTCTTAACTTAAAGTCCCTCAAACTTGTTCCAGTTTTAAGAAGAGTGCAACAATGCAAGAGCGTCTACATTAGCAATTTTTGTGAAAGTCGTAAGGCAGGTTGTACGTATAAATGGTAAAAAAAGAAAAATCAAGATCGATCCTTGATGAGCGCACTACTTTACACGTCGAAGCCGACATTGTTTGTTGTAAGCAGTGGTAGGGACATTCCATGTCAACTCACACCCCTCTTTTGCCGACCATCTCTGATTTTTTTGAAATTTAAAATGTTTGTAGGTTTGGATGAGAAAATGTCTCACACCAAATTTCAAGTTTCTAAATCAAATAGTTTTGGATATATAAAGGTAGAAAATTAGACACAAAATCGCAGCTTGAACGCCCATGATCGAGCAAAAGTGGCCCTCCTGGCTTTATTTTTTGTTCGATTTCAAAGATGTTACTATCATTGGAAAGTTCTTTTCAGCAGCTTTTCAATGATATTCATATCCCAAATGTATGTATATAAATAAAAAAGTTATTTTTTGTCGTAATCTTGTGACCTTGACCTCGCATAACACCAAAACCCCCACTCTAGACAAAAAAATTTTTCAATATTTTTGTTCCTCACATAAAGGACTATAAGCATGCCAAAACTCAAAGTGGGATCTCTATAGACTTTCAAAATATTTTTTAATTAGAAAAAATTGACAAAAAACTTACGAAAATGATTTATTTGAGAATATCAACAAAGTTGCGAAAATATTTACTGCGTAAATATCAACAAATCTGCATCATTAGGCATAACTGTTCAATAAAATGCAAATATCTTAAAAACCCATTGAGATCCCACTTTGATTTTTGGCATGCTTATAGTCCTCTATATTACGAACAAAAATATTGAAAAATTTTTTTTATCTAGAGTGGGGGTTTTGGGGTCATGCGAGGTCAAGGTCACAAGATCACGACAAAAAATAACTTTTTTATTTATATACATACATTTGGGATATGAATATCATTGAAAAGCTGCTGAAAAGAACTTTCCAATGAAATTAACATCTTTGAAATCGAACAAAAAATAAAGCCAGGAGGGCCACTTTTGCTTGATCATGGGCGTTCAAGCTGCGATTTTGTGACTAATTTTCTACCTTTATATATCAAAAACTATTTGATTTAGAAACTTGAAATTTGGTGTGAGACATTTTCTCATCCAAACCTACAAACATTCTAAATTTTAAAAAAATCAGAGATGGTCGGCAAAAAAATGCCGAAAAGGGTGTGAGTTGACATGGAATGTCCCAGTAATTGTGTAACTTTCCTTTCGAACAAGCTCCATGATCTTTGCAACCACATGCTTATCAAGGATAATAATTTTTATTTGTTACTTGTAACTTAGGCTAAGCGATTAACTTTGTTTTTTTCAAAATCAAAATATAACAACTTTTTTAGCATCATATTAATTTATTTATTGTTTCTTGCAAAGTATTTCCTGATTGATAAGATTGTGTCGTTTGAAAAAAACGAAATGTATTCCTTGTTTAAGTAAATTAAGACAATCTTGTCCAATCAAAAATTTATTCTTTTCTGCTTCTAATCTAATAAATTTTCAAGTTTCTCTCGAAAATATTGACTACAGTAATGTTGCTACATTTTCTGACCCAGATTTAGCTTTTCAAAACCTTCAAAATATTTTTCTAAATAAATTTAACCAAAATTTTTTTAAACAATCAAAAAATCAAAAACAGAATAGCCAATGGTTTGACAAAGAGCTTTGGAGCTTACTTCACAAAAAGGACAGATTACATAAAAAATATATACAAAAAAATAACTTATTAGCAAAAGAAAAGTATCTAAAAATTAGAAATCAATATTTTCATCTTATTAAGCAAAAAAAAAAGAATATTTTAAGAACAAATTTAAAAATTATAAACATGATATAAAAAAAACTTGGCAAACCATTAATGAAATTTTGGGAAGGACTAAAGCAAACATCAGTAAAACTAATTGTATCTTAGAAGCTGGAAAAATGATATATGAACCTAAAGAAATAGCAAACACATTTAACTCACACTTTTCTACTATCTCATGTAAACTGATATCTCAGCTCCCTGCTTCTGCTGCTAACTATCAAGATTACTTGGGTTCTTCAAACCCCTCTTCCATGTTTTTTTATCCAACATGCCCACAAGAAATCAAAAGAATTATATCTACTTTAAAGCCAAAGTTGAGTTCAGGTTGGGATGGTATACCTTCATTTATACTTAAACATCTCCCTAAAAATGTAATATCCATTCTTAGCTACATCTTTAATCAATCTTTATCACAAGGAAAATTTATCTCTTGCTTTAAACACACCAAAGTAATTCCCCTCTTTAAAAAAGGTTGTCCCAAAGATGTTTCTAACTACAGGCCTATCAGCTTACTTTCCTGTTTTTCTAAAATAATTGAAAAACTTGTCTATATTCGTTTATATTCTTTTTTAAATAAGTTTAACTTGATTAGTGAAAATCAATTCGGTTTTAGACGAGGACACTCAACTTGTTATCTTACTTCCCTGCTTACTGATCAAATAGCAACATCATTTGAAGAAAAAATGAATAGCCTTGGAATTTTTATTGACCTGTCTAAAGCTTTTGACACTATTAATCATGAAATATTACTAAATAAATTGTATCATTATGGTGTGAGAGGCACAGTTCATGATTGGTTTAAAAGTTATTTATTTGGAAGAACCCAACAAGTTGATTATAATTCAAGTATTTCAAATATAGAACCTATTTCTTCCTCGGTACCTCAAGGCTCAATACTCGGTCCACTCTTGTTTATAATTTACATTAATGACTTCTCAAAATGTCTCAAATATAGCAACAATCTGTCTTTTGCTGATGATACAACGATCATCCTTAGTGCAAAAAACAATAATTTATTATTTCAAAAAGGAAATAAAGAACTCGAAAACATTGACAACTGGTTAATAGCAAATAAGCTTTCCCTTAATGTCAAAAAAACAAAATACATTTTATTTAGCTCTCGTACCACAAAAACATTGTCAAAAGAATCAGTTTTAACTATTAGAAAAAATCAAATTGAAAGAGTCACTTCAGTTAAATTGCTAGGTGTTATATTCAATGAACGCCTAACATGGAAAGACCACATGGCAATGCTAATCAGCAAACTAAAATCATCGCTATATGCAGTAATGAGAGTAAAGCCTTTTTTAACTCAAGAAGCTCTACTTACACTTTTTCATTCTCTAATTCTGAGTCATATAAGGTATTGCATTACAACTTGGTGCTATGGACACTCTGTGTTACTTAATAAATTACAAAAAATCTGCAACAAGTTTATTAATATGATAATCTGCACTAATCCCGCAAAAAAACGCAACAAAGAAATAAAAGATAATATTCTTAATATACAACAACTCTATAAATTAAATATTTCAATTTTCATGTACAAATCATTCCACAAGCAATTACCGTCAGCATTTAACAATATATTTCAAAGAAAAACGTCCACTGTAATTACTAGAAGTAACTCTCAAATCATACCTATATCATGCAAAAACACAGTAACAAAACAATCAATAAGATACATTGGCCCAAAAATTTGGAATGAATTACCTGAAAAAATAAAACTCTGTAAATCCTTAAGTACATTTGTTAAAAAATCTAAAGCATTTTTCCTTGAACAACAATCAAACTTATAAACTGTTACGTAGGTCATCATTTAATATCTTTTGCTGGTCTTCCTTTTCTTATGTTTCAGGACAACAACTGAACAATTTGAAAATTTCAACTCTACAACGGTCAAGAAAAGACTCAAGAAAAGTTCTTCAGGATCACTCTTGTTTCTACCTGAACAATTTTTTTTTAGCTATTGCATAAATTTTATTTTACTATTTATTGTTACTACTTTGCATCGGTTTTTGTAGATTTTTTTTTTATTTTATTTTTTTTTTTAGTATGTTTTCTTATGTTGTTTTTGTGTTCTTTTTGTTTTTTTTTTTTTTTTTTTACTAATGGTGTAATGTTTTTGTTTTTGTATTTTTCTTACTGAGGTTTTTGTTCGAGAAATGATCTTTTGATCCGCAACAGGATTTCTTTCGGTGGGTTTGTTTGCCTGTTGGGCTGGTAGAATGTGTTCATGCTTTTACATATTTTTAAGGACTGATCATATTCATCCAGCCGAACTCTGCTATGGTCCCACCATTGCACCGCCCCCATAGCAGTGTTTTATAAGCAAATAACCTCGGTCCTATACTTTATTTTTTTTCTTTTTCTTTCTATTTTTTTAAACAATTTTATAATGAGGTGAAGCAACCTTGCTTCTATATTAAACAACAAGTCACACCTTTCATCGCTAATTAGCAAGACACAACGTCAACTCGTTTTGTTGCTTCTTCCTTTTTCTAACCCGTCTTTAACAACACACAAACTTTTTAACATTTTGTTATTTTGTTCATGTGGCGGTGCAGAAATAAAAGAAAACTGAACTGAAAAAACTGAACTGGACTTGTAAATTATTCGCCCAACCGCGGTTATTTTCATCTTGTAAAGCATTCGCCCAGCTCTTACTTCTTGCAAAGAACTCGCCAATTTTTAACACCATCGAGAATGAAGGCTTAAAAACGAGTTTATAACTTTATTATTGATAAATTAAATAAAAAAAAAAAGTAATATTTTACTCAGCCCAATTATAGTTTTTAATTGTTTCTTGTAAAGTAGGCTAAGCGATAAACTTGTTTTTTTCAAAAACAAAAACAACAACTTTTTTAGCATCATATTAATTTATTTGTTGTTTCTTGCAAATTAATCCCTTATGTATAACATTATGTCGTTCGAAAAAAACAAAATGTATTCCTTGTAAATTATTCGCCCAACCGCGGTGATTTTCATCTTGTAAAGCATTCGCCGAGCTCTACAATTTCATTTCTTGTAAAGAGCAACAGAGAGCAGAGGGGGAAAGAGTGAGAAATAACGAGAGAGAGAGTGTACGAGAGAGAGAGAAGCGAGTTGAAAACGAGAGAATTCAAAAATTAGAAAAAAGAGTGCGAAACAGCGAGGGCGAATTCTTAACTTGCTCCGCAAATTCCAAGTTGTTTAAAAAAGTGGGAAAGCTTCACATACTGTAATTCAAGTTTATCATCAAAATTCACATTGCTTATTCTTTCTTAGTAATATTTTTTTACAAACCTTTCTCTGCTGCACAATAAAGGTGCGTTTACAGCCGTTTACAGTACTTTTTTCTTTCAGCGCGATCTTGGTTTGTTTTATTGACGCTCAAATCCACTCATATTTTCATGAACGGCTGTAAACGCGCCTTAAGATTCTACTGCTTTTTTTAGGTTTAAGAGCAGTTCACCTGTCTCTTTATGGATTTCAGTTTCTCTCATATTTCTTTTTTCTTTTTAGCCGCTTTACGCGCTATTTACATTATAAATTACTGGTACTATGGAAAAGAATGAGGCTATGTTTTTTTTTCCAGGGGGGGGCAAAATTTCAAAAAAGGGCACTTTTTGTTAAAAAGGCACTCCAACAAAAGTCGATTATAGCAACCATGCTGCAATGAAATTAGCGTATTCTCTAAAAAAAAGGTCTTCACTTGTAGTCGATCTCCAATTTTCTTGTTTTCGCCCCAAAATCATAGTGCTCTCTGAAAAAAAAGTCTTCACTTGTAATCGATCTCTGATTTTTCTATTTTCGTCCCAAAATCAAAGGTCTTCTCTCAAAATCGTTCTTTCACTCTAAACAAACATCTGCCTCATTCGCCTCACCCAAAATCCATCACTACCTAAAACTTACGATTTTCGCGACTTTCATTATTTTACCATGATTTACGGATGTCTTTAATTTTAGAAACATCGTTGCATTTGATGGTGATCGAGATTACATAGGTTAAATGTAGAGCAGATCTAAAAATATTTCTGTAAGACAAATTTCAAAAGGCACAATCTGCCCCCCTGTGCCCCCGTGTTTTCAGAATATTAAATTGGAAGGGGAAATTCCCCCCCTGCACCCCGCTTCCGGCGCCCCTGTATTCAGTTGATTGTGCACCTGACACTTTGCTTTCTGTGATTGGATTAATGAAGGGGAGCAACTAAATGGGCAACCCCAGCAATAGCATTATGCAAAATAAGATTCGCTTAAAATTTCCTTGCAAATTTTTCATAATTTGCACGTGGCGCGGCGCGGTACGCGGCAAAATCCTCCAAAAAAGGTTACTACGCTACACCGCGCGGTTGACATCACTAGTAGTGACTGACTATATCTAAAAGGTTTTGTTTTTTTAATTGACTGATCCAGAATCCTAAAGTTCCTATAACGATTTATAGAAATTTTGCAGAATCCGGACCCAGAAGAATTTAGAATTTCTGAATTAGGAATAGGCTAGAGACAAGCGGAGTCACTTTTTTTGAGTTCCGAATCCTGTCCGATTCCATTGATTTAAACTCCAACTCCAAAAATTTTCTGTGACCTACGATTAAAGTTGCCAACCGTCCTTTATTGGAAAGGACAGTTCTTTATTTAACACTTTCCATCCTTGTCCTTTATGTAGTATAGAAATGTCCTTTGTTTTAAATGTCATTTTACTTATGACCAATTTTGCAATTAGAACGTGTATTTAAAAGTTGATTTAATTTCTGCAAACACTGAATCAACAATTTTATATTTTTAAACGTTCTCCAGCAACTTTCCAAGTTGTTTTTAAAAAAATATTTGCCCTCCCTAAATCGCACCAGAGTGTTACCCCAAATTCTGGTTAATATATTTTTGTTCATTGTTTGGCGCCTAACGGTCAATTAATTTTAAAAAGCTCACAATAGACCGCACAGCGAATCCCTCTCTTCTCTTCTAATTCTTGAACGACAGGAAAGCTATCTGAGCTGTCCCCAATTACACCGCTGGCTTTTACACACGTCTTATTCTTTTATACTACAGTAGAACTTATCTAATTGGACAGCGCCTATTGGACAGTTCGCCTAGTTGGACACATTTTCTTTGGTCCCGGCAGAATTCCTATCTTTTGTGTAGATTTCTGTTTGTCTAATTGGACACTGTCTAATTGGAAAATTCGTTCAATTGGACACCTCTTTATAGCCCCGAGAACACATTTTGTTCGGCTAATTGGACATTTGCAGTCTTGATTCGCACGTTCAAGCAGTGATCATAGCTGGATACTACAGGATGGATCACTTCAGCTGTTTCGATTGTTACAGAATTTTATTGCAGTGAGACATGAAACATGAGTGAGACCCCAAACAACAGAGTAATTATCGGATTAGTAGTCTACGCAGAGATCTCGCCGCGCAATACAAAAGGCGATGTGTGAAGCGTTAATTTTTTAGAAGGTTTGAGAAGTGTTAATTTTTTATGGGGAAAAAATTAGTGTACGAGCTGCATGGAGTACCGGTAATTACAGAGTGTAAGCAATAAAAAAAGTTTTTCCATCCTAACCAACAGTTAAAATTTGCATTGCATTTCATTTCATTTTATAATTATTGTCAGCGTCGGAGCAAAGTTACAGAAAAGCCATGTCAAACAAAAAAGCTAAGTAGCTACGTAAGCTTACCGCTAAAAAGAAAATGCGAAATCGCATGCAAGTAAGCGAAGAAAACGTTAACATGTCAAAATTAGCAATCGACCATGGTGTTCCACGAACGACGCTGATTAACCTACGCAAATCTAAAGATTGTATCATTTCATGATTACTGCATGCCTTGTGCTGTGGAAATGCATTGTATTCAACAAAAAATATCGGAAACTGCATTAAAAATGAATTAAAGCGCCTTACACAAGAATCGTCATTGAGGTTTTACCTGTTTGCATAATTGGACAGTTCGTCCAATTAGACAGTTTTTACTTTTTTTTATTTTTTATTTTTATCTCTATATTTATCCTCCTGACTCGCAGGAAAGCGACGGAGGCGCTAATACATAGGGTAAGCAATTACCCCGACCTACTTCCGGAGATGCCAAGATATTGCTGTCCGCTAGTAATTTAGTAGAGATATTATTGTAATTTAGATCTGCTTGCCAAGACCACAAGCAGGGAAAAGTGCCGTAAAGTGTCTTTCCCAAGGACACAACAGAATGGCGCAAGTGGGTTTTGAACCGAGACCATGTTGATCATAAGCCCGGTGCTTTAACCACTCGACCACGCTGCTACAGTTTTTACTAATCCTCTTTAGGTGTCCACTTAAGCAAATTCTACTGTATATATATATTAACCCTCCGTCTACCTCAAAAAAAACTGACGTTGTGAACCATTGGGGTCTATTAGACCCCATGTAGGTTTGTTGTGATTTATGATGGTCTAGGTTTGCATTTCATGCAGGATAACTAAATGGCGCAATAAATAAACTAGCATTTCATATTACTTTTGGCATTAGCTTTTGCAAACATAATGCACATTTTTTTCAGTTGACAGCTATTAAATCTTTGTATCAATTTTAACTAGTTAAAATTTTTGTGAAGTTGAAATACTGATTTAGCTATCATAATCGCATTTACCAACGAAACAGCGCATAACCATAAATAAACAGCAGCAACAACAATGAATGAATTAACAATAAAAAATCAAAAACAGTAACAAATAGCACCTGCCATAATCAATAGTTCAGTGTAATTGCACCTACAGCATTGTTGACAAATTGAATTGGAGTGTTCCCAGCAAACATACTTCTTGCACACAAAGCAAACAAAACGGCTCTTCCTGTTTTTGTTTCTGTCGCAAAGGATACAGCGCTATCGTTTTAATTTGGGAGCATTATCAACAGTTATCACTCTTCTCTCCATATCAGAATTTTACTCTTTTGTATTTTAAAACTCTTGTATAATTTTTTTGGCAAGAAAATTTAGATTTCGAGACGCAAACAAATATATTGTAAATATAATCATTTAACATTCGTGGTTTTTATGTTATTATAGTAAATAACCTACAAATAGTAGTTTATTCTTGTGTTTTCAATAACGAAATAGTGCTGTCAAAACGTTTGTGTCCATGTAACAGCAGGATTTACATTGCAAAGCAGTTGGGGTCTCTCAGACCCCAATGGTACACGATGCTACTTCTTTTTTAGGCATATTACAAATTAGTTTTGTGTACTGAGGTTAATGTTGGCTATACTTCTAAGGTACATGCACAAAGACACTAAGTTTTAATATGGTACCATTTAAACTAAAAGAGTAGTCAAACGGTAAAAGAGCGTTTGGGGTCTATCAGACCCCATGGTAGACGGAGGGTTAAGATTGAAATTTTGATATATTAAATTATCACAGGCTTCCACAAGCCAACGACCACAATTATTTACTCGACGATGCAGCCAAACGGTGCAGCTAAAGGATGCAATCGCAAAACAAAATTTTTCCAAGTTTCGCTTGCGATCTACAAATTCATTTTTCAAACTACAATAATGAACCAAATCATTGAACCACTGGATTACTAACGACCAAAAAGAAAATAAATTCACCAAGATCTTAATTTATAGTGTGCTCGCCACATGTAAGTGAACCAATCAAATTTTCTTAGAATTACTGCACGAGGCCTGCCCATAAGCACAAACTATTTTTACATGGAACGCCGCCATAAAACAGAGACCGCAAACAATAGATTTAATTAAGAGATTTTAAAAAGACTTCTACGAGTATACAGTTAATTAACTATTTCGAATTAAATTGCGAGTTCTATTTTATAGGTCGTGTATGGGTCGGCAGTGTGGTCGAATGGTTAAAGTACCGGGCTGATGATCAACATGGTCTCGGTTCAAAACCCACTTGCGCCATTCTATTGTGTTATTGGGAAAGACACTTTATGGCACTTTCCCCTGCTTGGTGGTCTTGGCAAGCAGTTCTAAATTACAGTAATATCTCCATTAAATTACAAGTGGACAGCAATATCTTGGCATCTCTGAAAGCAGGTCGGGGTAATTACTTATCCTATGTATAGCGCCTCCGTCGCTTTCCTACGAGTCAGGAGGATAAATATAGAGATAAAAATAAAAAATAAATTTTTTTATGATTTTAAAATGAAACTGAAAAGATCCGAGACGCCTTCAAACTGATGACCTTTTTTTAGAGATCACTACATTTTAGAGACAAACGTCAATAAATCCAAGACACTTTTAAAAAATTTTATCCGCGCTGCCCAGTAAACGAATTATAGTGGAACACAGAGTGCTGAGATTTAAATTCAGAATTTCTGATTTGATTCCCAGGAGCAGTGCTACGTTCTGGAAATATAATTTACCAAAATTTTAAAAACCTCATGAGGGCTTGAGTAAGCCAAAAATTTTTTTGTTTTTCTGTTTTAAGCTGCAATTGACTACACTGGTTTACAAAAAAAATCAAGTTGAAAGTTGTCTATAATTTTTTAACTGAATTAGGAGTATTTTGCACCACTGAATTCAAAAGTGACACTCATTTTTCTCAATCAGGTCAGGTTTTTTCTCTAAATTGATTTTTAAAAATCGTATTCTTAGATTATAGCCTTCTATCTATAAATAAATTTCGGGGATATTAGTAGTTAATTTATGTAAAACATTTGTCACATAATATGTATCTGATATGATGTATTTATTAAATGTTAAAAAAATGGAATGAAGAGCATATATTAAAAAAAGTAAGGACATGTAAGTTACAACATCGTTGGGCAAATTTCAAAAAATAAACTTTCGTTTCTTCGATATTCTTGAGTGCTCAGCAGAGGGAATATCTCTTTTCAGAGTCCAGCAGTAATCAGCCATCATGGCTGCATCTCAACGTCCTTGGTACCTGGTTTCCATTTCTTTTATATCCTGATGGAACCTCTCCTCCTGCTCGTCACTCATAGCGCCAAAATTTTCAGGAAATCGATCGACATGTGAGAATAGATAGTGCATTTTTATGCTCATGTTGCATCCAAGGTTTTTGAAAGCATAAAGCATATTGGTGATAAGTTCTTCATAATTACTGGCTTTGTTGTTGCCCAAAAAATTCTTCACAACCAGAACAAAGGCTTTCCATGCTTCCAATTTGGTCATTGACTTTTCAAACTCAGGATCGCTTATGAGCTTACGAACTTGAGGACCACCAAAGGTGCCCCCTTTCAATTTCTCAATGGATAATCCTGGAAAAACATGACACAAGTAAGAGAAGCAGCCACCATCCTTGTCCAGGGCTTTGGTGAACTGTTTAATCAAGCCAAGCTTGATGTGCAGCGGTGGAAAGAGTATCTTGTGTCTGTCCACCAGAGGATTGTTGATAATGTTGTTGGATCTACCCGGCACCATTTCATCTCGTGCAGGCCAGTCCTTTTTGGTATAGTGCTGAGATCTGTCCCTACTATCCCACATGCACAAAAAGCAAGGGTACTTGATAAATCCAGACTGTTGTCCCAATAGAAAATTCATCATTTTAAGGTCAACACATATATGCCACTCGTGCTGACAGTAACAGATTTTCTCCAGCACATACTTCACTGTATCATACTTCTCCTTCAGTGAAGTCGAGTGAGCAAGGGGTACTGAAGCAAACTGGTTACCATTATGGAGCAGAACACATTTAAATGATCTCTTGCAGCTGTCGATGAATAGTCTCCAATCTCTGGGTTCATAATGTGGCACTCCAAGCTTTTGCAGAAGGTGAACAATATCTGTGCAGTACACCAAATCTTTTTTTCAAAGAAAAAATGACGGAACTCTTGATGCCTGTTGCGATAAAAAGTAATGCGTGTGCCATCAGATAAGAGATTTTTTCCCTTTAATCTGGATGCCAAGAACTCAGCTGAGGACTTAGATAAATTAAGATCACGAACAAGATCATTAAGCTCATTTTGGAAAAGGATGTGGAGTATCATTGTTAAAACTCGCTTCTTCATCCTCTTGGCTCTCTTGAGCAGCGGTTGAATCGTTATCACTGTCGTCAGAAAGCATTGCATAGATAGGTACTGGGCATTTATCAGAGTGAGCAACAGAATGACGTGCTGATTTAAGATCAGGATACTTGAGAACATTACGGTTCTTTCTATTAATCCCAGTCACATCAATAGCGCAAAAATAGCAGTCCGAGACATGGTTTCTGGGCTCTCTCCATACCATGGGTATTCCAAATTTTAGACTAGTCTCCTTACCTTTACTCCACTGACGCAGGTATTCAGTGCATGACTTACACACCATGTGAGGAGCCCAAGCTTTGTCCTGGTCACCAAGTTTCATACCAAAATAGGCATGGTAAGTTTGCTTTATAAAAGTTGTGATTCCTATTAGGAACGAGTGTGTATTCACCGCAGATATAGCAGACTATGTCAGGCCTATTTCGGCAAGATTTTCTAGTGGAAATCATTTTAATCACTTGTAACCTTTAAAGAAAAGAAAAAAAGTTTAGAAATACAACCAAGTTAAAACATATAAGATCTTCAGAATCTAAAACAGATTAAAAAAATCAACGTAATTTTTATTTTTAGATTCTGCACATTAAAATCATCCTAAATCAATTAAAAAATGTTAAACAATAAATTGTGTGTCGACCAGTCCTGTCTGACTTATAAAAGAATTCCTAACATTAAAAGAATAAACCTTACTTTGACCCAGAAATCAACAAAAACATGCCACAATCGGTAGGCCTACCTACTACTCAGTGTCCACTTCTTACCAACTACATACCTTCTTGTATAGCAAATTCGACTTTTACTTTAAGGTTTGTGATGTCATAACCATTTAACATACATCACAATAACAACCTACAATTGTAATTATAACGCTATCAGTTATATAGAAATACGCCTAATTTTAAGGTAAAAAAGGTATAAAATAGCAAATATCTCAAAAACTTGACCTGATGCGTAAAAATTAGTATGATTTTCGGAATCAGCATCCCCAAATTAGTCTAAATCAGCTTAGAAACCTTGGACAACAAAAATTGTGTTGGCCAGTGCTATTATTTTATGGTAAAAAACTTTAAGAAAACTTTACTTTATTATTATGTTTTATATTATTTTTTTGACCTTTTGAAGGGAACCAAATAACAAAATATTATAACTAACTGATGTGGTTTAGATTTAAGTATCATAATGATAATGAGAGCAGTTGTTTGAAAGATAAGTACAGTTAATGAAAATAGGCGTAATTTCGTGTAATTATAATTTTGATTAGCCCATTATGCAAATAAAATTGAAAGGGTATAAGAAAATATTCGGAAACCAAACAAAACGACATAGAATTTTGTAATTGCATGCCGAGTATTTCATAGATGTCACACTTCATTCACAATATAATCTTAACCTCATAAATCTATAGTTAATTTTCTTTTTCAGTAGTTTTAAATTTTGGTATGTCGCAATCTTTTTCGTAGCCGGTAAACCCCTACTTAATTTAATGTATTTAATTTATTTGCAAGTTGTTTGTCGGTCGTTTTAATTTTAAGCGCATTTGCCCTTTTTCTCTCTTTCTCTTTTGCCTCTTTTATCTCGAACGCTCTTTTGTCTTTCGAAATGTTCTAGTTAATTTGACGTTACGTAATCATTTTTTGGTCTTGCTTCTGATTGGTTCTCGTAAAGTGTGACCATAATTTAATTGCTAGTCAGAGAAAACTCAGGTTATTTCAGAAAATTTGCTTATAATCTGGCGCCACGTGACGGGACCTTATATAAGCGTGCGTTTTCTTTAAATTTCATTTTACGCGAGATTCCAATTAGCAATCTGAGTTGTTGCATTGCAGTTTAGTCGTTAGTGTTTTTTGTGGCTGTGTGATCACCGTTAATTCTACAGCAAGATAGAATTGTTTAGTCTGTGTAGCGGACAAAATATTAAAATTAATTAGCCATCGGGCCCTAATCCATTCTTATAGCTCGCTCGCAAAACGATTATTTGAACTTGTTGCGCTGGAATCGTTTTAAAGTTTGGTTAAGCTTAGAAAATAAGTTTTTGTAAATTGTTCAAGTTTTGTTAAATTTGTAAATATATTCTTTATAGGTAGAGACAATGGTATCTGTTTGTCCGGAGAAAAGTTTTCAAAAGAACAAATTTGAACTTAGCCGGAATTAACTGTAATAAGAACTTTTGTCTCGCGGCAAAAAAAAAATAGACACTTCAGCTCAGGTATTCGGGTTACTTTGTTCAACTAGTCCTTTTGGATTCCAAGGTAAAGTTTATGACAACTAGGGGCTCGTTCGGGATAGACCAGATGAAAACCCAGATGAGTTTATTATGCGCCCCAGGAATTATTTTACTCAGTGGGTGAAGTTGTCTGATGTGGAAAACAGTTTCGAAGGTGGTCAACTTGATGTTGAAAGAACAATTTATCAACACTTGCCTTAAAGAACAGTCGGTGCATTTAATGAAAAGGAACTACAGAGTCTCAGGGAGTTAGCAGCGACTAAGGAACAGTATCTGACGGCCCACAGCAAGAAGCTGTCGAGCCGAGACTTTAGTTCTAAGAGGAGTGCTATTGCTCCAAGATCATACTGTAAGTTCAGATTTCGAATAGGTACAAAGTGTTTTAGCTGTGGAAAATTAGGAAACAGGTCAAGAGAGTGTTTCTCGCACATAAAAGACAAAAGAAAGCGAAGGTAATGGTACCGATGTGGAGAAATTGGTCACACCTTTATGCAGTGCAAAAAATTAAATTGTTCATCGCATGGTGGCGCTGGTGCACGTGAAACAGCATACAAGGTTGCATGCGCTGTAACTATTAGAAAATTCAATACAAAGGAAGTTGGTAAACCAGAAGAAAAAAAATGTAAAAATATAAACAAAGACAAGGAAAACACTGATCAAAAATCAGACGATTTTTTGGAGTTGAAGAATGGAAAGAATATTCAAGTTTTAAATGGTGCATGTTTGGAAGAAAATTCAGATAATCAGATGCCTACTTCAAATAAATCAGTTAAAAACAAGCCAGTTACAGTTTTAAGAGACATCGATTGTTCTGGAGTGGTCATGAAAAAAGATTTGATAAATGAAGAGCAGCTAACAAGCAAGATTGGCTATGTTATGACGGTCGCACGCACTTTAGAAAGGCACCTTTTGCGAATGTGGAAGTAAGCACGCTTTATCTCAGCAGCAGCTTTATGCCTGAAACATCTGTTGTATGAACTAAGCATATCTAAGAAACTATTTCGACTCCACCAAAAAACATGCGACTCCGACTTCCGACTCTAACTCAACAACTCTGGCTTAAACTAAAGCGACTTATGTAAAGTCTTGTGTCTTATCTCGCTCTCGGTACTCCAAAGTCTCGTTTTGTCTCGGTTTCTTTACCCCAAAGTCTCGTCTCGGTCTCAAAGCACCGTGTCTCGACTCCACCTCTGGGCATCACTGATAGTGCTGGAAACAAGTTGGGGTAATTGCTTGACAGTAGTTTGTGTATCCCAGTTGTTTCCTTCTAGTTGAGGATGACAAACATAAAAATAAAAAAATTTTTCTTGTAAGTGTTGACTAAATAGTACGTCAAATAAAGTATTTTGAAAGACTATTTTCCCACCAAAGAGTTATAAATCAGTTATTAGTAAAAAATTTTACAAGTTCTATACCACTCGAATCTGTTTTTTATAAATCTCAATATTTATAACTTGGATGTACTAGGATATTAATAAGATAATTTTGTTAACAACTAAATTTTATATAAAAATTAAAATGTGTACAAATTCAGACTTGAAATGTTTGCATTGTTCAAACTGTACCATAGATATAGTAAATCTGAAATCTATTAATAAAAATAATAGCAATTCAAAACACTAAAATGAATGATGCTTCTAATTGTCTTTGACATGAAACAAGAAATTGGATTTTATAAGAAATATCAAAAAGTGCGGTTGATCACTTGAAGCAACTATAGGCTAGTGTTTTCAACCTTTTTTTACTTATGTACAACCTTTCTATGAAAAAAACATCGTGAAAACTGAACTAAGTTTTGCAGTTTTAACAAAATTTAAATTTTTAATTAGAGATTTTTAATTGGTCAATGAGACTTGGTGCGTAAAGGTGGCAGCAATTACCCGGTCACAGTTTAGAATGAGCTCTGAAGCTAAGCCTTTAAAAGTTGCGAAGGTCACAGGTCAATTGGGCATAACGAAGGATAGACTCACTAAGTTTCAAGGGGAAGACTCCATCCTGTCAAAGTATATAAAAAAGTAAGCATCCTTAGTCAGAAAGGGAAAATAAATCGGCCGTGAAACAGAAGAGGATTTTGTACCGCCTTACCAAAAAGGTTAAAGCAGAAAAGAGAAGATCAATCAAATTCTTGTACCAAAGTGCTCGAGGAGAAAGGTGATGGAGGTCGCGCATGATACGATGCTTGCCGGACACATGGGGGTCAAGAAGACGGAGGATCGGATATTAACCAATTAATATTGGCCAGGGATTCATCAGGATGTAGTGAGTTTGTGCAGGTCGGGTGATGTGTGTGAGAGGACAGTATCAAACGGCAGTATGGCGAAAGTTTTGTTGGGAAAAATGCCGCTGATTGGTTTCCTTTTAAGCTTGTGACAATTGATTTAATTGGCCCGATCAGACCTGCAAATGACAAGGGCACCATTATGTATTTACTCTGGTAGATTACACGACACTTTATCCTAAGGCCTTCTCTCTTAAGAATATCGACACTAAAACAGTGGGAGAAGCGCTTTTGAATCTGTACAGCCGAGTTGAAATACCAGAAGAAGTATTGAGCGATCTTGGAACCTGGTTTGTATTAGTGTGCATGCAGGAAGTATCACGGTTGCTATCGATCAGGAGGTTGACAACAACTCCTTTGTCACACTTCATTTGAAATAATTTTAAGTTATGGCAATATGGTTTTCCGTCTTAAATAATTTAAAATTTTATTACTACGTAGAAATCGCTTGGGCAAGTTACAATCACTTTTGTGCTATGTGATTTAAATATCCGCTTTTGTTTAAATGAATCTTTCTCTTTCTCTCATCAGACGGTGATGACGTAATGCGCTTTGTCTGCAACGTATGATAGAGATGTCAACCGCGCAGCGTACACGGCGGCGCGCGGCCGCGCGGGCACCGCGTAACTTTTTGATCAAATTTACCGCGCCGTGCGGACACCGTGCAATCGTATGTTTAAAGTTTGCGTGTGGATACTTGCTCTTATGTTTAAAGTTTGCAGTGCAGTGCGGGCACAGTGCGGTACTTAAAAAAATTTTGCAGTGCAGTGCGGTTGCGGGCAGAAACCTTGCAGTGCAGTGCGGGCACAGTGCAGGAAAAGTGTGCCCGCGACAACTCTAACGTATGACCGAGTTAAATGTAGTACTGGAATGTTCTCGCTCACTATAAAAAACGTTCTAATTTCAACACGCGTGACCGAAGCGTTTTCGAGATAACTCGAGGTTGTCATGTGACCTTTTGTCTATATGCTGTATATGTACGCTCGCTCGAGAAGACGAAAACAAAAGACAAAGACGAGAACGACGAAAGAGAGTAGCATAATCTGGTTGAGCGTTGGTTTGGGCGCAGAGCATGGGCGAAGGACTCCTTATTTGTATTGCATTGATAAGTGTTATAATTGTTTTTGCGCCAGTGTTTGGAGATTGGTTCTACGGAGGTAAAATTATTTGCATTGAACGAATTAAGTTGTAGCTCTGATTTTCACTTTGCAGTGGCAGAGCGCAGAAGAAAATTTTCGTCGGTCGTGAGTCGTGATTTTTTTTTATAATACATTCGTTTTAGTTAGAGATAGTGGTCTCTGTTTGTTTGCGGAAAAAGTCTTAACGAATCAATCAGAACTTAGCCAAAGCCAACTGTATAAAAGCTCCAGGCTTATAGCAAACTACTTCTTGAGCCGAAAGAAAATAAAATTAGACACAGTTTTGTTTCAGCGCAGGTATTCGGGTTACCTTGCTCAACTGGTCCTTTAGGATTCCCAAACAAAGTCTGTGACTTCCTTATCATCCAATGTGCAACACTACGAGAGTGAATCTATTAACGTCAAAATTGGTTACCAGTATTGAAGTAACAACATTTTACAAGACTTTAATAAAAGTTTAAACCAAAAATTAAATACACTTAAACTCTAAAACAAAAAAACAATAAAGGAATTAATTTAAATGAACGACCCGAAAAACGACCTTCAACTATTCGACAAAATAACAACTGACAAAACCAAAGTGTGAACGGAATGTGAAACAACAGAAACGACAGAAATCAACGCGTTGGAGAAAAGGCGCAATGCGTGGCAATTATCATAAAGAACTTTGTTGATTACATAGTTCATTCACCCCTCCCAAAAAAAATAAACGTTATTCTTGGTCTACACCATAACGGAGTGGGGGAACGCCTTTATTTATTCTTGAGGAACGCCGAGGTACGAAATTAGGAGAGGCACGGCTTTCGTCATCTGCGTCGCTCTGCGGAGTGACCTCGTCCTGTTCATTAGGTAAATCATTCTCGAGGTTGGACGATTCTTTGTTGTTGACTGGGGTTAAAGGTGAGTCAGGCTCCTCATCTGCAGTGTCTTCTTGTGGACATGGAGCCAAGTTTCGTAACGATACTGTCATTTCTCGACCGTTTGGACAACGGACCTGCGCGTAATTCGGGTTGACATGCATTATTTCCACCTCGTCCACAAGTGGATCAGACTTGGAGTGACGCACAAAGCGCTTCATGAAGGCTTTGGATCCAGTCGTCATCCAGGACGGAAGTGACACTGCAGTAATTGAAGCCGTCAGAAAGTGGTCACATCTGTTGTCACGCAACACGTTTACTCTGGTAACCGATCAACGATCAGTATCTTTTATGTTTGATAGTCGACGCCGTACCAAAATTAAGAATGACAAGGTTCAACAATGGCGTATGGAACTGGCTTCGTTTTCCTATGTCATACAATATCGTCCAGGACAACAAAATGTGGGACCTGACACTCTTACAAGAGCTGTGTGTGCTACGAATTCGGATAGTCTTAGCAGCCTTCAAGATTTGCACGAGAAGCTTTGTCACCCAGGAAACACAGCCTCAACACGCTTGCGCAGCTTTCTAGCACTTTATCACTTATATTGATATATATCTGCTGCCACTGCGAATCAGATAAAATTGTGATTCAGCAAAAAAACTTATCCATTTTGCGTAATACGCAAACATGCCAAGCACTCGACGGAGGGCTTTAAAGTTATCAGGCGGCGGTAAGTTTAACAACGGTTTCATACGTTCAGGATCGGGCTTAATGCATTTGTTTCCAACAACGTACCCAAGAATTTTAATATCAGAGACAGAGCTAATAGTTTTGTTTTCATTTAACGTAAAATTTCGGCGACGAATTGCATCAATAAACGCTTTCACATTACGGTCATGCTCAAGTTGAGTGGAACCAGCTACAGTAACATTATCTAGGTACGCATACGTATTGCTTAAGTTTTCTTCTTTAATAAATTGAGAAATTGTTCGTTGAAACGCGGCTACTCCATTTTTCACACCAAAAGGTATTCGTGTGAATTCGTATAATTTACCATTAGCTTCAAAACCGGTGTATTTACGTTCTGACAAAACGAGTTCAATTTGGTGGTAAGCACTACGCAGATCAAAAGTCGAGAATACGGAGTATTGAGACAGTTCATTAATCATATCGTCAATTCGGGGAAGAGGATAAGCATCGAGTTGTGTGTAAATATTTATAGTTTGCGAGTAATCTATGCATAAACGCTTTCGTTGACGATTGAAAGAATCTTTAACAACAACTACCTGTGCGCGCCAAGGTGAGGAGCTCGACTGGATAATTCCTGCTTCTAGCCATTTGTCAATCGTTCTTTGAATAAACTCTCGGTCTTCTTGGTTAAATCTGCGGGATTTCGTGACAATAGGTTTCGCTTCTGGTGCCAAATTTGAGAAAAGAGATACAGCATCAGTTGAAGCAGCGGTAACAGCGCAAGTTGACTTCCCAGAAATTACCAAGTCATTCGATTCTCCATTGAATTCAAATATCACGCGTTGGTGATGGCCTTGGGAACCAGCCTTGAGAACGACCCGAAAAACGACCTTCAACTATTCGACAAAATAACAACTGACAAAACCAAAGTGTGAACGGAATGTGAAATAACAGAAACGACAGAAATCAACGCGTTGGAGAAAAGGCGCAATGCGTGGCAATTATCATAAAGAACTTTGTTGATTACATAGTTCAAGTATATTTTTTAGAGCTGAGAAAAAATAGGAGGAAACCATGAATTTGCCCAAGAAACGTATCGGAATAAATAAAAAAATAGACAAGCTTTTGTTCAGCACTGGTATTTGAGTTACCAAGATTAACTGATCCTTTTGGATTTCCAAGTAAATTTTTTGACAATATAGCCTACTATTTAAATTTTGAAGAGATTGATACGGTATAGAAGTGTTAATAGACTCTCATATTTTCAAAAATAAATTCATATCTCATAATATCTAGGTCCCACTAAAGTCAATAAAGTCAAAAATTTTTCACCTTTGTAACATCATGTAACTTAAACAACTTTTGTTTTGGTGGCTAGTGTCTATTTTACTGAGTTTTAAAAATGACTTAAATAAAATCAAAATTTGTTAAAATTTTACTTGATTAAATTTTTCAAGTAGCTATAGATATAAACTGTACTTTTTAATAATTTGTTTCTGCACTTTTTGAACGTTAGCGTCAATTTCAAAGTTTTTTGCCGTCCTTTTCTTTATAAATTCGGAATGAACAATATAAGTTTCACAAAATTTTACAAAATTCCATCAAGTTTGCGCCTCTTCTCAAGACTTTAAGGGCTCACCGCCTTGGAGTGCGCAATTTTTGGTTTAAGAAATTTTCTTCTCACAAAATAGTAAAAATATTTGCCAATTTAACATTCGGTAAAAAACAATTTTTATCCTTATTTAAGTAAAATAAAAATATGTGTCTCAATAGTTGTTTGTTAGAAAAAGTTGGCAGCATGGCTGAGTCGATAGGAGAGCGGTATTGATATCAAAAGTGCTTGAGACGGTTGCGGTTTACAACCTTCTCGCGTCAGTCTGTAGTGTTCTTAAGAAAGACACTTGTTACTTATTAGGATAAGAAGGTTTGATTTTAAAACTAACCCTAATACAATATTACAAACAAAACTTATTCAAATAAAATTTATTAAGAAGCACGTCTCTGTTCCAGAGTAGCGGTATAACGTTCTTCTTGATTTCGTTGCCTGACTCCAAAATGGTATACAGCCACGTCAATATGTGTAGCTAGGTTCACTGAATCTATAAATCCCCGACCGCGGGACCAGAAACACCGTAGCACAAAATTTCACATCTATAAATATTATGGGAACCAGAACACGATTGATAAAATAAAGCATAACATAAGCCGGGCACGCTGCAGTTACGTATTTAGCATACACAAATAACGATATTCTCTCTATAGTTGCAAAAAAAATTAGTGGACACAAATTAGAAAATAAAAATACAGAATTACAGAATAATTAAAAATTATTCAGGAAATTGAAAAATTATTAGTAAAAAAAAATCGAGCTACATTTCAAAACTAGTAAAGTACAAGCAAAAATTAAAGCAATAAAAACATAATATGGAGATATTGGGCTTTGTGTGTGATAAGTAAAACACAAAATGTTGGAGTGATGAAGCGTATGTGTTGTGAAATTGTACGTGAAATTTTTGTGAAAATAACCTCGAATCGCACCATTAAGACAGATTGTATAAATCTAGAAATTTCCAATATAAAAGTTATTGACGAATCTTTGATCAATTTTACAGATATATTATATTTTATGATTGTTGGAAATTATATAAAATGAGATATGTGGTTTTCAATCCATAACTTGAAATAATTATATATAAATTCAAAATTATAAAAAATTGACATAGCATCAGAAGCACATTCAACAGCAGAAGTATTTTTGAAAATGTTCAACAACAACAGTTAAGAAAATTATAATAATAAAGTTGTAGAAAGCAGATGTTAAAAGTCCTTCATTGAGAAATTGGAGCTGTTTATACTATTCATTTGCATCTTCGATATTCTAGTAGTTGATTTCTATTCGGTTATTTTGTAAAAAGTCCTTCAATTGACATCGTCTTTTGTAAATGAGGCTTGGTGCAATTCTGAAATTTGTTTGAAGTTGTGAAGTTATGGTCGTGAGGTGTTAGTGTTGTGTAAGATGACGACGGCTGAGCACTGCAAAACAAACATAGGCCACAACGATCTGCGTAATTAATTGATAAATTTAAAAAGTAATACAGTTCGAAAAAGTAAATTTAAGTATGCATTAACGTAACAGATATAAAAGAAGCAACAGTACGATAACACAAGACACACACACAAAGAACAATTTGCACATTACATGGTGTTTGTTCTGAAAAGCATTCACGACTACCAGAGTTTACCAAAGGCTGTAAACCTGTTGTGATCGCTAATTAAAGTATCCTCGTGATTGCAAGATTCATCAGTATTTTAGGTGTTGGTTAATTGATGAATAACAGAGAAACATTTGCTGATAGAAAGAAAGGTAGAGAAGCAAACAGTAAAAATATCTCTCCTGCATGCTAAAAGCATTGAAAGGTATTTTTTAAGACATTTCAACGTAAAAACTAAAGTCCATATTGTTGTTAAAATTTGCATTTGAATAACCATAACCGTTATAAAAGATCTAGAAAGTTTTTGAAGGGCTAATAAAAAAGTATGTTAAGCAAAACGACGCCCAGAGTTTTTGAGAACAGAAATACTGGCGGCGTAAACTTCACTTGCTTGAAGCAAGAAGATGGCTTGCTGTAATTTGTCTCTATCTACAGCAGTCTGGGCAATTGTTGCAAGCAGCGAATGTGAATCGGTCAAACCGTTATGTGTTTCCGTCACGGCTTGATGTATATCTGCAAATTCTTTTACAGAGATTGTGTCTCTGCTATAACTATCAGAGGCACATGTAACTGATCAACAGGCAGATTTGAATGAGAAAGTGAATAATTTTCAAAAAGAACAAATGTAGAATTTATTTAAAAAATAAGAGATCGCTCAAAGTGATAATGTTCATAATATGATGGTTCGCCTTGAATAATAAAATTTGGAATTGCAAATTGGTCTATCCGCGGTTTACCAGCTTTGGTGCGTCCATACTCACCCAAAGGTAAGAGAAAATTTCCTAATGTTATCAAAAGCTAACATAGGCAAGACAGTTGAGTTGATTGGTTGGCAAGTAAGTTGTATGATGACATCACCAGCCGAAATCGCGAGACTAGGTCTGCCTAATGCGAATGACAGAATTTCAGACGGATATAATTTGCCCAATGATGAGGAAAGAAACAATATTAGTAGTTTCTTCTAACTGACCATGCAACAACAAACGATTTGCAAAGAAAGAGTATCACAGGTACTCTCTAATTGAAAATGGAGCAAACAAGAAATCAAAATTGTGAAAAAGAAAATGCCTTAATCAATAGAAGCAAGAGAAAACTTTGAGTCATCGAAAAAAAAATACAAATACTCAAAAAAAAGCAAAAAAAAAGGAAATATAGGATATGGTTCTTAACTTTGATAGCGACTAAATGGGTTGATCATTCGACCGGATCAAGTAGTTTTCTTTGTTTGCAAGGCGCCCGACGAAAGAAGAGAATCTTGTCAATTGATGTCGAATGAGTCGGAGTGTGATTTATTGGAAGTATCTGTAAAGTATTGATTGTTTTCGCACGGCCGTCTCCGTGAATCTTTCCTCATAGATCCCATAAAAGTTGAAGTTCTAAAAAGACTGTTTTCTTTTTACAATTCTTTTGACCAACTCTTGTCACAAGAAATCGGTGGTAGTGACAAACTGCAAAAAACGTGGTTTATTTATAGGATTCTTGCAGTTCATCAATGACAACGATTTCTTCTGACAAAAGTTTGCTATAGAATTCTAAAGCAAACAATCTTTTCAAAGATTATCAAAATTAAAAGAGCTAATAATTCCGTCAATACCATTGGTTATTTTAAAGTTCTGTACAAGCAAGAATTTATTTAAATTAAAACTGAAAAGGTTTGCTTTAGTAACAACGTCATGATGATCTGATAAAACTATTTTTTGAAAATGAACATGTACTGTTGCATGGTTAGTGAAATTATATTCAATATTTTGGTTTTTAAAGTGTTTTCTTTCCTGGCTACATGAGTTTTCTTACCGTCGCGTCGGTTTAAATTGACGTAGATTACGCTGATACGTTGAAAAAATTATAACGCTCTTGCGTGCCTATGACATCACAGCACTTTTTTATTTATTTTTCTAAGAAATTTTTATCTCTTGTCTGACCATTATTTTCCTGGTTTTTTGCTTAAAAAATACAAAAAAACAATTTATGGACGTCTGGCATGCATAAAGTAAGTCAATGCCCATAAAATTTGGATATAAAATGTGAGACGTAGCAACTTGTGACTTGTGTTGGATCGTGCATCCACTTCAATACATATCAAAGAGTAGACTCAGGTTTTGATCATAATAAAATTAATGTGAACACTTTAACGTAAATTTAGTCAAATCAGCTGAGATTAAAGCACCATATTATGATAAAGAATTGTTTGACAAATCTTTTGTTACTACGTTATTTTTTAGACAAAAACTTTTGTGCAATCTGAACAACATAAACAAATTGTCTAGTTCAGTGGTTTTCAAATGGGGGTACGCGTACCTCAAGGGGTACGCGAGGGTCGCGCAAGGGGTACGCGAGTACAAATGATAGAAAGCATTAATCTCAGATACCAAATGGCATAGTATTAAATTGATTGCAATGGTAAATTTTATAAACGCTCACAATACCCAATGTATCTAATTCTAAACAGATATGTGATTCTTAGCGAGCTGTGGAGTGTTCAGTTTTAGTAAACTTAAATTGACAACAGCCAAGGAAGTAGAGTTTATAAACTTTATATTTAAGTTTACAAGTATAAACTTTATAAATCAATTTAAGTTTATAGCTTTATATTATAAAGTATTGAAAATAATGGAATCGTGGTTAAAACGTTCTATCAGCGAAGCTGATGCTTCTGATTCTCAAGGCCCATTAAACAAGAATGCAAAAATACAGTCTGCAGTCAAATATCGCCAGTACAAAGATTCGTATGCATTGATGGGATTCACACGCACGGACTCTAAGCCACCCAAGGCAGTGTGTTTTTTCTGTGAAGATACACTGTCAAACAAATCCATGAAGCCGTCGCACCTGCAGCGGCATTTGACCACAGAACATGCTTGTCATGTAGGTAAGTCTTCTAGTTTTTTCAAAAAAAATTTTTTTGAATTTCGTTCCTCGCAACATGTGATTCGAAAAGTTACAACAACTTCAGAAAGAGCACTACAAGCTTCTTAGGCCGTATCTCTACTGGTAGCAAAGGCTAAAAAGCCTTTTACAATTGTTGAAGAACTGCTGCTTTCTGCTGCAAAAGTGCTAGCAGAGACCATGCTAGACAAAACCGCTGCAGATAAGTTTAATGCAGTCCCATTGTCTAACAACATTGTCAGTCGCAGAGTAGATGTCATGGCAACAGACAACGTAGATCAAGTTGTTGCAAAGCTTACAGGCTCATTTGTATTACAATTAGACGAGTCAACCGACGTAAGTGGAAGTGCACACCTGGTTGGTTTTGTGAAATACCGCGATGATGATGAGATAGCTGAGCACATATTGTTCTGCAAAAGCATGCAAGGGAGAACCACCGGAAAAGATATTTTTAACGTCGTAGATGCTTTCTTCGCGGAGAAAAGTCTGAACTGAATGCGTTGTAGCAGCATTTGCACCGATGCTGCTGCTTCTATGACCGGCACCATAAAAGGGTTTGTTACACTCGCTAGAGAAAAAAAAAGCCCAACGTGAAATAGACTCATTGTATTATACACAGAGAGGCATTGGCATCAAAAAGAATGAGTCCCCAACTACATGACGTTTTGAACTGCAGCATCAAGGTCATTAACTTCATCAAATCTCGACCACGTAACTCCCGTCTGTTTCGTCTTCTTTGTGAAAAATGGAAGCCGAACATACACAACTGCTGCTACACACGGAAGTGCGCCGGCTTTCCAGAGGAAGAATTCTGAACAGGCTCTTTAAATTACGCACCGAAGTTGGCATGTTTTGTAAGGAACACAACTCTCCTTATAGTGAATTATTTGAAAATGTCGGTTGACTCGCGAAGCTGTGCTATCTTGCAGAAATTTTCGATAAGCTCGATGAGCTTAACGTTGGTCTTCAAGGAAAAGGGGCCAACATTCTCACCTTGCATGATAAGATAAGTGGGTTGCTAAAAAATTGATCTCTAAAAGAAAACGTGCCAAAAAGCAGACTTTACATGCTTTTCCCAATTACAGAAGTTTATTTTCACGGAAAAAGTAGAAACAGAAATGATAAAGGCAATGATAGATGATCATTTGACAAGTCTATGTCAAAACTTTCACCAATACTTTCCTAATATTATTTAAATCGAAAAACAACTAGATTAGGTGAGAGACCCATTTTCTATTCCAGAAGAAAACTTGGCCACACTGCCAGTTAACTTGCAAGAAATACTTTTAGAAGTATCAACGTACCGCGGCTTACAGTTAAAACTTAGTGCTGTTTCGTTGACCGAATTTTGGACATTTGTCAAACAGGAACACCCGGACTTGGGAGATGAGGTTCTGGAACATTTGCCACCTATTGCATCCACTTATTTATGCAAAGTTACGTTTTCAGCAATGGCTACTATTAAAACCAAACAAAGAAACAGATTGTCTCTTGAAAACAGTTTGATTACAGCTGTTGCTTCTTTGCCACCAAGAATTGATGGATTAACCAATAAATGACGTTTTTTGAATAAAGAATTCGTTTGAAAACTAATTTGTGTCTCGTGTTTTGAAACTTATAAATTAAATGACAATGCAAGGGGGTACGTGAAACAAATAATACTTTTCAAGGGGTACGCAATGACACAATGGTTGAGAACCACTGGTCTAGTTGACCCAACCCTGAAGAAAGCGAATTAGCCCTTAAAAAGCCAAATATATCTTATGATGTTGCAGTGAACACAAACATAAAGCAGCAGTGGTAAGATGAAAAAACATTAAGGTTGTTGACACAGGCATTCACTTTTTGTGGAGTTGATACAATTTGAAAACCAAACAAATGCCGGAAAATCAAAATATTTCAACCAAAATTGTCGAAGTTTACAATAAGGATATTGGTGGTCTTAGCCGTTTGCACAGAAGCTATGTTGGCTTATGGTCAATCACCGCAATAAGAAATGTTGGTAGCGGATATTTTGCATTCTCTTGACATATCTGTTAACTACGCATTTCATTGATACAGGCTTCACATTTCAAAAGATGAACAAGTCAGCTAGATTATATTTTCATCTTTACATTTTTCTTCTTGACTCGCAGAAAACAACGGAGGCGCTATACATTGGACTTGCAATCGCCCCGATCTGCTTCCAAAGATGCCAAGATATTGCTGTCCGCTTGAAATTTTTTATTTTGGCATTTTTATATTTTTTTGGAGATATGACTGGAAATTAGGACTGCTTGCCAACACAACATAGCAGAGGAAAGCGCCGTAAAGTGTCTTTTTCAAAGACACAACAAAATGGCGCTAGTAGGTTTTGAACCGAGAATATGCCAATCACAATCACGGCGTTTTTAACCACTCAAACCCGCTGCCAACTTCACTTTTTTTTAACGACTTTGTTGATTAACTGCCAGTTACTATGCCACGTATAACTGCAAAAATTCTCTAACTGACTCCCTCACAATTGCTTACAAACGCTGAAACTTACCAACGTTGTTGTTGGTAAAATTTAGATCAATGAGCTGAATCATTGGTTCGGAAAAGCAAATCAGCGATGTTGTGCCAGTGTTTATAAAGACATTTTTTTCTTTGGTAAAAAATTTAATCTTGGTTTCCACACAATGATTCAAAATTGTTTACTTTCTCAAGCCGAGAACGCAAAAGCTTTGCATGTTTTTTTAACCAATTTCATTAGGAATGATTATACTGTATTTTAAAATTCTTGTTTATTTTTGCTTTGGTTTTAAAACTGTACTCTATGGTAGATTGTTTTGTTGATGCTTTTAAGTTTTAGATATTATGTTTAAATCGATTTTTTTAAAACTTGGGTTTTTTAAAGTATTTTTATTTGTTTTTTATAGGTACGAAATAAATGTTGTTGACTGCAATATCGAGTCGGCAGGGTTGTCGAATAGTTAAGAGCACAGTGATTGTGATCGACAGGTCTCGGTTCAAAACGTACTCGCGCCATTCTGTTGTACCCTTGGAAAAGACACTTTACAGCGCTTTTCTCTACTTGGCGATCTTAGCAAGCAGTTCGAAATTTAATCATGTCTTTATTAAAGAACTAAAATTTGAAATAAAAAGTTCAGTGGACATCAATATCTTGGCATCTCCGGAAGCAGGTCGGAGTAATTGCTTTCGCAATGTACAGGGTGTTGCAGCTTTAAATTCAGACTAATTTTAACAAAATAGGAAAACCTCAAATAAAACAATTGTCATCAATACATTTACTTGTAATTCATATGGTAGCTTTATTAAAACATACATAATCAAATTATTCAATATGGCCGCCCTTCTTCTCAATGACGGCCTCGAGGTGATGGTGGAAGGTGGAGCAGGCCTTCTTGACCTCTATCCTGTCCATGTGGTTTATGGCCCCACTATAGCATCCTTCAGCTTTTGCTTGGTATTGTATGGGCGGTAGTTAACCTTCTTCTCCAAAACGCTCCAGAAATAATAGTCCAATGGGTTAAGGTCAGGGCTGGAGGGTGGCCAGAGGTCCGGCGGCCAGTAGCGGGGTAGTTGCTGGTACAACCAGGCCTGGGTTGTACGGGCCATATGCACTGGCGCAGAGTCTTGTTGAAAGACATACGGACTCTCGCCGACCACTCCAACCATCCAGGGTTTGACCACGGTTTCCAGGACCTTGATGTAGTTGTTAGCGGCCACCCTGAGGCCCTTGGGGAAGAAGTAAGGGGGCATAACGTCTCCATCGCTTGACACAACGCCCAGGACCATAACAGAGGTAGGAAACTTTTGTTGACATCACAATGAGAACTTCTTCAGGGTCGTCAGTGATGAAGCAATCGTTTTTTTGGTTGTGGAGCTTGTCCTGGATAAATTTTTTCTCATATGAAAAAAATCTGACATGGCTGGACGATCCATGTTTTAGCTCATTGAGCAAGGCAGTCCCCTTAATCAACCATTGCTTTATTAGGGCAGCTGTCAACAAGTGACGCTTCCTTAAGCAGTAGCTTTTTATGTTGAGGTCCTTAGCAACTGTCCTGAAGATTGTGGACTTGTTGACGTTTATTTCGAAGGCCAAGGCGGCCATAGACTTGGAGGGGTCGTATTGGATCCTCTGCTTGACTTTAGTGACAAACTCGGAGCTTCTGATGGCACCAGAACGTCCCTTGTGGGTTTTCCTCTCTCCAGTGAAGGTCTCAGGGTCATCACAAGCTTCAAATTAATTTTATAAACAAGGTCCTTGTTATAATTGAAAAAATCAATAATCTCCTTAGCAGTCCTGCCGGCGCGGAGGGCCTCGATGATGGCGTGCCTTTTCGTCATTTCTTGAGGCATTGTGTTGGACACTCCGAAAAATACAATACCGTTTAGTACGAATATAAAGCCTAAGTATTTTAAGTTTCACGTAAATCGGACAAGTCATCTCTGAAATATTTAAAATTGAAAACAGTCTGAATTTAGCTGCAACACCCTGTATAGCGCCTTCGACGCCTTCATGCAAGTCAGGAAGATAAATATAGAGATGAAATGAAAATAGATAAATGCTGTTAACTACAATATTAAATACAGTATTGCAAACAATTTTTCTTTTTCAGTACCCTGTCTGCTAAATTTAAAATGTTATTTTTGATGAAAAAGTCTACAGGTACTAGTGATAATGAAAACTATAACTAAATTAGAGAAATGAAATTAAGCATTATTACTATATAAACATGCGCAAAACCAAAAATATATTTATTAAATATTGCTAAAAAGCGTTTAATAGAAGTTTTTTTACATTGGGTGTTGCCTAAGAAGATGTCCCAGAACATCCATGTAGAGCAGAGAAGCATGAAATCAAACGTTTGTTTAAATGATCTTAAGTAGACCAGGCTAGTGATTTACACTTATCCACCTGATGCTACGTTGGTTTCAATTGAAGATACAAATCTATTAAATTGTAGCGAAAGTAAACGTGCTTTCGGTTTTGCCGAATAAAATCAAATAAATAAAAGTAAAATTTTCAAAAGTCTTTTTGTGGGACGCAACCTACAATTAAAAAAAAAGAAAACCATTGTGGTTGAAATTCCATGTGTGGGAAAACAGTCTCACATATTTGCAAAAGACATTTCTAAACTTCTTTGAAAATTTTCTACCGTGCATTTGGCACCAATATATAAAACGTAAAAAGTTAGAAATTATTTCCATTTAAAATCAAACACACTTGCGCTTTTGTTGTCAAATGTCGTTTATCGCTTTTCGTGTCGTGCGATGCGGGTCTGACTTACATCGGTAAGTCAACATGTCACGTGGTAACAAGAGAAAGGAACACTTAAATTTAGTTTTTTTGGTCAAAAGTAAAATAAAAGAACGTATTATTAAATGCAATTCTCGTAATAAAAAAGATAAAGATAGTTTAATGAATCATTTTGTTGTTATAAAAAAAAGTTTATCAAATTACAGTTGTAAAATTCATGAAGCTTTGCTAATTAAAAAACATCATCCAAAATTAAATAAACAATTGTATGAAAACGGTGTGTCTCTCATATTACAACTATTATAATTTAGTCATGTAATTTTTATTCCTTTTTTCTCTTTTTTATCCTTTTTTTTCTTTGAATTATGGCATTGTAGTTTGTGTAATTGTCATTGCTTTTAAATACATGTAAAATCAGTAATACCAGTATGAGTATGAACTTGAGAAAACTGCTGTTTATTTAGTGTAATTGTATATATTTGTCGTTTATGGTTAATTGTTAAATTGTGCTAAAATTTTAGATACTTTGATAAGGACTGATGAAAGTGGAAAACGTTCAGCTTCTTTCTTTTTTAATAAATTATTTTGGGTAGCAATTTGTTCACAAGCTTTTTGCAAACACAATCGTACTTGTAAAATTTTAACGTAGTTAATTTATGCGAATATCAAATACTTTTTAAAGTATGGATCAAAATATGGTTGATGAAGATGTATTACATAGGGTAGGTAAAATTTTTTAAGAATATATTCTAATGTACTAATTTAAAAAATGTATTTTAAATTACTTATTCCACAATTTTTTCCAGTGTATCCAGGGAGACACGAGCACACGTAAGTGTTGTTTTTATACAGGTAGGAACAATTGCCATTTACGCATGGATTGCTTACACAGGCTTTGAACTCTTGAAACAGAAAATAAAATTTATTTAACAAATTGTACATACTCAATTGTTTAGAAAAAACTAAAAAATAAATCATGTTGCTCTAAATAGCTTTTTTTATAGTTTAACATCATTTTATGGAAAAAGTAATTTTTAATTAAAGAAAGTATCATTATTTGGAGCCGAACACAGTTTTATTTATAGCTAATATTGCCCAGTTAAGGAGATGTTTTCAAATTTTTTAGCTGGCTGTTATTATAATGTTTTCTTAAAATAATAGCGGCTCCCATTATTTTCCATCACAATAAAGACTAGGGTTTGGGAGTTCCCGGTTCTGAAAAAAATCCGGGAATTCAGGTAGTGTCTGAGCCGGGATTCATATACACAAACAACAAAACCTAAATGCAACCACTATTATAATACCTTACACTGGGCGCATAATTTTGCAATAGAATCATATGCACAAAAAAGTAAACGAATGATAAAAAGACAAATGTACAAAAATTTAACAATATAAACGCAGTAGTGAAAGAATAACGAAGATATGCACGTATATGAAAAGAAGAAATCAAATAAACAATACTTTTAATTGTAACTTACACTAACCCTTAAAAAAGCAAAAGCAGCAACTATTATGCTTTATTTATTTTTCATATAGTGACGGCGCAAAAAACCCAATGCATTGACAGATTTGTCACTTAATCGTGAGCGTAATTTCTTGGTAAACAATCCAGCAGCAGAAAAAGTTCTTTCTGCTCGACTGACGTTGGCGGAATGCTCAATAAAGCTTTGAATAACTGCTCCAATTTGCCTGGCCTTTTTTCAGTAGTTTTTAACAGTGTATTTCCTGTTTAATTACGGTTTGAAGTTGACCGACTTGGAGTCGATCATCAACAATTGTCTTAACTGTTGGGTGGGAGTGGAGTTAGTGGAGTGCTTAGTGTGGGTCTGAAGTCTTTTGAAAAGACTTTCATCTTTCTGATTGTTGCTAGCCAGCTCTATTACTTCGTTCTCATCTTGACTTTTTGCTTTATTGCTGTCACTTCCCCAAAACAAACGGCAAAATAAGGTGGTAGCAGTTTGCACAAAATCTTCATCGCTATTACTACAAGACGGTATTTCATCAGCATAATGCTCATTATAAAGCGATGAATTTGCATTTTGAAGATAACGTAACAAATTAACCACTTCATGTTGTTGTCTTTATTGTACACAGCTTTTTACAGCACAAAGTAAATCTTCCGCAAGGCTTGACTTCTCTTCTCCAACTCCACGAATAAAGATTGAAAAACCCCTTCGGCAGTCAAAAGCGTTGCATCTTTACGACACAAAGCTTTGACCTCAAGTTTTATTGGTTCAAGAACGCATTTTAGCTCATTAAGAAATAAAAATTCAGTGTAGATATGCCATGTTCAATCGACAAATCGAGTAAAGCCTTTGATATGCACTTTTTAAGACATATAAACCTTTCAACCATTTCATACATGGAACTCCAGCGAGTTTTGCAATCTAGGACAAGTGACAACTCCTTGTTTTGTTTCAACAACACATATTTCTGCAAGACTTTGTTTTCACCGGACTTTTCCGAAATATTTTCACCACTTTTCGCACCTTCTTGAGTACATTTTCTATTTCTAGATTAATGTACACAGGTTTATAAAAAAAACAATAGTAAATATTCACAAAAGTACTTAGCCAAAAAACAACCGTATTGAAAATAGAATGCTTTTAGTTCGTTTGCTGTAGTAGCTTGATAACTCTGAACTGACTGCTAAACCAAAATAAAGGCGCATATTTAACTAGTAACAACTATGCCTGGAGACGCGCGCGTCCAATAATTGTTTGAGCAGAAGGCGCTGATTAAGATTAGAGCGTTTAAGAAAAACACTACGTCATCTATTGCACAATATCACAACAATTAAAAACTGTTACTTCGTTTTATGCTATTGTGGGGGTCACTATGCCAAAACCTTCTTCATACATTTCTTCGTCTTGATCATCGTCGTAATCTTCACCTGCAATATGAGTCACACTTCTGTTTTTGTATAACACATCACATACAGCCAGGTGCACACCATGTGCGTAGCAGAGTTGATGATTAAGTTGATAAATTTTACCAAGTTACTTAGGCGCCATCAGAAACAATGCTGACAATAGATGTCTGCATGTTTGTAATTCCAAAACGAGCCAGCTGTTTTTCCAACAACTGAAAAATTTTTTCAGCACCACATGAATCACTCATTCCTATTAGGCCCAAGTTTATAACATCGTTTTGGCAATGAATGTTGATGTTCATGTATTTTCGGCAACAAACTGAAGTATACTCGCCCATAATGTGAAATCACACTGAAACGGGAATTGCCTTCAAGTTTTATTTCAATTTCACTTTTTATTTGTTTTTGAATGTCATGGCAATCACGGTGTATTAAGTTTATAATATCAGAGTCCCAAGATGGAAGACGTAAGCCTTGGGCACTAAGCGATTCACCAATAAACTTACTTTTGCCAATAGAATGTATAGAAAAACCATATCAGCTCTGCCAGTGGAGAGACAACACCTTGCAAACTTTCTTTCTTAACTTTTACAAACGGTAAAATCGATTTCTGCCGAACTTTTACTTTCTTAGAACAAGGTTGATCTTCGCTTTCTGAGCTATTAAGGTTATGCTTGCTTTTCAAGTGACGAAAAAGACCACTAATTGATCCACCTTTACACGACATATTTTGTGAGCAATGTTTGCACTTAACTTTGTCATCATTATAATCTCGAGTAAAATGTTTCCTAACTTTAGATTGCTTAAGGCGCTTCATAACTAAATACACTACATCTGAATTTCAACTACTTGCTCGAAAGCAATGACAGTACTAAACGACTCAAACCTGTTTATCTTATAATCACCAGAAAACAGCTTAAAAAATGGGACAAGAAGCATTGTGTCGTCACAATCAAAATAGACAGGATGATTTTGCTTTAGACACCTCACACGGCTGTCGTAATGATATTACGTACAAAAGCTCGCAAAACCGGGAATTTTTAGTGATAAAAACCGGGAAACGGGAAACCTAAAATGCCGCAAAATCCCGGGAATTCACGAAATCGGGATCCCGGTTTCCAAATCCTAATAAAGACTCATTGTATTTTATTGTAGCATATTTGTAAGTTAATAAATTATATTAAAAAGAAAAAATAACATGCAAATTAAAACTACAAACTTTTACAAGTACCGCTTGAAACTTTGATAACTACAGTATTATGAAAATTACAAAATCAAGCTGAGTCTTATTTACAGTATAATATTCTTTGGAAGATTTCTTTGGAAGAAAAAATAATAATTGAAGCAAAATTACTTTCGATTAGAGTAAGCTTGAAAAATAAAAGATGAAAAAAATATTGATAAAACTACTTTATTTTGTAAAAATACGTTAAGTTTTTGAAATGGTTTCAAAGCATCATCATCGACTCTGTTTATACACACGATCCTCAGAACAAAGACGCCACGGAGGCATTAAACGCAGTGCACCCGTCCAGAAGTAACCAATTCTGCTTTTAGAAATGCCAAATAAGGCAATCTGATTATTAGTTTTTCTTTGACTTTTAAAAACGCTGTTTAATAAAACCGTGAAGGGAAAGCAGCGTAAATGTTTTCCCAAACTTAAAACAGAATGAAGAAAGTAGGAGTCAAACCAATAATGTGTCGATCACGTTTAGTATCAGTACGACGCTCCTACATCTTGACCTCATTGGGAATTAATAACCTAGAAAATCATCTTGGATCTTGATACTCGGTCGTACCTTCAAACTTTTCGTTTATTTCCTTCAAGTTTTTGAATAAATCATTCATCAGATTTTCACTGTTGTTTTCAACTGAAACGGTAATAAATTCAAAATATCGATTTAGCACAGCATATTTTATTTCATCCGAAAGCTATAATACAAATAAAAAAGCTACATTTTTTTAATCAATGGAAATAGGAAAATTTTGCTATTACTTTAAATGCTTTTTGTGACTGATTTATGAGCTACCAGAGATATTTTAGAAAAATTCATATTAAATTTTTTAACATGTTTTATAATTATATCAAAATTCTGATTTATTTTACGTGAGCATCTTTTTCATAACTCGAATAATTTAATTTACAACCAAAGCTCAACAGCCAGGGAAGTAAAATTGCTCTTACATATCTTGTTCTATCACTTTAGTAAACTTTATCTTTGCTGATACTATAGTATCTTCTGAAAAAACTAACAGATATTTTAAAAATTTTATGAAGTCAATCAAATTATTTATGATTGTGTAGGTATGTGATAGTTGTTCTGTAAATCATCTGATTTTAAGTTTTTTTCAACCAGCAAAATAGTTATAGAAAATTTGGATTTTTTAATCTATGAGAACCACCAAACTATGACTCCAACTAGATTCTGCAGAAATCAATTGAACGTTCGTAACAAAACTTTTATATTGTGCTAATAATATTGTTTTGATGATTGTTACAACTTCACTTGAGAATACAAAAAGACCAGTTAAATTAAACAGCCCAAATATCTGCGCTAAAGTAAAGTTGTGCTTATTTCTATTTATTCAAGCTCCAAAAATAGTTTGCCGCGAGACTGACGTTTCTTTAACAGTAGGTTTTGGCTAAGTACGAATTTATTTGCTAGAAACTTCTCTCCACGGATAGAAAGAAACCATAGTTTTTAACTATAAAGAACATATTCATAAAACGCATAAAATTTGATCAATTCACGAAATACTCGACTATCAAGTTCCATCAAACTTCAAAACAATTTACAGCGCCAACAGCTCCGAATAACTACCTCAACAAATTTTTACTGACAAACTATAAGAATGAACTAGCACCCCAATAGCTAATGTTAATCGTAATATTTCATTTACAAAAACTAGCTAATAAAAATAAATTTAGCCCTCTGTTTCAAATTTGACTTTGATGCCTACTCGCTTAGGTTGAGGAAGATATTGATTGTGATTGTTAAAACAATTTATTTTTTATCATTATGCTTAATCATATCAGATATCTGGTTTTTAAAATATTTCAACCTCTGCATAATCTTTTTGCAAACTAAAATTGTCTGTTTGAGCAATGCTAACCTACGTCATTCGTCATTTCAGTTTACTAAATTGTTGAGTGCCAACCATGTCATAAAAAAGGAACAATGAATACTTTCATGCACTTTCTATCTCATTGCTTTAGCAAAATTGTCTTTCAATCAAATCAGAAGAATATAAATTAATAGTAAATATTTGATCATTACCCAGCAAGAATTACTTTTTTTTGACATGACTAAGGCATCTATTTAAATAGACTGGATATCTTTTACTTAGGATTACTTTTTCAAGTTGAAACATGATGTTTTTTCTAGTTTATTCTTTAATATTTTATAATTATATCTTTTTTACACTTCGCAACTTTTTAATTTTATTAAGTACCTGTACGAGTTTGTAAAAAAGTAGGATACAAGAATATTAGTTATTACATAAAATTAACTTTTTTGCAAAAACATATAAATTTTGATCAAAAAATAATTTTTTCAAACTTTTACTCCTAAAGTAATTGCATTTAATCCAAAAAGCAATTTAAGAGTTTGATAATTAAATTTGAATTTTATATTTAGATCTTTTTGGCAATAATTTTAGCTTCAAAATTATTTTGTCTAATTCATTTTTTAAGCAAACTTTTATCACATTTATTCACAAATTGTTCTTAAATATTTCTTTCTATAAATGTATGCAAGAATACGTAAACGAAGAGAAAAAAATGAAACAATTACCTTATTCCTTTTTATATTTTTTTTGTACAAATAACTTTTTTTAAAAACTTTTTATAAACAAAATTACAATAAAAATTTATTGTATCTTAAACATGCATAAAAAATTACTCAATATTAATAAAACATTTCAAGCTATCTAATTTATAATCTTAAATTTGTCGTACAGATATTCTACATCAAATTACTAAGCGTTTGTAAAACTTTTAAACGTTTGTGATACATGCATTAACACTGTTTTTGCAGTATTTAGTTAGACTTAATCAATATTTCCCCTGTTTTCTCTGCAATAAATTTAGTTAACTATACATAAAACAAATTACTGAGAATATCTTCTATGAAACTCACCTTGTTCAAATTGCATCTGCAGCTCATGGATCTCAGTCATGTCAACCTCCCCAGGGTCTCCTTTTGTTCCTATTTCACCCGTACTTCCATTGTTCCCTTTATCACCTTTTTGTCCGGTATCTCCTTTCGGGTTTTGCATTTCTTTGTAAACCAAGATCGAGTTTGCATCCCCTTCATTTTCACGACACAGAGACGAACCGACTGGTTTGCAAACAGACAGTAACTGTGATGAAGCGACACTCACTAAGCCAAACAACAAGCAACATTCCAATAAATTCATTCTTATTTTATTAAGAACTCTACAATAAAAGACTTGCTTTGTTTTATGCTCTTTCCTCAAGTTCTATTAATAAAATTTTAATATTTTCTTGCTTGCATCATTTGATTTCAAATTAGAATTAATTTATTGCTTGAAATATTTTTGTTAATTTTTTTAAACTTATGTTAAAGTTGAAAGTTGAAAGTTTCGAAGTTAAAAATTATTTTTAAGATAATTTTAAGTAGGGCCAAATTCTTTTTTAAAATGTCACTACAAGCTACCTTGATTGATTTTTAAAATGCCTTGTAGCTTGCAATAAGAATTCGAGAGAAATAGAAACTAACTATTTGGGAAAAAGAAACTAATAAAAACTTTTGAACTACAAAATATTTTCTGTTAAGATTTTGCAAATTAGTCGAAAAAAAAAAAGATTCTTAAAACATTAAAACGGTTCAATGCTGTTCAAATGATATTTATGATACTACATTTTTGTTGTTGGAACAATAAGCAACTCCATAAATTTTATTTTTAACCAATAAAATTATTACAACTGTTTTCATATCTTAAAACAAATAAAAGTCAAAAAAATTGAAGATTTTATGGAATAAGTAAGACTGACACAGTTCTTTTCAACATCTCAATCACAAAACCAACTTAAGCTCAATGCAGTCACGGTATATTATATTTGATATCCACAGGAAGTAACATCAATTACATCATATAGAATTTATAGTCAATAACAAGTAATTAATTGACGTGTTGAAATTGCAGTTTATGTCATGAAAATCAGATAGTAAAAAGAATACACATTTAATTTTACATGATAATAAAATAAATGCTCTTGATTTTTATTAAACACAATGTAAAAGGTTTTAAACTATACAAATTTCATTTTCTTGTTAATTTTTAATTTATTATAAATTTTAAAACTTTAAATTTTCGGCATTTGTTAAAAGATGTAAAATTTCGTTTAGGAACAAGGTTTTATGAATAATTTTTCTGATTGTTTGAATTTGTAATCTACAAAATTGTTAAACACAGGAATCACAAGTGACTAAACTTAGCCAAGTTGATTCGTTATTTCACTTTGTATTAAACGATTTAACTCATAAGGCATAAAAATTAGTAAATATTTTAAAAGCCTTCTTATTCATATTATCCAACTGAGTTCAATAAAATATTTTTTGTTTAAATATCACCATTTTCTGAGAGACACTTCATTCACAATACAAACTGCTTAGAAGTTTGTCTGTTATATTTAACGCTACAAAAATCGTTGAAAACTAAGCGGGTTTTTTTACCGATCAAATTCCAAAGGTGCCTGATTAAAACACACGCAAACCTACAGAGTTGGCCGAGGGAAAATTCATTATCTTTGAATACAAAGGGATGACATTTTTCCTGTTTTCATTTGAATTCCAACAGAATATTATTTGTCCGCGAATATTTTTGTTAAGTGAAAATCGCACTTGGATTAAATAGGTTGGAAGGTCGTGCTCTAGGTAATTAAGTTGTTTTAATATTAACCAAATAAAATTTTAAGATAAAAAATATTCTCAAACATTCGATTCGCAATATATATATTCAAATATTTAAAGTCAAAGTAATTAAATAAACTTCGGGTAACTACATCGGGTTTTATTTATCATTTGACTAGGGATCTTTAAACTCCGGGATTGCTAACTTCATTTCACATGTGTTCATAGAAGGGTCAAAAATACAAATGCCTAATTTAACGTGTTTTACCTATTTTTTGACTTTTTTATTTCTAAATATTGCCTATCATATACAAGAAAGTGCGGGAGCGAGCATATCCGCATATAGATCTTAAAGATTCGAGTTCAAATCCCAGGTAGATTAATAGTAATAAAAATCGCCAAAGACTTATTATAGCAGGAGATACCAGACTGTATATTTTTAGGATTTAGAAAACTCTTATGTTTCGGTTGTAGATAAAAATAAGCACAAGTACAAGCACTGTAATGCCACTTAACAAAACATCATATGAAATATTTTACATAAGCTAACTAAAGCAAATTTTTGCTAATTTTTTTCATGCTGCGGCTGTCAATTTTCTATGAGTCAGATTAAACACAAATACAATTTGCAAAAAGAAAGTTTTGACACAGAAATGAAAAAAAAGGCAAAACAATGTTTAAAAATAACCAAATTCAATAAAAAAAATCAATCAAAATCGACAAATAATTCAGTAATTTCTGAATTAAGAAGAATTAGATTAAACTAACTCTTGGAAGAAAGTTTTTGCAGTTTTCGAGAATTTTTTTACGCTCTTCAAGGATTGTTTCCATGCTATCATTGATGCGCTTTAGTTGATTTTTGGCGAAGCAATTAAATGCTAATTCGATAATTGCTGTAAAATTTAAGTGCCCGGCAGAACATTGTTGCTGTAGCAAGAACGAGCAATTCTGAAATTGCAATGGTTTTTTTTAATGCAAAAATAAAAACTTCTCGCTGGTTTGATAAAGTCAAAAATCGGATTCTTGCATGGTCATTGTCGGTTAATGCCGAGTAATACTGAACTGCGAGAGCAGTAACAATATAACAAAACTCTGACAGCTTTGATAAACCGCCTCTATCAGCAATGTCAAACAAATGAGTGTACTCTTCTGGTAAATAAATCATGAATTGGTGTTGGTTCGTGGCCTTTCACAAGTATTTCTTTGCAAAATAAACATTTACGACGTCTTGAAACACTTCTAACCACATAGCCACTACCCAGCCAACAATGCTATGCAGGGCCCATGCGGGCCCTGCAAGGGCTGCCCGTACGGTACCCGTACTGATTTAGCCGCGGGCGCTGCAGTGGCCCCGCATGGGTTTACCGCACGAGTTTTATGTGGTTCAAACTATTTATGCAAAAAATTCCTTTTTAAAAATAATTAAAAATGTTAGCTTATTAGCATGTTTTAATTTTTGTTTACGGCTTAAAATTGAAAGCCAAATTAGACCCGTGCGGTTAGCCCATGTGGGACCACTACAGCGCCCGCGGCCAAATCGGTACGGTTCCCGTACGGGCAGCCCTCCAGGGCTCGCATAGGCCCTGCATAGCATTATTGGCTGGGTAACGAAAAAGGTGATGTTAGCATCACTGCAAGGCAGCTCATCCAGTGAAAGCTCAGAAAAAAACGTCACTAACCAGTCAAACTTTTTGAAATCAATTTTTTTGCTTGAAGTGGGCGGCAAAGGAATTTCGTCGAAAGTAAGCAATTTGGAACCAGATTTCAACACATTTTGCTGGAGAAGTTCAAAACTCTGATTTTCTTTTCTGCTTGAATCAACTGTTTGACGCACATAATATAATTTCCACCGTTTACTTTTTCCAATTTGGTACAAGCAGTACTTGTACCAGCACGTTGATTTGGGTTTGGTAGAGATGTCAAGTATTTGGGAAGTGTTGAGAATACTGACAGAACAGCATTATTCTTTAAGCGAATTCGTGCCAAACTGCGTTGACGGGGCAAATCACTCTTTTTATGACGTTTGTTTGTAGATTTTGTAGATCACTTTCATGAAAATGCTTTGCACATACTCTGTGAGAACTTGACGAAGTCCAATTTTTTCGTGGAATTGATTTTAACCATATAATTTTCAAAACCTCTTCTGATGGAAACTGAAATAAAGCAATTTTTGGATGATTTTTATGAGATTTGTAACCAGTTTTACACCCTGCTACACAGCATGTATTAACTATGGCAAGCACAACTAAAAAAGATTCGTAAATTTTCTGCACAGTTACAAAAGCCCTGCAAATTTAAACCACAATTTTTGTATTTAGCTGTGGAATAAAAATGTTATTGAGTATTGCAACTTGTAAAAACAATCTAAAATTTCTATTCTAGAAAAGTTCACCTTTTTTGTACAATGTTAAATAACCTATAGTAAAAGCAAATAAAACACAACTTTAACATTTTTAGATATAAACGTATTACATCTATCTTTAAAATAGTTTTTGAAGAGATTTGTTCAAGAAACTAAAATAAATTTTATAATTTTAGTGATTACTTGCAAGACACTTAAACTTTAAAAAGTAATTTAAGATAAAACAATTTTTATCTTTGAAGCTATTTTTCATTTCTTGTTGTATTTGACCCGAACTGCATAGCTTTCAATTGTTTTTTTAGTGTTCACAATTAGTGAAAGTTTACACAGTTAATTTAAAAGGAATAGCTGATTCAAAACAAAAGAAATTACTTAATTTGAAGCTTTTAAAAAATACAACTTTAGGTACCTAAAAAATGCATTAAAATTTTGGTAAAACCTGGTAAACTTCTTCTAATTTCTGGTGCAAAGATGAGGTTATTTGTAGCAAGATTTTTAACAACAAAAGCTGTAATTAAAATGTTTCAACTTAACTTCAATTATTATAGCATCTCAACTCAATTTTATTGACTAAAAAAATGTATTCAAACTGCTTTTTGCATTTAGCTAATTGCAATTATAAAAAAGTATATAAATAATTTATATAAACTTATTAAAAAAAACATTTATTGACTGTCTGAACAAAGCTATCAGCTACAAAAAATATAACTTACAAGTATTTGTTACAGTTATTTACACAAGCAAAAATAAAAAAGTTACTGGTACCAGTAGCACTTTATGCTATTATAAATACTGAATCTAATGTATGTATCTCAACAAACCGATACAACATATCTTATTAAAAAAGACCTAAAGAAAACGTTTTAATTTTTGTATCACCAAAACTTTAAAATTAAAACGTTTTCTTTACGCGACATTGCCTATTTTACTTATAAAACATTTAAAAGCTCTATAGCTTAGCGGAAACGTAAGACTAAAAACAACCTTTTTCCGTGCATAGGATAAATTGTTCCAAACCGGAGTTAACAATCCCTGAGTTAGAAGATCCCTGCATTTGACATACAATGTTTCTACAAAAGGAGTTTACTTGATTTCACAAAAAGTTCTTTAAGTAAGAAACTATGCCACCAAAAGCGACTTACAATAAATAGTTCTTTACAACAAATTTTACCAAAAGTTTGAAAATTTATGAAAATATCGTAGCTGCGTCGGAACAAGACATTTTCGAGACCTTAAAATGAATCGTGACAATTCAAAACATTATCACGCTAAAAAACATCCTTCCAATAGATCAGGATAACAAAAAAAACTTTTCTAATAAAAAAATGTTAGTATCGCTTTAAACAAAGTCGATTTTATATTAGCCAAAAGTTTTTTTGACACTCTTATTAGTAGCTATCACGTCGATTGCGTCAGACCAAAAACAACCAAGATGTTTATGATCTCAAAAAAAAAATGCAATACAGTGTAATGTCAATAGTGAAAATTGCAAAATTACAGAATCTCGTAAGTTTTAGGTTTACTTTTAACAAATTCAACTTCTGTTTAACTAAATACCAAAAAACATTTCGAATAGAAAATTTTTTAATTGTTTTTAGTGTGGTGCCATGGATATTATGCTGCTTTCTTTTGAAGAGGAGCAACTACCGGTATTTCAGGTTAGCAGAGAGACTCCGTCAAAGAATTTGTCGCAAAGTTCTTTTCCTTATGCTACAACAGATATTGCTCGGGAAGACTGATCATCAAGCTTGCTGTTTCTGCTTTTTATTCAGAATGTTTATCACATGAGCTATCCCACCGACTTCTACTCATCATTGACAGCTCTGCATTGGCATCTTACGTAATTTTGATTGTTATTTATACTTGATTGTTTAGATGCTTATAAAAGCCTAACTTGTGTATTGATTACTTTTAATCAGTGCTTCTTATTTCAATCATCTTTTTTTAACTATAGAATTTTTAAAAAACTTATTTTGTAATTTCGGGTTATGACGTGAGATAGTTTGAGTGTTAGGGTTAGGGTTTTAGTTAGATCTGTGATTATTTTCGAATATTGCATTCATTCCAGTTTGCGCTATGCAAAAATGCACTGATACGTCTTTCTTGTAAAATTACATAAAATTATCTTGTTGAAAATAATTAATTATCAAACACAAATTGTCAAATTAACTGTATTTCAAAACAATTTCACTAATTATTTATTATAGCTTTTAAAAGCAAATTTAAGCTCTTTTGTTAATTGAGTAGCCTTAAAAAAGGCTGTTTTGAAAAACTCGAACGTTTTTGTCTAGCTCTCTTCAGGAGGTTTCGCTAGAATGAATTGCAGAACTGAATGTAGTATTTCAAAAGTTTTAAGACTGATTCTTATTGGCTAAAAATCAAGGTTAGTAATAGTTATCATAATATTTGAAAAGTATTTAATAAATAAAACCACGTTTCGTCAGTGTAAAAAATTTTTGGCAAAAAAAGGAACAAAATTATGCAAGTTTTATGTTAAAATCTGAAACTAAAAAGAAAATTTTTTACAATTATGCTAACAATTTATGTTTGTAAACAAACTCTTTCTGTCTACACAAAATAAAAAAAAATAAAAAAAAATTTTTAAATTGTCTTAACTCGCTTGACCCTTCCTGAAAATTTACCAATGAAATTGAAACCAATAATTCTCTGCCTTTTTTGAACGTACTTGTTACCAAATCTAATAATAAATTCATTACTTCAGCCTATCAAAAGCCCACTTTCACAGGTCAATATATTCATTGGAATTCCTTTGGACCAAAACAACGTAAACAAGTCTCATTGATACTTTAACACATCGAGCCTTAAAAATCTGCTCTAAATCTACGTTAAAACATGAACTAGAAATGTTCGCTCTATTCTTGTACAAAGTGGTTATCCAGAATTCCTTATTAATTCGAGAATTTCTAAAAAACTTTTACGTTTCTAACAAAGCACTAAAGAAGGTCCAAAAAAATGTCCTGCCTATGTAAAACTGTCTTGAATTGGCAAAAATTCCCTGAAATTTGAAAGAAAAATAAAGTTATCTATTAATAATTGCTTTGGAGCGATCCAATCACGAGTGGTCTTTTCCACCAGACGAATTTTACCTGCAATACATAAAGACGTTCTTCCCACTTTTCAACAAAGTAACGTCGTATATGAATACGTGTGCCACTGCGATAGTCGGTACGTGGGTCGAACGTCTCAACGTTTGCAGGACAGAATCCGCCAGCATGTGCCAAAGTCTATTCAAAACAGAACCAGTAAAGAACGTAAACAACCAGAACGTCCAGGAAAACTAGCTAATTCAATACCGCACTGCATCTTACTATAAGGACAATCAATTTTTATTCTTCTAAAGCACGATCCGATTTCCATTTATCAGTCTTAGAATCAATTTTTATCACTCTTCGAAAAAATAATTTGTGTAGACAGAAAGAGTTTGTTTACAAACATAAATCAGTATAATTGTAAAAAATTTTCTTTTTAGTTTCAGATTTTAACATAAAACTTGCATAATTTTGTTCCTTTTTTTGCCAAAAATTTTTTACGCTGACGAAACGTGGTTTTATTTATTAAATACTTTTCAAATATTATGATAACTATTACTAACCTTGATTTTTAGCCAATAAGAATCAGTCTTAAAACTTTTGAAATACTACATTCAGTTCTGCAATTCATTCTAGCGAAACCTCCTGAAGAGAGCTAGACGAAAACGTTCGAGTTTTTCAAAACAGCCTTTTTTAAGGCTACTCAATTAATAAAAGAGCTTTAAATGAAACATTTGCTTTTAACAGCTATTTTAAAGTTTTGTACCAACAAAAACTTTTTAACTATTTATTCTTTTATGTAAGTTAAAAAGTGCAAGTCAAATCAAAAAAATAATAACTTTAATATTTCCTATGTGATGACTTAACTTTGGGTTGAAAAGTTTTTCCTCCGTATTTCTGCTTAATTTTAAACAAAGTAGATAAATATAACTTTTACAATCAATTTTACTCCACGAGCAAGACAACCATAAGTTCATTTCGTTTACAACAAGAACTCATCAAATTAGGTCGGTAAAATGAAATTTATTTGAACGGATGTAAAAGCAATTCTGCTCTAATGATATAATGACAAGACATACGAATTTAATTCACTGTAAAAACTGAAGCAATTTTAAACTACTATACAATTTATAATTTATCTAAGGCAATAAACTTTTTTTTGCAATAGATAAGAGTTAATAAAGATATGACTTAATGACTTAACCTTACAATTTTTTAAAACATTGGTTTTGATATGCAGTGACTTCTTCTCCTTTCGGCCTTTCCCTTTAGTCAGGGGTGGCCACAGCGTATCATCATTCTCCACATCTTTCTGTCTTCAATGTCCGTCTCCTTCGCACCAACTTCCTCCATATCTTCTTTTACCACATCTAAAAATCTTCTCTTTGGTCTCCCTCTTTTCCTCTTTCCTGGTAAATCCATTTCCATCATCTTTCTTCCTACATACTCTTGGTCTCTCCTCATCACATGTCCATACCACCTCAGCCTGCCCTCCCTCATCTTCATTCCTAACCGTTCTACCTTTACAGTACTCCTGATGTGCTCGTTTCTAATCTTGTCTTTTCTCGTCACTCCCATAGCAAACCTCAGCATTTTCATCTCTGCGACTTCCATCTCTTCCATTTGTTTCTTTGTGACTGCTACTGTCTCAAGTCCATACACCATTGCTGGTCTTACCACTGAAATGTACACTTTTTCTTTTACTCTATCTCTTGTCGAAGATTACTCCTGATACTCTTCTCCATCCGTTCCATCCTGCCTGTACTCTCTTCTTTACCTCCCTCTCACAACCACCACTTTCTTGCACCGTTGATCCCAAATACTTAAATTTCTTTACTCTTGGCACTTTTGTATCCAGATGTGCAATGACTAAAGATTTGAAATGCTAATGGATCTAATGAATTACAGCCTGGGACAAAAGTTTAAGACCACCTTTGGAAAGGCACATTTTAGAAAAAAGCTTCTTAATCACCTAATACTAAATATTCTTGTGTCAAAATGCATATTTAGTTTTTGGATATAAACCTTATCACACATTAATTTTTAATTTTTACTTTCGTTCAGTTTTTTAAATGTTTAGATTAAAAATACAAAATTTTGAACCACAAAAATTGGCAAAAAATCTAGCAGTTAATGTTGAAAAACGTATTCAATTTACCGGTCGTTGCACAATGAAGGTCTCAAAACGTGAAATATTAAAGCAGATGAAAGTTAGAAAAACTGCTGTACCTAACACTATCAAAAATTTCACAAAAAAAGTACTTTCAAGGACAGCAAAAAACAGGCCGTCCGAGCATTTTTAGTAGTGGAAATAAACGTTTTATTAGGAAGAGAGTGAGTCAATTTCCTTAGAGCTCCGCTGAAAAAAATACAAGCTAAAATGGCACAAGGAAGCTTCAAAATTAGAAAAATTAGTAAAATTGTTTTTTTACTAATTTTGAAGCTTCCTTGTGCCATTTTAGCTTGTATTTTTTTAGCAGAACTCTAAGGGATTTGACTCACTCTCTTCCTAATAAAACGTTTATTTCCACTACTAAAAATGCTCAGACGGCCTGTTTTTTGCTGTCCTTGAAAGTACTTATTTTTTGAAATTTTTTTGATAGTGTTAGGTACAGCAGTTTTTCTAACTTTCATCTGCCTTGATATTTCACGTTTTGAGACCTTCATTGTGCAACGACCGGTAAATTGAATACGTTTTTCAACGTTAACTGCTAGATTTTTTGCCAATTTTTGTGGTTCAAAATTTTGTATTTTTAATCTAAACATTTAAAAAACTGAACGAAAGTAAAAATTAAAAATTAATGTGTGATAAGGTTTATATACAAAAACTAAATATGCATTTTGACACAAGAATATTTAGTATTAGGTGATTAAGAAACTTTTTTCTAAAATATGCCTTTTTCCAAAGGTGGTCTTAAACTTTTGTCCCAGGCTGTAAGTACGTAGGTAAAAAATTTGTGAAATATTAGTCAAAAACTATGTTTGTGTTTGCCTTGTCTTGCATTTAAGAGCGCCCGAGAATTTCATCGATAAATATAATTTTCCGTATCTTTTTTATTAGAAAAATTGCATTCAATATTATGTTCTTCTTTTTTAATTTTTATTGAAGAACCAAAATCCTTAGATAATTAGTTAGAAATTAATCTACCTTCTCGCTTAAAAGTGGCTTTGTTTCTAACAAAACTTATATTATTCGGAAAAAAAATAAAAGAACATTCTATCAAATGCATATATAATTTTAATCATACCGATAGTTTTTAACTCGCAATGTACAGTAGAAAACGTTTGATAGAACGTTGTTGTAGACAAATACAAGAAAGACGCTGCATCTACAAATTGTGATAACAACAATTAAAACATAGGAATTTTACCATGCGCATAACTGCCCAGACAGCCGTAAGCACATCGCGAATTATGCAGGAAGATGACGTATGATTAGAGCAGAACACACGCACATAATGCGAGTTTGATTACACGACAGTAAAGCCTTAACTTTTTGACGTAGAAAGCTAAGGAATTAGTGAACCAATTTTTGATCTGGCTAATCGCACTGTCATAGCATTTCATTTATAATCCAGTAGAAATGCAAAATGCAAATATGGCTGCATCTAAAGAATGCAAAAATAAATATTTTTTTTCAACTGCTTTGGCGAGGCAAAAACTAATATATTTTTTCCCATTTGCTTTGTTGAATGTAATTTTAGTTTGTTTTGCGGATTTGTGGTTGCTAAAAGAAATGAGCAAGAAATTACCAAACGTTGTGATTTGTGATTGAAAATGACTAAACTGGAACTCCGAACAAAGCAACTGTGTAATTAGAATTTAGATCAGTGTTCCATTGATAATGTTAGTAAGTTGTCAATTAACTGCAATAAACTTTTACACATTGGGTATGCAGTCTACTAACAAATTTCTTGTTTAATATGCGTTCCAAAATTTCTTTTTTTTTTTTTAGTTCTTTATAATTTTTTAACTTCTTTTTAACAAGGATGTTTCTTTTTATCTTTGTTCTTTTTTGTACGATTCATACTAAATCCGGGTAGACTGCATACTTAACTACTACCAACTTTTATAATTCGCGTCACTTAAGCCATGTATTGTCATTTGTAGTGACATACCAAAAATAAGACTTTGCTTACCAAGCAGTGGCTTTGGTGAAACTTGAAAATATTTTGAAAACAAAAGTCTATCCAAATGAAAAAGATTGGGAAACAAAATTTTTTTCAATTGAAGATCAATATGCAAAATCATGCAAATGCATGAATTATAAATTTTGTGCGTTTATGATTCTCGTCAATTAGTAAGCTTTGTAGTGACATAGCAAAAGTAAAATGCTTGTTACCAAGCAGTAATTTTGGTGAAATTTGAAAACATTTTGAAAACAAAAGTGGATCTTAGTAAAAAGGTTGGGAAACAATTAAGTCAATTTAATGTTTTGATTTTCTGTCGATCATAATCTCAATCTGTTGTGTTCCGAGCGGTTCTTTGATCACTGAACCACTTACTAAATATGAATGGTTCATCAATTATATTTCTTTTTTGATTGCAACTTTTATTAATGAACTAAATCTACAAGTGCCCTTTACATTTTTTTTGATAAATTAGAATTTTAACTTTGTATTGAAATTAATAAATCATAGTGTCTATTCCATAATTTTTGGATTATTTAATAGCTACTTGTTTTGATTAATTTTTAAAATATAGCAAGATTTCATTTAGTTTTCAAGTTTTGGCTTTGAAAAATTAAGATAAAGATGTTTGCATTTAAATAGCACAGAATTGTTAGTAAAAATATTGAAGCAGAAAAAGTGTGATTTTTTTTTCAATTGAAAAACATTATGTAAAAGTGGGAATTGAATAGTGTCGCGCGAAGCGAGTAAAGAACTGGGTGCCGGCTTTGGCCACCCATTTTGGTGTTGAAACAAAAAAAATATTTTCAACCATAAACTTTGACTTGGGAACAGAAAGACGTGAGTTTGTTATTCAGTCTACCTAAGTGATTTCCGTGGTGCTTCTATACAAGAAAGAAGAGCGCTTAAAAAACTATTTTTGACAAAGTTTTAGCTATCAAATAGAATAAAAATCAGCAATTTGTTAAAATGGAAAACTATAAAATTAAAATTATATTTTTTACAGATTTTTTATTTCCCTGGAGATTTTGTTTTGAAGATAACAAATCTGATTCTGGAATCCTTTGAGTTATTTAAAAAAAATAGGGTGAAAATTATAATATTAACATGTTTTTGTTTTAACGCCTGGAAAATTCATTCATTCCATTTGGGAACTTTAAACATTTTTTTCATCAAGTTCGTTAAAAGTCACCCTTTCATAGCTGGCAGCATGGTCGGGAGTTTAAGAGCGCCATGGTTGTAATCGATAAAGTCTTGGTTCAAAACCTACTGGCGCCATTTCGTTGTATGCTTGGAAAAAAGTTGATTGCGCTTATAATGCTTAACGGTCTTAGCAAGCAGTTCTGAATTTCAGTCATATCTCTATAACACTAAACACCAAAATAAAAAAGAATGATTTCAATGGTCGCGAATCTTATGAATATATTGTTGCGCACTCATCGCCGCAAACTGTCTTTTCGTACATGCATTTGCCTTGATTTTGCAAGGTTTTCGCACGTGTATGTTTGCACGCTGTATTTTGCTTTGCTATCGAATCAACTTGTAGCGCTAATCCGCTCGCTGCACAGCGTTTATCCGATCCCATTGTAACCTTCATTTTATAACGTTTTATTTTTTAGTATTTTGTATGTGTACCACCTTTTGTTGTTCCCCCAAATGACTGTTGGCTGATCGCTCCATCAAAGGTCATTACTGCTTTTTGTTTAGCTATTTTTGCCGCACCTGCTAACAGGATGTGGTCTGACCTAATGTCTCTTGGTTCTGCTTGTAAAAAAGGTCAAGCGTCATAACAGAATATTTTATTAACTTCGACTCGATATATTGTCTGATCGTAGACGATGCGGGCAGACAAAGAGAGCCTACCATCTTGACTGGCGACGATCTTGATTCGCCTAACTTCTTTTCAAAGTTTGTGTCGGTTTAATTTTAAATTATGATCCTTTTGCAATGAAGAATTCTGATTTTATTCGTGTGCCATACCAATCCCGACAAAATATCATAATTTCGCTTTTCGATCGTTGTCAACGACTGTTTGACTCATTAAGAACATGTTGAAATACCTCAAAGCACCGTGATTGACGGCAAATGTGTTTGACAGGACTGGGTTGAGGAGGATAAACAATTGCACAGTGTGGTGCAATACAGTGTAATCTCGGAAGGCTCCGTTAACACCAGATTTGTATTTACATCGAAACGCACGTTGCCTGTAGCCCGCAAAGATGTTTTACCTACCACGCTGAAAAGCTCCGTTGTTTATGAATATTCGTGCCACAGTAGGTACGTAGGACGAACATCACAGCGACTACAAGATAGAATCAAGCAGCATGTTCCTAAATGGCTACAACAGCAAGCGAAGCGCCCTACACGATCTCAACCTGGCAGATCCTGTCAGCTAAAACGTAACAATCCAGATTGTGACTCTGCCATAGTACAACACTTGCTTGACAACGAGCAATGTGCTGCAAACTATAACGACAAACGTTTTAAAATTCTTGCTGTGGCACGCAACTCGTTCCATCTGTGTCTACTCGAGGCAACTTTTATCAAAACCAAACATCCGGTTTTATGTAAACAAAAGGAATTTGTTTACACATTAAAATTTTTCAAATAACCTAAGTTGCGTGTAACAGTGTTTCTCCTGGGTAATTGCACATAGTGCGTTTCTCCTTTCTGAGATTACACTGTATTGCACCACACTGTGCAATTGTGCCTTTCTCCTTTCCGAGACTGCAGCACCTTTCTCCCAACTGTTGAGACTATAAATATCTTGATTTTCTCTGGTTCGTCTCATTTTGACGCGATTGCCACTGATGAGAGCGTCACGAAAAGCTTATGGCTCCGATAAAATCGACTCTCTTATAAATTTAAGTTGAATTACGTATTGGAAATGACACAGACAGAGAGAAATTGCATTTGTTAACTCTGTAAACGCTTATGAACTTATAGACTACTGTTTGAACGTCTAAAGAATAGAATATTGTTTGAAATTGTAAATGGTATCTGTGTATTTTTTCCTGTGTTCTGGGCAGGTGAGAGTCCAAATCAGTTTAATATCGTTCCAACGAAATCTTTAATTTTAATAACGTCAATCGTCAATTTTCTATAGTCAATCGTCATATCTGTCTTTATTTTTGTATCATTTTGTTCTGTTTCAATTATTAATACATTCATTTTAATTCATTGACGCATCATTAAACTAATAGCTCGAAAGACCAGAATCCCAATAACAAGCTCCTTTGCGACAGTATGCGGTTTTTACATTTTGCATTTCTATGCGCAACTTTAAAAGACGCTAGCTGAGCTTTGGCTGGTATAGACAAAAAGTTTGAAAACACAGCCGATTGCTTCTTCATTTCTGATAACTTTCTGATAAAAAATTTACGTGATTTTCCGGATAAGTAGTTATGGTTTGTTGTAAGGTGGCATTTTAGTTTGCTGGGTAGCATGCATTCCGCAGCCAAGATTTTGCAACAAATCACACATTACGGATACTCAATGCCTTTTTTTTCTATGACAGTAAAGCCGAAATTAAAATAATTACTGCTGTATTTTCTAGTCTTTCTTTTCTTTATGTTTGCATCAGTTTCAACCTGTTTTTTTTTTTTTCAGGTAAAGTACCAATAATAAATTTATCCATTACGAAACTTAAACTTTATTGCTGTTAAATATCTTATAATTGCGTTAATTAGACATCTGCAAAATTTTTTATTTTATAAATAGAAATATACTTTATAAATTCCTTTTCTTCCCAGCATTGCCGTTCAACGACACACATTTTTATGCTTATTTTCTACTTCATTTGCTATATTTTGCAACTACGAGAATATTAGATCAAAAACAAACTTTTACAGTGTCTGAAACAATTGCTTTGCTTGATTGATTTTTATCACATCGACACTGTCTAATCGAACACACGTGGTTACAAACAGCGCTGATCTTGGTAAAACTTTGAAAATTTAATTCGGGAAGGAAAGGGAAAAAATATTTCAAAGCAACCTTACACAAAAGCGAGTGACACACAATGCAACGTTGGCGTTGCTTTACATAAAAGAGAGAAAACATTTCTTATACCTGCCTCTGCATTCTTCACTTTCTAATTTGACTGTCCGTTCTTACAAAATAGTTATTAGCAGGGCTGCGGAGCTGGAGCTAGGAGCCGAAGCTAAAGAAAAGTTAAGATAGAACTGGAGCCAGTTACTTTTAACATGCCGGAGCGGAGCCGGAGCTGGAGCCAGTGATTTTTAAAATGATGGAGCGGAGATGGAGCTAGTCTTTTTAAATAAAAGTACCATATTCAGTTTTAGTATGATCTGAAAGATAGCCGTTTAGGTTGAGTCGGGCTGTTAAGTCAGAGAGAAGAATTTGAATCCAGTTCAGAAGAGTAACTGGAATTCCTATTTTGGAGGCGGTAGAAAGAATGAATTTATGAGATATTGTATCGAAAGCTTTATAAAAGTCAATTTGGAGTATAGCTAATGGTTGAAGAAAGTCATTTGTATAGTTTATAGCGGATAGGATATTTAGGTGGTTATTGAAAATCTGTCTATTTGGGAGACCACATTGTTGTTCTAAAGAAATGACAGAATTCAGTAGAGGTTTGAGTCGGGATGAAATGATAGAAGAGAGGATTTTATAGTCAGTGTTTAAAAGTGAAATAGGGCGCCAGTCTTTAACAGATATAGGGTTTGGGATTTTGGGGATTAGTTTTATGAGGGCAAGAGATTGAGAGTGTGCAAGTTTTTTCTGAAGGTAGGCATTATTAAAGGTTTGACATAGAATAGGTATTAGAGAAGGAAAAGAGCTGTAAAGTTTTGGGGTAAATCCATCGAGACCAGGGGCAGAATTTGGGTTGAGGGTTTGGATAGCTGATCGAATTTCATTACATGTGATTAAAGGGGAGGAAGGAAGGGTTTGAAGAGCCTCGTGAAGAATAAAGAAATTTAGTGTATCAAGATATGTAGAGGGATTTAAAAGTGAAGAAGAGGGTTTCCAAAGATTTTTAAAGAAAGAGAGAAAAGAGTGAAAGTTAATAGAGTTTAGTTTTTCTGTAGAGATATTAGGAGGGGGGGTGTTAGAATCAGTTGGAAGGAGGGATTTGGATTGGGTAAGGTTTTCAATAATTGGGGCTAAAGGGGATGGATCATCTATACTTGAGAGAGGGGGAAGGTGGGACCTAATTTGAGCTCCGTTTAGTTTATTTTCGTAAATTTGATTTAGTTTAAGGGTTAATTGCGATATTTCGTCATGTTGATTATATTGTTTCGCTTTAATTAAATTGTTTCTTAAGGTGTTATATATTTGTGAGTTCTTTTTTTGTTGAATTTTGGAGTATAATATTAATTCATATTTGATTTTGGTTTTGAATAGGTCCCACCATTTAAGGGGATGCTGGATAGGGTTTATGGGGTAAGTAAGGGTTTTTAATAAAAAGTTTGATGTAGAGAAGGATAGAAGGAGAATCTAGAAGAGAATTATTTAATTTCCAATGTGAGGATCTGTATTTTTGATTAGAGGGTATTTTAATTGTAATGAGAGGAGCTTTATTATGATCTGAGAAGGAAATACTGACGTAGGTGGAAAGAGAGATGTTTGAAAGTAAGGGTGAGGGGATGTACGTATACACGGTCTAATCTAGTTATGGGTTGTGAGCGAGAAAAGGAAAAAGTTTTAGAGTGAGGGTATAGAAAACGATAAGAATCAATGAGGTCAAAGTTGGTGAGAATGGTTTGAAAGAGTATTTTGTCGTTTGTATTGGGTGAAAAGTGTCCAGTTCTGTCAATTTTATTTATTACAAGATTAAAGTCTCCGGCTATGATTAAATACCTGTTTTTGAAATCTAGATTGTGTAGGTATGAGGAAAGGGTTTTAATTGCTTTTATTCGGTGAGAAGTTTGGGAGGAGGTTTTGCCGGACGGAAGGTAACAGTTTATGAGGGTATAGTTTTTATCTAGAAGAGAGAAAGAAAGGGATTGAATATAGTTGGGGAGGATTATGTGAGAATGGATTGTTTGTGTATTGAGATGTATTTTGTTTGAATTTAGAATGAAGAGGGTTCCTTGTCTATGTGAAATTTGTGTGGTTAAGGAAAGATCAGTGTTGGGGAAGACTAAAAAATTGTGTTTGTGTGAAAAGTGTGACAATTGTTGGTGTTGTATTGTGTGTGTTTCTTGTATACAGGTGAAGTGAATGTTATGGTGAGTGATAAATTGTGCAAGTTTGTTATCCGATTTATTAAAGCCGTTGATATTAATGGAGGTAAATTTTATTTGCATTTTGTTTTAAAGTTAAGAATTTATTTGTGTGAATGATAGAAAAGAATAAAAAAAAATAATAATAATAGAGTAGTGTATGAAGGGAAAAAAAAACGTGTAGTAAAAAAAATTTTAAATGTAAGAAGAATAATTGAAGAAGCGAGCACGTGAAGTAGAAAATGTGTAAAAAAAAGACCTGGGAGTCGAACCCATGTTTTAAGAGCATGTGACGTGTGTAAGTTATAGTGAAGTACGTATGAACAAAAGAGTGAAAAAAAAGAAAAAAAGACGGGAATCGAACTCGTGCTTGAAAAAAAAAACGCATGTAAAAAAAAAAAAAATGACAGGGTTTCGAACTCGTGAATGTGAATAAAGTAAAGTATTGAGGTGGAATAGTAGCGAATGAGTGAATTAAAAAAAAAAAATGTGAGAAAAAAAACAGTTTAGGAATCGAACTCGCGCGTTTCAAATTAGAGTGTGTATGTGAATAAGAATTGAAGATAAAAAAAACGAAGTGCCAAGGTTTTGAACTCATGGATTTGGATCATGTTAAAAGATGACGTGTTGAAAATAGAATGTTGTGTGATTACCAAATATGGTGTTGTTTTGAACAAGAGATTGTGGCGTGATTATTGGGTGTGGTTCGAAGTGTGACTTTACGGAACAATGGTAGGAGAAGTAACATAGTTTTAACAGAATAAGAATATAAAAAAGGAAATGACTTACCTTCACTGTCAAATACATAATATTTATAACACAAAACAGTAAATAAATACGAAAAATAAACAAACATAAATACAATTTTACACTAAAATAATTTGGATTTTATTGCAAAGGTAATTAAATACTATTTTTCCGTTGTTTTTCTTTTACGTTGGTTTTTTTCTTTCTTGGTTTTAAATCAATGCTAATGGATGATGATTGCGAGGAGGGAGATAATTTTCGTTTTTGTACTTTGGAGTCATTTAGGGAAGAGGGGGTTTGGGGAGAGTTTGGTTTTGAGGAAGGGGTCTGGGGCATTTTGACAAATTGAATATTATCAAAGGACTTGATTGCATCTTCTTGACTGATATTAAGGGATGATAAATTTGGGTTGAGGTATGAAATGTTTTCTTTGATTTTGGAGGTGGGGTTCTGATTAAGCGGGGGGAAAATTTTGGGTGTTTTTTTTTATATTTTGTTTAACTAATTTTGTTTTGGTTGAAGGGTGAAGGATAGGGGGGTGAGGAATTTTTGGGGTCGACGTTATTGTTTGGGCATAAGTTGGTTTGGGTTGGGGTAGAGTGCTGGGGGGTTGGTTTGTTTTGGATTGGTTTTTAATTGGACAATCTTCAATCACATGGTCTGTTTTCTTACAATAATTGCATCTGGATTTGTAGAGTTCTCCATCAACGTTAACAGCAATAAAGCGATTTCGAAAAACAATTTGATCCGGTATTTCATTACGATTAAAATTTTCAAAGTATAAGTGTAGATAAGGGTTATGTATTAAAGGGCACTTTTTATGCTTACCAAATTCATAATGTTTTAAAATGCCCCATTTATTTGTAAAGGTTTTTAATTGTTCCGTATTTATGTCAAAGGGCATCGGATAAAGTGTTACTAATTGTCTAAAACCAAGTGGTCTGTTAATTTGGATTGTGCATTCGACTTCATCTTTAATAGTAATTTGTTGAGGTATTTTAAAAGTTTCATACAAGTCTTCAATTAGAGATTTTGGAGTTGATTCTTTGAAAGTTACGTTAAATATATTCAAAGTAAAATTGTGCGTAGCTATGCCATAGATTTCACTGAGATAAGATTCAAACAAACCGCCTTCTAAGAAAAAATCTATAAAGTCATTAATTTGGAAATCTTTTTTTTCGTTATCTAAAGTGACTTTAAACAGAAGAGAGTTCTTTTTTGTGGTCATCTTAAAAACAGAGAAAGAAAAAATCCTACCTTGTTTTCAGTTTCTTTAAAAAAAAATTCTTGAAATCAATCCGTTTGTAAAGTAATATATCCGGAAATGTTAGTCCAATTGCTGTTTCAAGCTTAAAGTCTTCTTGTAATAATCCCACTGCAGCTCTAATGTCTTGGTCACGATATCTTCTTGTTAATCCAAAAGTAGGCAATTTGAACAAAACAGTATCCAAAGAGTTTACACTACAACAAAGTTTAAACACTACACGAAATTTCTTATTTGAACTTACCTTATTCAAATAGAATGCACTGATGATGCCCGTGCTATGTCTGATTGCTTTAGTGAGTTACGAGCGTTAGTGCAAGATGTTGCTTCCCGCGCTAAATGGACCCACTTTTTGATACATTGAAAGGCTCTGGCTTCGCAACAGCTCAGTTCTGACCTAAATAAAATACTTAAAATAGTTCTCAAAATTGTAAACTTTATTAAAACAAGACCTCTGAAGGCTCGGCTTTTCCAACGTCTTTTCTATAAACTCGGAGCCGAACAAAATAATTTATTTTTTCACTGTAATTCAAGACAGCTTTCTGAAGGCAAGGTTCTTTTTCGTGTGTGCGATTTAAGAAGTGAAATTATCATAATTTTGAAAGAATAAAAGCATTCTTTTGTTACTACATTTGAAGATGGAGTTTTGCAGTCTAAGTTGGCGCATCTATGTGATATTTTTGAAAAAACAGATCAATTAGACATCTCATTCCAAAGAAGGAATACTCATATCTTGCAACTAAATTTATGACAAAATTACAGCTTTTAAAAGAAAACTACGATTATGGAAAACTGGTCTGTTGGAAAATAGAGAACAGTGTGATAGTTTTCCACTTTTAAAGTCATATTTAAGCTCCTTACCTGGAAATCCCTCTTTGGATAGTGGTGTAAAAAATGTGATCTATTCGCATTTGGATTCTCTAATCTCACATTTTTATAAATATTTTTGTAAAAACTTGATTAAAAAATTCCTTTGTTGACAATGCAATCGCACCTCAAGGGTTTACATCTCTTGAAGTTGAATAATTTATTGATCTTTCATCTGACCTCACTTTTTGAAAAGCATTTAGAGCCTAGATTTAATAACTTCTTTCTGGATTACGGCTCGATTTGAATTTACACTTGTAAGCTGTAAAGCTCTCTGTATTCTTATACCATTTGCAACATCGTATTTATGTGAAGCCGGCTTTTTATCAGTAGCTGTAATCAAGTCTAAATACCAGAATAAAATTGACATTGAGCGCGAAATGCGTGCTGCAATATTGAATATTGAGCCACGGCTTGATAAAAATGTGCATGGAGCAGCAAGCTCACTGTTTGCATCAAATAATTTTGTGTGACTATAAAACATCCCATTACGTACAATATTTTTGTGCGTTAAATACAGTTTAATATAATTTTTGATCATTTCATTTGCTTGCAAATTTTGGTTTACAAGGGCGCCGTAAGTATTGGTAAGTTTTTAAAGGCGGTGTTTTCCAATTTAAACTTCACGAGATCTAATAATACGACTTCAACTTCAGCACATGTAAAAAAGGAATCCAACTCCAGACTAAAATATGCGGCTCGGGCAACTCCGACTCAACAATAAGTAGAGCTGTGGAGTCTGAGTCCCGGAGTCGAATGTTTTAGAGCGGAGTCGGAATACTTTCTTTAGATTTTAGATTTAATGAAGTTGGAGTCGCGAGTAGGAGTTAGTTTTTTAGTTTCGGTGGAGTCAGGAATTGGAGTCCTTATTGCTTTTGGTGACTTCGATTGACGTTAAAATATTTTACATTTTTACATTTTATCTCTATATTTATCCTCCTGATTCGCAGGAAAGCGACGGAGTGCTATAGATAAAACAAGCAATTACCTCGACCTGCTTCTTGAGATGCCAAGATATTGCTGTCCAAAAAAAAATTTTTATTTCGCTTTTTTAGTTTTATACAAATATGACTGAAATGTAGAACTGCTTGCCAAGATTGCCAAGCGGGGGAAAGTGCCAAAAAAGTGTCTTTCCACGGACATAACCGAATGCCGCGAGCAGGTTTTAAACCGAGATCGTGTCAATCACAATCACTGGACGAATCACAAATGGAATGCGGAGTACTGTGAAAGTGCCTCCAGGCTCCGTGCTTTTGTGCCCGGAACCAGTGTTAGGCCTGTTGGGATGGGCTTACCCCGAGCAGCTTGGGTTAAGCTCAACCGCCTGCGGACTGATGTTGGGCGATTCCATTCGTCCATGCACAAATGGGGTCTCGCTCCTTCACCGAATTGCGAGTGTGGCGCCTCAGAGCAAACAGCAGACCATGTACTAACAATGTGCCCCATACATCAGGCACCACATAGAGCACGCGGTCTGACGGTTTTGGATGACGAAACTCGATGCTGGCTTAATAACATCACTGCCAGCATCTGATCCAGGCAGTGCAGCAGTCTGGGGTAGTAAAAGGATAAACCCTCGGCCCCAGTTCTGTTTGTTTCTGGCCTGGAGTGGATGCCCTTCAAACGACGACGACGACGACGACGACGACGCCGCTTTAATGCCTTTTAACCACTCGACAGTTAAGCCTCCAAGGTTGTCGTCAAAGGCTTAAGCATATTTAAAGAACTATTTCGACTTCATCAAAAAACATGCGGCTCCAACTTTTGACTCTAACTCCACAACCCTGGCCTAAACTAAAGCAACGTATGTAAAGTCTAGTGTCTCGTCTCGGTCTCGGTACTCCAAAGTCTCGTCTTGTCTCACTCTCAAAGCCGTGTTTCGACTCCATCTCTGGGAATCACTGATAGTGCTGGAAACAAGTTCGGGTAATTGCTTGACAGTTGTTTTAAGTACAGTATCTCAGTCGCTTTCCTTCTAGTCGTCGTCGTCGTTGTCGTTTGAAGGGTATCCACTCCAGGCCAGAAACAAACAGAACTGGGGCCGAGGGTTTATCCTTTTACTACCCCAGACTGCTGCACTGCCTGAATCAGATGCTGGCAGTGATGTCATTATGCCAGCATCGAGTTTCGTCATCCAAAACCGTCAGACCTCGTGCTCCATGTGGTGCCCGATGTATAGGGCACGCTGTTAGTACATGGTCTGCGGTTTGCTCTGAGGCGCCACACTCGCAATTCGGTGAAGGAGCGAGGCCCATTTGTGCATGGACGAATGGAATCGCCCAACACCAGTCCGCAGGCGGTTGAGCTTAACCCAAGCTGCTCGGGGTAAACTCATCCCAACAGGCCTGACACTGGTCTCGGGCACAAAAGCACGGAGCCTCGAAGCATTTTCACAGTACTCCGCGTTCCATTTGTGATTTATCCATTCAGAGGCGCGGATGCCAAGTCTGGCAAGGTTGTCCAAGAGATTTCGCGCACCTGGCACAAACGGGCGTCTGGATCTTAGTCTCACTTGGCCAGTATCTGAGGACCCACTTAAAAGACCATGCAAGATATGATCAGGGTCCAGAGATCCACGGTAAGCCAAGGAGAGTGTCGCTCCCAGTCGGCGAAGGTCAACTGGCTGGATGCCTGAGAGTACAGGTAGGTGGTCCGTTGGAGTGGGAGCAGGCATCCAGTAACTAAGCGCAAGGCGTCATTCAAGACACTGTCAATGAGACGAGTGTGAGCACTGCGACACCAGACTGGCGCACAGTACTCAGCTGTTGAGTAGACTAGAGACAAGGTGGCTATGCAAAGTGTTTTAGCACCAGCACCCCATCCCGATCCCACGATCCGCCTCAGCAGTGTGACGTGCGAGGATAGTTTTTTGCGCAATGCCACTAAATGGTGACGAAACGTGAGCGATCTGTCCAGTTTTACCCCAAGATAAGTAGGGGTTAGACAGAGAGGTAAAAGTCTACCGTTGTTGTAGACCTTTAGCTCACGTTTGGACTCTCGGTTATTTAAGTTATATTAACTGAGCTTCAACCTCCAAGTCTGGAGATACGCTGACAGTGTAGACATGTCTTGGCTTAAAGTCTGCTCCAAGTCCTTCCAGTTTCCAGAAGAATGCAACAATGCTAAATCATCAGCATAAGCAAACTTTCTGGAAATCATGGAAGGAAGATTGTACGTATAGATGTTAAATAGGAGGGGAGCCAAGACCGATCCCTGAGGAGCACCGTTTTCAAGACGGCGTAGCCTGCTTTGCTTGCTGTCACCGGTGGTAAGGGTGAAATTTCGATTTCGGACAAGCTCCATGATCATTTTGACCATGTGCTTATCCGGAAGTAGTCTCAGCAGCTTGCAGGTAAGGCCACGGTACCAGACAGTGTCATAAGCAGCTGTCAGATCGATAAATACGGCACTGGCCTTCTTTTTAGCCTCGAAAGAATCTTCGATGTTCTGGGTTAGCAGAACAACTTGATATACGGTTGACTTCCCGCGTCGGAACCCAACCTGCTCTTTAGGGAGCAGTGGATCGATTAATGGTTTAACGCGGGCGTAGATAAGCCTCTCGAAGATCTTGTAGGGGACACAGAGCAGAGATATCGGTCGATAACTCTTTGGGTCCCCCACGGGCTTTCCTGGCTTTGGGATCGCGACCACAAGCGCTCTTCTCCAGATCTTGGGAATTTTGAGTCGGCGCAAACAGGAAGAAAGGAAGTCACGTAACCAGGACTTCAAAGCAGCTCCAGCATGGAGTATAAGCTTTTGGCAGATGGAATCAGGTCCCGGAGCTTTATCTGGAATGTTGGAGGGTAGCAGTAAATTCTCTCTGTGAAAAATTGTCAGAGATATTTACTGCGTCTGGTGTTGTGGCCCTCCAAAGGTCAGACACTTCTTGATAGACAAATCGAGATGACTTGCTATCAAAAGCCTCGTATTTCCCATTTCTAACCAACTGAGATGCAATAGCATTGGCTGAAATGGGACAGTGACGAGGAGAGTGTCGTGACCTACCAGTAAGGTTGTTCAAAATACTCCATGCTTTTCGACTAGAGTGTGAGAAGTCAATGCTTCGAACTGCTTCGGACCATCGATCCCTCCGCTTTCTGTCAAGCTTGGCAAGCAGAGCTGTAGCAGCCAAACTTGAGTCGTCTCCCTGAGGAGACTGCAGAAAGGTTTTATAGAGGGATTCACACTCTGCATTCCAACACGGAAAATAGTTATTTTGATACCCGCGTGGGATAGTCTTTTTGGCTGCTTTCTTAATGGTGTTACAGAAGTCCTGGTAAGCCGCATCCACATCAAGTGAATCAGGCGGCAACAAAGTCTTTGCGAATTTATTCGTCAAAGCAATGTAGTGACTCCATTTGGCCTTGCGGAAGTTTCATCGCTTAACAGGCATGCTTGGCACTGCCATAGCAAACCTTGGTGGTGTGATGAGCAAAGGTTGATGTTGTAACCTGGGGAACTTGTCAAGGACACGTCTATCCGGTAAGCGACTGTTTGGACCTACGCTAGCGAAAGCTAGATCCGGATTGGTGCCAGTGTTCCAGCGGCCGGAATAAAAACTGGCGGCGTCCTTGGCATTATATAGGAGGGCAAGACAATTAATACTTGCCCAGCCAGCCAAGCACTCACCGTCGGGACTGTTATCATCATAATCCCAGTCAGCATGACGACAGTTAAAATCGCCAGCGTAAAGGCAGGGGTGGGGAAACACTGGGAGATCCATGGTTTGCAATCGCGTTGGTAGTGGTTTGTAGACGTTGACTATTTTGTAACCATCAACGTCCACACACAACCACTCGATCTCCGATGTCGGTGGAGATTGGACCAAATGCTTGCACCTTAGTCGCTCGTGGACAAACGTGGCAAGGCCATGCTTGCTGCTTAAAGAAGACCCAGCTAGTTGATAGTTTGGAAGTACCAACTTTTTTGCATCAGTGCAGTGGGTCTCATGTAGTGGAATGACGAGTGCCTCAAACTGCATAGCGAAGTGATGAAGAACGTTCATCCGGCTTGCAGTGAGGCCTTTGATATACAGCTGAAGAATAGTGGGTGTTCGCAACTTGTTGGCAATGTTCCCTGAAAAGGGCAGTTTTTTCTAGGCATTGCCCCGTCCTGAAAAGGACGTTTGCCGATTAGCAAACCCACACTGAACATCGGAATGGGTGAATACCCTTTTGTTTTGGCAGATTGGGTTTCGGTCTGTCATTTTTAACACCAATGAACAGACTTACCCACGACCCAGGCTGGGAGAAAGCACCTGCCATCTGGACCATTTTTTTTTGCTTAATTTTCATAAAACATGACATACCAATGATGGTCTGAAGGCATTTACAAGAGCAATGGCAGATTTATTTCATAAAATTAAGCAAAAAAATAAAACAAATCTGCCATTGCTCTTGTAAATGCTATCAGATCTTCATTGGTATTTTAGGAATTTAGCAAGTTTAATCAGCGGAGCCCGTTTGGTATTCCATAAGGTTTTTATCGAGTGTAATAAAAAGGACAATTACAATATTTTTACAAAATTTATCATAGTTGTTACTCTGCTAGTAATAACATTCCAGACTAAGCTTTTACGCCTTGTGTCGCATAAAAAGTTTTTCCTTAGCCTATCAATAAAATCCGTTTATCGATTAGCCTTATTTCACACACCGTATTTATCGGATTATAAGCCGCAGCTTACATTGTTTTCTGCTTTATTTTGTGCGGCTTACTTTTAAGGGCGGTTAACAATTTTTTCATCACAGCATTTCAATAAAAATAAGAATTACACAAAAGTATCATCAGGGTAACGACCTCAGAGGTTAACATTCTAAACACTCGCTAGGAATTTAGAACTATTGAAGCGTAACTACAATCGAAAAACTAGGTTAATTACCGACAGCTTTCATTGTTTGAGCATAGACTTCTAAGTAATAGTAACGGTATCTGGACTGAAAGCAGCAGCACAAATCGGCTTATCACCAACCAAAATGTGGCTGAAAGAAAACGAGAAAGCAGACTTCATTCCTGATAATTTTTATCATGGCGATATAGCTTATTTTTTGCCTTAAAATAATTCAAAGTTTTGCTATAACGTAGAAATCGCCTGGGCAAGGAATAATCCCTTTCGTACTGTTGTATTTAATTATCTGCTTGCAATTGTTTGAATGCAACTTTTTTTTTTTCTTTCGCCCAACGGTGGTGACGTAATGCGCTTTGTCTGTATCGCATGACCGAGTTAATGCAATCTGGAATGTTCTCGCTTACCATAGAAAATGCGCTCTAATTTTAACGCGCATGACCGAAGCGTTTTCGAGATAATCCTAGCCGATTTGCATGATGTTACCTTTTGTCTATATATATGTGCGCTCGCTCGATTGAAGGCATGCGAGAAGGGAGAGATGAAAGACGACGACGAAAGAGAGACGAAGACGAGAGAGACGCATAAAGCGAAAAGTGTCACTGTGAGAAAAAGCAGAATTTGAGGCGAGTGTTGAATTTATTTTGCGCTAAGGTTTTTGGAGTTGTGTTTTACGGAGATTGAATCAAGTTACAGTGTTGATTTTGTTTTGCAGTTTGGCAAAGCGTGGAATAGAATTTTTGTCGGTCGTGATTTTTGTAATATATTCGTTCTTATTATAGACAATGGTCTCTGTTTGTTGTGAAAAAGAGTCTTTAACGAAACCAATCCAAGCTTTCGTTTAAACCAACTGTATAAAAGCTTCAGGCTCATAGTAAACTACTTCTTGAGCCGGAATAAGATAAAATTAGACACAGCTTTGTTTCAGCGCAGGTATTCGGGTTGCCTAGCTCAACTGGTCCTTTAGGATTCCCAAACAAAGTCTGTGACATTTACTTTTGCTGATAACAACGACGTTTTTAATTTTTTTTACACTTGTGTTTTAAGTTTATATCTTTTTTCTATAGTTTGATATTTTTTTGCTTTAGACCATAAACAGGCGCTTACGAATTGATAAAAAAAAAGAAGCTATAAAAACAACAAAAATAATCCAAATCTATCAATTGTAGGATGCATAGACTGATGAGTGACAGGTTTTATTCTTCTTATAATCTTTTAATAACAAAATCTTTTTACGTTCGATCGTCATCTGTTTCTTTTTTATTTATAGTTATCTGAAGAAATTGAATAAACGAAATCTTGTTGAGTTGAATGGTATTTAGCTGAGATTTTTTGTTAAAAATAATTTTATAAAAACAAAGTTGTTATTTATATTTTAACATATGTAATCATGTAGTACATTTTCTTCAAAACAATATCTGGACAGATATTTTACTATAATTACTTGAAGAACAGTTTATGCCAAAGTAACCAGCATTACAAGTACAAATATATCCGTTAATGTGATCTGTACAAGTTCCATTGACACAAGGATTTGATTTGCATTCATTCATATCTAAATAAAATTATTTTTGCAAGTTAAACAACGTAACAGAACAATAGGTTATAATAATTTCTTAAATGCTTTGTGGAACAACTTCTTCTGGGGAAACCGACATTAAAAATTAAATTTAAAGATTGTTTTGTTCATGAATACTTGGCTTAAAAAGTTCATTAACAAATTGTATATATTTAGCACAACTTAGCAGTATTTTTCCTTGTCGGTTTAAACTGATGCTTGTTTTACGTGATTTTTTATTCTACAAAAAATCTTTAATTTATAGAATTTATAGGAAGAATTTAAAACTTAGAATAACCAACGGAACCATTAATTCTTTCAATTTTGGTAATTTCTAAAAAGACTATTTTGTTTTTATAATTCTTTTGGCCAAACTCTCGTCACAAGAAACCATTGATAATGACAAACTGCAAAAAACGTGGTTTATTTTTAGGATTCTTGCGGTTTGTCAAAGATAATGATTTCTTGTAACGAAAGTTGCCCGAAAGAATTCTAAAGAAAACAATCTTTTCAAAGATTACCAATATTGGAAGAGCTAATAATTCCGTTAATACCATTGGTTATTCTAAAGTTCTGTACAACCAAGAATTTATTTAAATTAAAACCAAAAAGGTTTGCTTTAGTAAAACGTCATGATGATCTGATAAAACTATTTCTTGAATACAAACACGTACTATTGGATGTTTAGTAATATTATATATATTCATTATTTTGGTTTTTGAAGTGTTTTCTTTCCTTATTACATGAGTTTTCTTACCATCGCTTTAAATTGACGTAGATTACGCCCATACGTTTGAAAAATCAATAGGTTCTTGCGTGCCTGTGACATCACAGCGCTTTTTATTTATTTTTCTAAGAAATCTTTATCTATTGTCTGACCATATTTTTCCTGGTGTTTTGATTAAAAAATACAAAGCAAGCAATTTAATATGGACGTCTGGCATGCATAAGGTCAGTCAATGCGTATAAAATTTGGATACAAAATGTGAGACGTAGCGACTTGTGTTGGATCGTGCATCCAGTTCAACACGTATCAAAGAGCAGACTCAGGTTTTGATCTGAGTCTTGATGATGATAAAACTAATGTAAACGCTTTAACATAAGTTTTGACAAATCAGCTGAGATTAAAGCACCATATTGTGTTAAAGAATTGTTTGAAAAATTTTTCGTTACTGCGTCATTTTTTAGACAAAAACTTTTATGCAATCTAAACAACATAGACAAATCGTCTAGTTGATCCCCCCACTGAAAAAAGTGAATTAGCCATTAAAAAGTCAAACAAATTTTGCACGGTCATGAGAACACTGAAATGAAAGTGATGGGAGTAGACGCTATAGATTTTGGATAAATTCAGAATTGGCAAACATTAAATCGTCTAGTACTAAAAACGCATCTCGACTTTCTTTTAGGTCTTCAAGACTCGGCATGCCTTGTTTAAAGTTTATTTTATCCGTATAACAATCAAACATTGCTTGCCATACCTCGTAGTGATAAACAACTTGTTTGATTTCAGGGCAGAGTTGTTTAAAACTGTCTATAAAACGTAGGACTCAATAAGACTTTCCAACTCCGGAAGGTCCGCTTACCACAAAACTAGTTGGATTTTAAAATCGCAAAGACATTACGCTAGCTGGTCGTGGAACAAAATGAAAGCAAACGTTGTAACATAACCCTTTTGTAATGAAAACACAAATTGTACGAAAAAACACATGATTGGGAAAAATACATGGATGAAAAATACACAAACTTCGATAGTTAGGAAAAATACATGAACAAAAAACACACAAACGTCGATAGTTAGGAAATCACAAAAACTTTGCTGGTTGAAAAAATTTACGGAAAAAAACCCACGGTGCGTGAGAAAATAAAAAATTTACAAATCTAACGGCTCGGTGTGAACCCCGTCACTCAACACTTTCCTCTTGGGATAAAAATTACTTAAACCTTTTTTCTTCTGTACATAACTAAAAATTTGATAATTTTTGCTTCGAAAACCACGGTTTTCTACAAAAAGCGGTTTTTTGGTCTCTAAAACATTCAAATATTCATCAAAGGTAAGAGGGCTTTGGGCAATAGACACCCCTTTACAAACTTGTTTGTTCGTTTCTCCTTGGCAAAAATAAGATTTGGAAGCAAGGCAAACTTGGTTTTTTCCTTCATATTCCACCTTCATTTTACCTAACGTTTTTTTGTCGAAGGCTTCAAAGAAAGAGCAACAAGGTTGCGCGTCCCACTCTTTGTTTTCAATTTTACACTGGATGACGATAATGATTGCTGTTATAACACTAGAAAGTAAAAACGAATGGTCTACAACTAAAATCAAAGTTGTTTAAAGATAAAAATTTTTAAATTTCAACAAAGGTATAATAAAAATCGAACTTGTTTAGAAAAATTGAAAATATTTATAAAAAAATCAAGATAAACTTTTAAAAATTCAACAAGGTGTAACAAAAAAACAAGCTTGAATAGGAGAAAATTGAAGATAGGAATGACAAAAATCAAGAAAAACTTTTAAAAATTCAACAAAAGTATAGCAAAATCAAGCTTGTCCAAAAAAATTGAAGATAGATATCAAATAAAAGTTAAGTATACCTAGAAAAGTGTTTAAAATCGATATTCACCTAAAAACTAAAGTTGTCTAGAAAAACTTTTGACTATAGGTATCTCGTGAGTTAAAATCAAAGTTATCTAGGGAACGCTTAAACGTGCACCAATATCAGTTAAAAGTAAGCAACATAGGGTATTGATTCTTTTTAGAGACGATAAGCTCAAATCAATAGCGTTCAGAACAGGAAATGACACGGCTTCAGGAAATACGTCGTAACTGTCTAGAACTTAAAATTGTTTTCAATAGAACTTATTAATTTTATTTTTTCTTTTAAAACTTGTTAATCTTATTATTAATATTAATTTGAAACTAAATTGATTTGAAACATATAAGCATTAAAATGTAAAAAATAGGGTTTCGACTTTTTGATGACTCATGGAGTCTAGAGTTCGGAACCGTAAGCGGGATGATGACGTCATCGCTCCTGCGCCTGCGCCTGATGACGTCAAAACCCTCGCCAAAAAAAACATTACCTACTACTGGCGACTTGTGGGCTCGGGATAGGGTGCTGGTGCTAAAACACTACGCATAGCCATCTTATATCTAGTCTACTCAGCAGCTGAGTACTGTGCGCCAGTCTGGTGACGTAGTGCTCACACTCGCTTCATCGACAGTGTTTTGAATGATGCCTTGCGCATAGTTACTGGATGCCTGCTCCCACTCCAACGGACCACCTACCTGTACTCTCAGGCATCCAGCCAACTGAGCTTCGCCGACTGGGAGCGACACTTTCCTTGGCTCACCATGGATCTATGAACCCCGATCATATCTTGTATCTTGTATGTTTTTTAAGTTGGTCCTCAAATACTCGCCAAGTGAGACTAAGATCCAGACGCCCGTTTGTGCCAGTTGGGCGGAATCTTTTGGACAATTTTGCCAGACTTGGCATTCGCGCCTCTGAATGGACAAATCACAAATGGAACGCGGAGTACTGTGAAAATGCTTCCAGGCTCCGTGTTTTTGTGCCCGAGACCGGTGCCAGGTTTGTTGGGATGAGCTTACCCCGAGCAGCTTGGGTTAAGCTCAACCGCCTTCGGACTGGTGTTGGGCGATTCCATTCGTCCATGCACAAATGAGATCTCGTTCCTTCACTGAATTGCGAGTGTGGCGCCTCTGAGCAAACCGCAGACCATGTACTAACAGCGTGCCCTATACATCGGGCACCACATGGAGCACGAGGTCTGACGGTTTTGGATGACGAAACTCGATGCTAGCTTAATGACATCACTGCCAGCATCTGATTCAGGCAGTACAGCAGTCTGGGGTAGTAAAAGGATAAACCCTCGGCCCCAGTTCTGTTTGTGTCTGACCTGGAATGGATACTCTTCAAACGACGACAACGACGACAACGACGACGACGACGACGACGATATCTAAACTAGTTGTTTTCAACCGGGGATCCTAATGGACTCCTGGGATCAGCAAAGTGATTTTTGGGAGTCCATGAGCTTTGTATGCCCATGATGAGAGCAATAATTACAGCCAAAAAAAAAAGACCGTCTCATGGTCTTGCTTGTAAAAATAACTAGTCAGTGCAACGCTAGAAGTCAAGCCATATCCTACAACCTAACACGAAATCTGGATATGAACGTACAACAAACATGTTTATTTACTTCAAAACGGTATTGAATTTATCATTCAATCAAATTCAATGCGACATTTTAATATTATTTGTTCTTGAGTAGCTTGCCATTTGTGAAAAAATTTTTCATTCTGCACTTCTGCAATTCAAGGGGAATTTTTTGAGTAGTTTTGAAAAGAAACCTTGTTCAAATAGAGGACTAGGTAATGTTCAACATTATTGTTGAGTATTGTTCATCAGTGATAAAGCAGCAATTTTTTTGATTTGAGCAATTTATAAAAATTTAATTCAACGATAACTTTTGTTCATGAACAATTGGTTTGATTGTTACTTTTTGATACCCATATCTTTACTTTAAACTCTTAAAACAAGAAAAGGAAATTTATTTAACAAATTGTATATTAGCACAACTTATTACGTATTTTTTTATTTTTATTTATATTTTTAAAAATTTTATCTCTATATTTATCCTCCTGACTCGCAGGAAAGCGATGGAGGCGCTAATACATAGGGTAGGCAATTACCCCGACCTGCTTCCAGAGGTGCCAAGATATTGCTGTCCGCTCGCAATTTAATAGAGATATGGCTTTAATTTAGAACTGCTTGCCAAGACCACCAAGCATAGGAAAGTGCCGTAAAGTGTCTTTCCCAAGGACACACCAGAATGGCGCTAGTGGGTTTTGAACCAAGACCGTGTTGGTCACGAGCTTGGCGCTTTCATCTTATGTTTTGCGTGATTTTTGACTCTACGATAACTTTACAAAATTATTTTCAATGTAATGCAATTCTGAGTATATATTTTATAATTTCAAGCTTAATTTTCTTAAAAGTACATTAATGTATTTGAAAAATTTTAAACTAAAAGTGACAATAGAAAGAATTAAAACTTGAAACGTTTCGTTTAATAGCAACGTCATGATGACCTGATAGAATATTTTTCAAAAGCAAATATGTACAATGGGATATTTTCTCATGTTTTACTGATTATTTTGGTTTTACAGAGTTTATTTCCCTCGCTACACAAGTATTTTACCTTGGGTTTAAATTGATGTAACATTAAACCAGTACGTTTGAAAAATCACTAAGCTTTTGCATGCCTGCAAAATCACTACGTTTTTTTCTTTAGCTTTCTAAGAGATTTCTACACATTGCTGGCCATAATTTTTCTGGTGTTTTGATAAACAAAAAACAATTTAAAGGACGACCGAATTGCAAAACCTATAAAGTTCGGATCTAAAATGCAACACGTAGCAACTTGTGTGGGATCGTGCGTTCAGTTCAACATATATCAAAGATTAGACTCTGAAACTGATTCTAGTCTTCATCATGATGAAAGTATTATGAACGCTCTAATATTAGTTCGCCTTGTCAATTGGGATCAAAGTACTACATTGCAATGAACAAATATTTGACAAACTTTCCATTACGGCGTCATTTTTTAAACAAAAATGTTTATACAATCTGAAGAATATGGGCAAATTGTCTTGTTGACTCTTTCCTGAATGGAGAGAATAAGCTCTTTGTAAAGCCTCCTGGGTCTTGTGATGTTGCAGTGGACACTAAGGGTAAAGTAGCAGTTGTAAGGTAAAAAACAATAAAGTTGTAGACACTGGCATTTACGTTTTGTGCAGTTGATCCAATTAGAAAAGCAAAACGATGCCGAAAAATCGAAATAATGCAGTTAAAACTTGTCAAGGTATATAAAAAAGGTATAGGTTTAAGCAAGTTTTAATCTGTAGTTTTATGGTCAATCACTGCAGAAAAATGTGTTGGTAGCCGATATTTCTCTTTTCTCTTACTATGTCTGCCAACAACGCTTTTATACAGGCTTTAGGTTGTAGACGATAAACAAACAGGTTTGATTTTTTAAGACTTTGTCAATTAACTGTCAGTTACTATGCCACGTATAACTAGCAAAATGCTTTGACCGACTTCCTCACAGTTCGCTACTCACAAATGTTTTTTATGGCGTAGTTTGATTTGATGAATTAAATTATCATTGGTTCGGAAAAAAAATGTACGACATTGTGCCAGTGATTTCGAGGGTATCTTTGTTTTATAAGGTAAAAAATAAACTCTTGTTAAATTTTAACGTAGCCAATTTATGTAAGTATCAATACTTTTTAAATTCTGGATCAAATTATCACGGATCAAATTGTATTACATATTGTAGCGTTTTTTGCTTCCTTATTTTATATATTTTAATACAATAATTTTGCAAATATTTTAAGTATTACCTATTTCACAATTTTTTCCAGTGTATCCAGAGAGACACAAGCAGACGTAAGTGTTGTTTTTATAAAAACAATTCCCATTTACGCATGGATTGCTTGCACAAGCTTTGAATTCTTGAAACAAGAAATAAAATTTATTTAACCAATGGTATGTGTTTATCACAAACTTAAAACTAAATTATGTAGTTGTAAATTGCTTATTTAAATATTTAACTTTATTTTATGCAACAAGATATTTTTAATTTAAAAAAGTATCAATATTTTGAACCAAACAAAGTTTTATTTATTGTTAATATTGGTCTTTGGAGTTATTATTCTCAAAATTTTTAGCTAGCAGTTCATGTATTTCTATGTTAAAATAATGGCATATTCTATTATTTTATATAAAATAAAAACTTGATGTATTTTATCGTAACATATTTGTAACTCAATAAATTACAAGCAAAAATAAAAATTATTCTGCAAATTAAAACTACAAAATTGTACAAGGACTTATCTAAAGTTTGATAATCATATGGAAAATGTAAAATTAAACTCAGTTTTATTTACAGTTTGCTTAATATCTTTTTAGAAAAAAAAAAATTAAAGCAAATTTACGTTTAAATTAGTTTAAGCAGAAAAAATAAAAAATAAACGAAGAAAAATTGCTAAAACTACACTCTTTTGTAAAACTAGATTAAGTTCTTGAAAATGTTTTTAAACATCATCAACGACCTTATTTATACTTGCGATACGTAGAACAAAGATAACACGGAAGCATTAAACGTACTGCACCCGTCGAAAACGTAACCAGATCTGCTTTCAAAAATGCAAAATATTGCTTAATAGTTTTTTATTTGGCTTTTATAGAAACTTTATAATAAAGGCGTACAAACGAAAGCACCATGTCAAGGTAAGAAGTGCTCTCGCCCCTTGCACATTTCTTAACTTTTTTATTTTATTACTGCTTTGAGACCAATCCGATCTCTATCCCTTAGTTTTGCTATATCACGTGCAGTTACAAAAAACATTTGGTCGCGTTTTGAATTTTCCCGATATGTAATTTGGGTTTATGAATTGCGTTTAAATTTGCCATTAGTTTATGTCATTTCGATTTGTAATAGGCAATTGTTTAATTGTTCTAAACTAATCAATATTCTAATGCAGTTTTTAATATTCGCACAAATCGTCATAGCCATTGTTAGTTTGCTTTGTGTTCGTTAATACACTCTCAGCTCACGTTCATGAGTTTAGAAGAGTGCGAGATTCAGAAACTAGGTTTTCCTCCTAAGTTTTAATAGAATCTTTAACGTCGAAGTTTTGCATTGCAACACACCATAAGCAGTCTTTCCAAACACAAAACTTATTAACAAAGTTACAGTCAAACTGTCAATGTGTTGATTAATACGACACTCCTACCATCTTGACGTCATTGCTGATTTATAACTTAAAAAATCACTTTGAATCTTATTACTCGGACGTACCTTCAAACTTTTTGTTCAGATGCTTCAAGTTTTTCATCAAATCATTTATCAGAATTTCACTGTTGTTTCCAACTGAAACAATAATAGATTAGAAAATACATGTATTAATTATTTTCAATCTGTTAATATTATTATTATTATTACACTAGTAATTATAGTTATTCAAATCTTTTTTTCACCAAATACAGATTGACTTAAAAAAACAAAACCCATATAAATTTTGTTACATATTATCAACATATACAAAATTTTAAAAAACTTGGTGGACTAAAAACTTCAATCTTGTACTATTATTCCTTGAAGTTTTAGATTTTTGGTTGCTTTGCATTAAAGTTATGTTTTGTTTAATATTTGCTGCAAATGGGCTCAACAACATTAAAAGGAAACTTGCAGACGTTGCACAAAATGTTCAATCATTCAAACACATTTCTCTGATTTTTTCTGTATTTAGTGCCTTTAGTTCATCAATGTTTAAACTTTGAACTAAAGGCACTAAATACAGCAAAAATTAGACAAATCCCAAAAGAGAAATGTGTTTGACTGACTGACAATTTTGTGCGAGGTCTACAAGTTTGCCTCCAATGCTGCTGCGCTCATTTAGAAAAAATATTAAACAGAAAAGATCTTCAATACAAAGCAATCAAGATAACTAAAACTTTGAGGAACGACGAGACAAAGATTAAAGTTTAATTGAAGAGCTTAGTTCTAAATGTATCTAAGTCATAAAATGTCATTTTGAGAAAATGAGGTTTAAAGTTTTCAAAAACCTTACTTCTACAATGAAAATACGCTAAGATTTCAAACCTCTGTGCTATTCAAAAAGTGATTTCTGTACATTATCCTGAAAACATTTTTTGTCAGAATATTTCTGACGAGTAAACAAATAATTTTTTCAGCTTATCACATTTTTTCGAAAATGTGACTTAGGTACTTTTAGAAATAGGGCCTTCAATTTCACCGAGTTTCTTGAAATTTTATGGATGTTGATAAGATTTAATGAAATTTATATGGATTTTGTTTTTTTGGGTCGCTCTGTATAATTAAGGTTGCTTTAGAATAAAACTTATAAACAAATTGAACAGGGTTCAGTAAAACCTGGCAACAAAAGTTAATACATATACAATGTAATAAGCAAATTAAGATTTTTGTAAGAACCTTTATTATATTGCTGAAAAAAATAATAAAAAGCCCAACACTATTAAAAGCATATTCCCAAACTTTTACTGTGTTATAAAAAAATCTTATGATTATTCAGAAAATTAAAACGTTACTTTATCATATTTTGTATCTTACAAATATTGTTGTTTTCACAAAATTTTGATTTGTTTTCCAAAACTTGCTAACTAAAATAAATTTAGTCTCTGTTTTCAATTAGCTTTGATGTATTTTTACTTTCACTAAGAAAGATATTGTTTGCAATTGTTTAAAAATTTTTTGAATTGAAAAGAATAAATTCAAGAATTTGTAAACAGAAAAGGAAAATCCAGTGATTGCTCCATTGCTTTTTTTGTACAAACATCTTCCTTTTGAAAACTTTTCATTAACAACATTACAATAAAAAGTTTATTGGATCGAAAACGTACGCAAAAAATTATTCAACATAAAAAATGTTTTCAAGCTACCTACTTGGTTATCTTAAATTTATCATATTGTTCATTAACTTATTAAGCGTTTGTAAAACTTTCAAACATTTATGATACAAGCATTAAAACGGTTTGTGCAGTATTTAGTTACACCAAGTCAATATTTTCCCTGTTTCTTCTGCAACCAACTTGGCTAACTATACATTAAAACGAATTAGAAATGATAATTAAGAGATAAGCTCAGCGTTATCCAAAAGCTTATTTTATAAGGCCAGTCATGCGTTAAAGAAAAGAGATCACGCGTATTCCTATCACAAGTATACAAAATTTATTTGGTGACGCGGATCTAAAATGCCTATAGTTGTAGGCACCTAATCAAACACAAAACAAATAGCACATACATGTAATTGAAAATTGTCTCTTAATCATCATTTCTGCTTTGATTCGAACGCCTTATCAGCTTCTAAATTCTGTACTTTTTTGTGAACTTTTCCTTGATATATAATTTTATGTTAGCTTACAGCAAATTTTTGTATAATGATGGAGATTTTTGCCTTGTCTTCAGTCAGCAAAACTCAGACCTGTGGAATGGCTACCAGAGTGGTGATGAATTTTTATGAAACGGAATAACATTTTCGTGGTGTACGTTCGGTTGGCAAAAAGACATTATTACTTGTATATTTTTGCGCCTCTTATTGATTATTCTTAATTGTAATTAAATATACCTGATGAGGTCTAACAAGACCGAAACAGGCCTGTAGTGTATTATTACAATTTTGTCTCAAATTTTTAATTTTCAATTAAATTTTCAATTATGTGCTATTTGTTTTGTGTTTGATTAGGTGCCTACAACTATAGGCATTTTAGATCCGCGTACCCAAATAAATTTTGTATACTTAAAACAAATTATTGAGAATTCCTTCCATGAAACTCACCTTGTTCAAGTTGCAATTTCAGTTCATGAATCTCAGTTATGTTAACTTCTCCAGTGTCTCCTTTGGTTCCTATTTCTCCGGTACTTCCGTTGTTTCCTTTGTTACCTTTTTGATAGCCATCTCCTTTCAAGTTTTGCATTTCTGGGCAAAATAAGATCGCTTCCTGGTTGTTTGTTTCACCTCCATTTTCAATAGACTGTGTAGAACTACCAGATTTGCAAACAGACACCAATTGTGATGAAATAACACTCACTAAACCAAACAACAAGCAATATTCAAATAAATTCATCTTTATTTTATCAAGAACTCTACAATGAAAAACTTGTTTTGTTTTATGATTTTTTTATTAAGCTTTATAAATAAAGGTTTAATATTTTTTTAGCTTGCATTATTTGATTTCAAATTAGAATTAGTTTATTGCTTTGCAATACGATTGTCAAATTTTTTAATTTACGTTAGAAGTTAAACTCATCTTTAAGATAATTTTAAGTAGGGCTTAATCTTTTTTAAAAAGTCACAACAAGTTACCTTGATTGATTTTTAAAATGCTTTGTAGCTTTTAATATAACCTTGAGCAAAATCAGTAGAAAACAGTTACTTGAAAAGAAAAACTAATAAAAAACAAACTTGGAATTACGAAATATTTTCTATTTCAACAAAACAAATAGCTACATTTAGTAACTTGTATTGTTTTGAATTTGGTAAATGTTTTGGTTTTCAACCATGTTTGTGTTGTTAGTTAATAAAATTGATTTTTAGAATAAAATGCTTAATTCATCAACAAAAAAGATGCTCTCAGATCTCAAAAGATATGTTGTAATTTTAGATTTTGCAAATTAGTTGATAAAAAAAATCTCTTAAAACATTAAAAAGGTTCAATGCTGTTTACATAATATTAATGATACTTTATTTTTGTTGTTGCAGCAATGAAAAAAATTTATAAATTTCATTCTTACCCTATAAAATAACTGCAATTGTTTTCAAAACTTAAAATAAATAAAAGTCAAAAAAACTGGAGATTTTACTAAATACGTAGAACTAATTACAAAATATTTTATAATAGTGGTTTTTAAAATCCTTGTTGTTGGCGAAAAATTTTGGATTGGTTATGGTTTTAATTTTTAACTTGTAAGCATTAAAATAAAATTCTTATTAAACTATTGGATTTGCTTTCATTATTGATTAATAAATAAAAATCAACTTGTTTTTGTTAAATATGTTAATATTTTTTTCAATTTCAAAATAAAGACACCAGTTTTTCATTGTAATAAAACTCACTGTATGATAAAAATATTTACTTAGACTAAATAATGAATACTAATTTAACATAGATAAAAATAATAAGTTTTTTTAAAATTTAGTACAAGCTGAAACTAAACTACTCAAATAAATTACAGAATAACTCTATTTATGTTTATTGAATTAAAAGTAATTCCAAAAATTACAAAGTATATAGAATACCAACTCTAAATCATAAAAGCTCAACTGACAAGGTTTGTTTTAAACATCTCAATCACAAAACACAACTTAAGCTTAGTGCATTCACTGAATGTTATATTTAATATTCCAGGAAGTAACGTCAATTGCATTGTATAAAAATCATTGTTAATAACAAGTAATTGATCTACGTGTTAAAATTGCAGTTTATGTCATGAAATTCATATGGTAAAAAATGCGTAATTGATTTTACATGATAATAAAACAAATGCTCTTGATTTTTATCAAACACAATATAAATTTTTTTACACCACACAAATTTCATTATCTTGTTATTTTTTAAAATTGTTATATATTTTAAAAATTTAAATGTTTAACATTCTTTAAAGGTATAAAGTTTATTTTAGAAATAAATTTTTATAAATAATTTTTCTGATTCTATGAATTTGAAATCTACAAAATTGCTTCAAACAAAAATGACAAGTGATTAAAAGTAGCAACATTGACTTGTTATTTGACTTTGTATTAAATGATTTAAATCAATTTATGCTTGCAGGCTCATAGCAAGCAACATTTAAATGTCTTGAAATTGCTCACCAGGCATAAAAAGTATTGATTATTTTATTTTTCAGTCATATTACCAATGAATTTAATTAGATTCAAATAACGACATATTCTGAGACACAATTCATTCACAGATAAACTGCTTACAAAAGTTAATATACTACATTTAGCGTTATAAAAACATCGAAAACCAAGCGGGTCATTTTACTGATCAAATTCCAAGAGCGTCTGACTATTCCTGAATACAAAATTATTCTTGAATTGCAGAATACAAAATTGCAGAGGAAAAATTATTCTTGAATACAAAAAGCTGACCATTTTGTTGTTTTTACTTTGATTGCAAAATAATAAGAGTAACACGCATTGTTTTTTTTAAGTCAAAATGGCCCTTTGATCAAATACAGTAGATTGGAAGGCCTTGTTCTAGGTAATTAAATTGTTTTAATATTAACCAATTAAAATTTTAAGATAAAAAAATGTTCTGACAGTCAATTACGCAATATATATATATTCGAATATTTGAACTTAAAATAATTGAATAATCTTCGAGCAACTACATCTGGTTTTTATTTATTATTTAAAATGCAATGTTTCTACAAAAGAAGTTTACTTGATTTCACAGAAAGTTCTTTAAGTAAGAAACTGAGCTATTTAAAACGACTTAGTATAAATAGTTCTTTACAACAAATTTTACCAGAAGTTTAAAAATTTATAAAAATATTGCAACTGCGTCGGAATAATTTTGCTAAACAAATCTCTTTTGAGACCTTAAAGTACATCGTGAGAATTCAAAATCTTGTCACGCTAACAAAGACAAACTTCCAATAGATCAGCATAACAAAAAAAAAAACTTTTCTAATCTGAGCTGAAAATGAAGCACACAGCATGGCTAAGCAATAAAAAATGTTAGTATCGCTTCAACAAAGTCAATTTCATAATAGCCAAAAGATTTGCTTGACACTCTTATTAGTAGCTATTGCGTCAATTGCGTTAGGTCTGAAACAATCAAGGTGTCTAAACAAGTTGGATAGAAGGTACAGTACAATGTAATCTCAGAAGTGAAAAATTCAAAATTGCGCTATCTCGTAATTTCGAGGTCTGCTTTTAACAAATTTAACTTTTGTTTTACTAAATACCAAAAAACATTTCGAATAGAAAATTTTTTAATGTTTTTAGTGTGGTGGCATGGATATTATGCTGCTTTCTATTGAAGAGGAGACACTATTCCAGGTAAGCAGAGAGACTTCGTAAAGCAGGTTATCGTAAAGTTCTTTTCCTTGAGCCACAACAGATATTGCCGTGGCAGACTGATCATCGAAGTTTCTCCTTCTGCTTTCTATTCAGAGTGTTTACCATATGATTTATCCCACCAACTTCTATTTATCATTGACAGTTTTTTCATTGGTATCTTATGTAATTTTGATTGTTATTCATCTTTAATTGTTTAGATGCTTATAAAAACCTAACTTGTATATTGATTACTATTAATCAGTGCTTCTTATTTCAAGGGTTTTTTTTAACTATAGAATTTTTAAAAAACTTAGTGTATGATTTCGTGTCATGACATGAGGTAACTTTGTCTTGTTTTAGAGAACTTTGTACTTATTCTTGAATATTGGATTCATTTCGGTTTGCGCTATGAAAAAATGAACTGATAGATCTTATTTGAGAAATTGTATTAAATTATTTTTTGAAAACAATTGAATTTCAAACATTACTTATCAAATTAATTGTATTTTAAAACACTTTCTTTAATTATTTATTTTTTTATGTAAGCTAAAAAGTGCAAGTTAAATAAAAAGTATAATAACTTTATTATTACCTATGTGATGACTCAACTTTGTGTTGAAAAGTTTTTCCTCAGTTTTATGGCGTTTTATGACAAGATTACCTTTTCTTTTTTACAAATTGAGGCCCCCAAACTATGCTTTCAATCTTCTAATATTTTTGTCTAAATAAAATTTATTTTTTCCTCAAATTAGCTAGCTTGATTATTTTTTGCATTTTACCAAGTCAATTTTCACCAGTAATTGTCCTGGCTGTTGAAAATTAGCGCAATGCGGTCGTAAACAGCGAAGTACCAATGCAATATTGGTCGAAATCGAATGAGTCTTTAAACTTTTGCACAGTAATGTGTCCTTTGCCTCAATGGTAAGAGGTCAAATTACCCCTGTGTGTGCATTTTCTCGATCAATTGAATATATTGCAGGCCAAAAGTGATTTGGGTTATATTCATTAAAGCAGTGGCAGAGTTAGGAGTGAAGTATTTTTCCTCAGTGTTTCTGCTTAATTTTAAACAAAGCAGATAAATATAATTTTTACAGTCAATTTTACTCCACTAGCAAGACAACCACAAGTTCATTTCGTGAACAACAAAAAAACTCGTCAAATTAAGTCGGTGAAATGAAATTTATTTAAACGGATGTAAAAACCATTCTGCTCTAATGATATAATGACATGACATATATAATTTACTAGAGCAGTAAAAAACTAGAGCAGTTTTAAACTACTCTACAATCCATAATTTATCCAAGGCAAATAAACTTTTTTTGCAATAGATAAGAGTTAATAAAAATGTGACGTAAATACTTGTGGTGTTTCGTGTATGCTTTATGCTTGGTTGCAGCGTGCTTGCCTTATGTTCGAGCCTATGCTTTTATTTTATCGATCTGCTCCGCTTCCCATAATGTTTATCGTGTAAAATTTTGCAACAGTGTTTCTGTGTCCCACACTCTATGATTAGGATATTCGGTGATGCTTGCTATATATACTGACGTGACTGTATACGATTTTAGAGAGAGACAACAAATTATAAAAAGTTTTTGCATTTAATATTGTATTAGGGTTCGTTTAAAACAAACTCTCTCTAATCCTAACATTTTGGTGAAGGCATTTCTGTGTCCTCAAAATGTTAGGATTAGAGAGAGTTTGTTTTAAACGAACCCTAACACAATATTACAAGCAACGTATTTAAACAGAATTTATTTAATTAATTACAAAACACATCTCTGTTACAGAACAGCAACGTAACGTTCTTTATAATTTGTTGTCTCTCTCTAAAATCGTATACTGTCACGTCAATATATATAGCAAGCATCACCAAATATCCTAATCATAGAGTGTGGGACACAGAAACACTGTCGCAAAATTTCACACGATAAACATTATGGGAAGCGGAGCACAATTGATAAAATAAAACCATAAGCTCGAACATAAGGCAAGCACGCTGCAACCAAGCATTAAGTATATTAATTTTGCAAATTTTTAAAACATTGTTTGTAAAATATTGGTCAAAAACCATGTTTGCATTCAAGAATTTTATCGATAAATATAATTTTCCGTATCTTTTTTATTACAAGAATGGCATTCAATATTATGTTCTTTTATCTTAATTTTTATTAAAGAACTTAAGTTTCTTTGTTTAAACTTAGATTATATAGTTGTTAAGATGAGGATTTAGATAATTAATTAAAAACTAAGCTACTTTCTCATTTAAAGGTGGCTTTGTTTCTAACTAAACTTATATTATTCATTGAAAATTAAAATAAAAGAACATTCTATCAAATATAAATATAATTTTGTTCACACCAATAGTTTTTAACTCCCCATGTGGAAAACGTTTGATAGAACGTAAAGGCCTAATTTTTTGACGTAAAAAGCTAAGGAATTAGTGAACCAATTTTCGGTCGGGAAAATCGCACTGTCATAGCATTTCATTTATAATTCAGTGGAAATACAAAAATGCAAATATGGCTGCGTCTAAAGAATGCAAAAATAAATATTTTTTTCAACTGCTTTGGCGAGGCAAAAAATGATATATTTTTTTCCATTTATTTTGTTGAATGTGATTTTAGTTTTTGTTAGGGATTTGTGGTTTCTAAAAGAAATCAACAAGAAATTATCAAACGTTGTGATTTGAGATTGAAAATGACTAAACTGGAACTCCGAACAAAGAACTATGTAATCAGCATTTAGACCAGTACTCTATTGACAACTTTAGTAAGTTGTCAATTAACTGCAATAAACTTTTACGTACTGGTTAAGTATGCAGTCCACTAACAAACGTTTTGTTAAATATGCGTTCCACCATCTGTCTCTTTTTATGTTCTGTTTAACTCTTGATGGTTCTTTATAACTTTTTAACTTCTTTTTAACAAAGATGGTTCTTTTTAACGATATTCTTTTTTGTACGATTCATATGAAATCCGGGTAGACTGCATACTTAACTACTACCAACTTTTATACTTCGCGTCACTTAAGCCATGTAGTGTCATTTGTAGTGACATACCAAAAATAAAACTTTACTTACCAAGTAGTGGCTTTGGTGAAACTTGAAAATATTTTGAAAACAAAAGTTGGTCTAAGTAAAAAGATTGGGAAACAAAATTTTTTTCAACTGAAGAACAATATGCAAAATCATGCAAATGCAGGAATTATAAATTTTGTGCGTTTATAATTCGCGTCACTTATTAGTAAGCTTTGCAGTGACATAGGAAAAATAAAATGTTGCTTACCAAGTAGTAATTTCGGTTAAACTTGAAAATATTTTAAAAGCAAAAGTGTATCTGAATAAAATGGTTGGGAAACAATCAAGTCAATTTAATGTTTTGATTTTCTGCCCATCATAATCTCAATCTGTTGTGTTCCTAGCGGTTCTTTGATTGCGTTGTGTCGTCACTGAACCACTTACTAAATATGAATGGTTATCAAAGCTTGTATGATTAATAAACCAAATTAACAAGTACACTTTAAATTTCTTTTTTGATAAATTTGAATGTTTGACTTTGTATTGAAATTAATAAATCATTGTGTCTATTCCATAGTTTTTGGTTATTTTATAGCTATTAGTTTTGATTAATTTTTAAAATATTGCAAGAATTTATTTAGTTTTCAAGTTTTGGCTTTGAAAATTTAAGATAAAGATGTTTGCATTTAAATAGCACAGAATTGTTAGTAAAAATATTGAAGCAGAAAAAGTGTAAATTTTTTTCAATTAAAGAACATTATGTAAAATCAGGAATTGAATAGTGACGCGCGAAGGGGTAAAGAACTGGGTCCCGGGTTTGGCCATACATTTTGGTGTTGATGCAAAAAAAATATTTTCAACCATATACTTTGACTTGGGAGCAGAAAGACGTGAGTTTGTTACTCAGTCCACTTGAGTGATTTCCGTGGTGCTTCTATACAAGAAAGAAGAGCGCTTAAAAAACTATTTTTGACAACGTTTTAGCCATAAAATAAAATAAAAATCAGCCATTTGTTAAAATGGAAAACTATAAAGTCAAAATTATATTTTTTACAGATTTTTTGTTTCCCTGGAGATTTTGATTTGAAGAGAACAAATCTGATTCTGGAATCCTTTGAGTTATTTTAATAAAAAAATGTATGAAAATTATAATATTAACATGTTTTTTATTTTAACGCCTGGAAAATTCATTCATTCCATTTGGGAACTTTAAACATTTTTTCATCATGTTCGTTAAAAATCACCCTCCCATAGCTGGCAGTCTGGTCGGGAGTTTAAGAGTGCCGTGGTTGTAATCGATAAAGTCTTGGTTCAAAATCTACTGGCGCCATTTCGTTGTATGCTTGGAAAAGAGTTGATTGCGCTTTACAATGCTTAACGGTCTTAGCAAGCAGTTCTGAATTTTAGTCATATCTCTATAACACTAAACACCAGAATAAAAAAGAATGATTTCCTGCTCACGAATATTATAAATATATTGTTGCGCACTCATTGCCACAAACTGTATTTCATACATGCATTTTCCTTGATTTCGCAAGGTTTCCGCAATTACATTTTTGCACGCTGTATTTCGTTTGCTACTGACTTAACTTGCAGCGTTAATCCCCTCTCTGCACAGCATTTATCCGATCCCATTGTAACCTTCATTTTATAACTTTCTATTCTTAGTATTTTGTATTCGTACCGCCTTTGTTGTTCCCCCAAATGACTGTTAGCTGATCGCTACATCAAAGGTCATTACTGCTTTTTGTTTAGTTATTTTTGCCACACCTGCTAACAGGATGTAGCCAGTTCATGTGACCTAATGCCTCATGGCTTTGTCAGTGAAAAAGGTCAGGGGTCATAACAAAAAATTAAATTAACTTCAACTCGATATATTGTCTGAGCGTAGACGATGCGGGCAGACAGAGAGAGAACCGACGATCTTGACTGGCGACGATCTTGACTCGTCTAACTTGTTTTCAAAGTCGTTGTGTCTGTTTAATTTGGAATTAAGATTCTTTTGCAATAAAGAATTCTGATTTTATCTGTGTGCCATACCGATCCTGACAAAATATCATAAGCTCGCTTTTCAATCGTTGTCAACAATTGTTCGGCTTTTTCAACGTGGTCAAGTGGCTCAAGGCATCGTGATTGACGGCAAATGTGTTTGTCAAGGTCGTGGTTCAGCATCTACTTTGGGCATTCTGTTGTGCCCTTAAAAAAATACTTTACGGTACTTTCCTTGCTTGTCTGTGTTGGCTAGCAGCTTTTAATTTTATTCATGTCTATAATAAAACCTAGAAAACCATGTCCATATCAAAATCTATAATAAAACCTGTCTCGAGATATCTCGATGTTTTTTGTTGACATGAGACATGTTTTCTAAAGTCTCAATCTCGAACCACTGCATCTCGACTCCAGGTCGAAACATTGCAGCGATGTGAACAAAGCTCACAGGTGTTGCAAATATGTCATAAATCTCGGTAAAAATCTATTATTTGTACGTTTTTTAGTCATTTGGGCGTAATGGCTCTCTTTAAATTTTTTATTAGTCACAGTAAAATTAAACCGCGCCAATCTATATGCATGGCAATCAAGAAGCCTGAGACACCGCAGAAGGTACTTGAAAAATTATTGATTTGTTTTTATAAACATTTAAACGTCTTGTATTTGATATGGTCATAAAAAAAAATTTAGTATCTCAAAATGCTGCTACAGGTGTATTACGATGTTTTTAATTGTAGACAATACTGTTTTAGGACATTAATTTTCATGTTTGACCGTTTGACCTTACACACGTGATCAACGCAACATGTGACGCTTCTCTCATACAATCAATCATCTTCGACCAGCTCCATTTCAAAGTCAACTGAATTTTTCTTTCCTTCATTCCGACGTTTGTCTCTTGACGGGTGTCCAACGAAAAGCTTGGACATGAGTTTTTTTGTTAGCTATATAATATTGGTTTGCTTATGAGCAAACAAAACAATCTTTTGAAAAGAAGGTAACATTTTTTTGAAGAGAAAACTATACTTGCCGACACTGATTCGAAACAAGAGTTGAGTTTATTGTTAATAACGAATAAATAATCTACGTGTTGAAATTGCAACTTTTGTCATGAAACTCAGATGGTAGAAAAAAATACGTAATTAAATTTACATAATAATAAAACAAATCCTATTCTTTTGAAGTTGGCGTAAAGTAAAAGATTTTTCTTCCCAAAGCTTTTCATCTGACACTTTTCAGGGGAAATCGTCAGAATAAAGCAGAAATGAAACCGAACTGGATTATAAAGAGGAAAGCAGAGAAAAGATTAAGAAATTTTCAAAGAGTAGACGAATTCTTTTTGTATACACAGAAGGGGATTAAGAGATTTAATAAAAGTTGCTTCAAGAGCAAAAAGGTGAAAAAAAAGCAACCTCGAGCGAGAATAGAAAATTTTTCGTTGTTGTAGTGGTGAAGAGCGCATTGGGCGTTGTCAAAAAGATGTTGACTTTCAAATAAATAACTGAACTGAGAGATGGTACAAAAGAAGCAACTTAAATAAAACGGTTAAGATGATTATTCTTTGACTGTACAAGCGTGTAACAACAAAAGCGAAACAAATAAACTAATTACAGTCTTTTGGTGAGAATAGTTCGATTCCATACTACGTACATCACAGCGTTTTACAGCAGATGTAATCTGCTTTTCAAAATTCATCGAGACATTTCCAATCCACGGGATGTGTAGGTAGACAGGGCACTTTTCCACTGTGTAAACCGGGTTGGAATTTAGTTGTTGAAGTTTTCATTTGAAAGCCGAATTAATTGCATGTTCCGGGTTGCCATTTTCTAAAAGAATTGAACGACTTTTGCCAAGCTCTGGGTCCAGTTTGCTTTTAGAACAGATCATAAAAGCTCTGTGAACAAGAAAACCAATTAGGTTGATTTTCCGTTTCTGGGGGCTAAAGGAGTTCCAACGTAGATACTGGCCGGTAAAGGTGGGTTTCTGTACACTGAAGTTAAAAATTCCGAATCATGCCTTTTTACCGATACGTCCAGGAAGGGGAGAGAGTGATTAGATTCCTTTTCGTAGATGCACCGCAATGAGGGATGAAAGAGTTAAGGTAGATGAGAAAAGTTCTTTGAGGTGAGTGAGAAAAGTGAGAAAATAAACCTCTTTATAATCCAGTTCGGTTTCATTTCTGCTTTATTCTGACGATTTCTCCTGAAAAGTGTCAAATGAAAAGCTTTGGGAAGAAAAATCTTTTACTTCACGCGATCTTCAAATTCTGTACCACCAAAAGTCTATTCTTATTCATTTATTCCTATCCTTACTTATGGTCATGAGTGTTGGGTAATGACCGAAAGAGTGAGATCCCGAGTACAGGCGGCCGAAATGGGTTTTTAGCGAAAAGTCAGAGGTTTATTCTTACTTGACAAGGTTAAAAGCACTGACATTCGTCAATCTCTCAATATCGAACCGCTGCTATCTCGCATAAAACAATCGCAACTGCGCTGGTATGGCCATGTGACACAAATGTTCCACGAGCGAACAGCAAAACAACTAATAGATGCTCTTCCGAGAGGCAAAAGGTGCTCTTCCGATTATTCTTGGATACAGAGAGATGACCATTCTTCACTTGGATTCCAATATTATATTATTGGTCCGTAAATAATTTTAACAAACTCGACTTCTGTTCAACTAATTACCAAAAAACCTTTAGAATAGAAAAATGTTTCACTGCTTTTAATATGGTAGCATGAATATTATGCTGCTTTCTTTTGAAAAGGAGCCACTGTTCTATGTAAGCAGCGTAATCCCGTCGAGGAATTTGCCGTAAAGTGCTTTTCCTATTGTTCTTGACGGATTCCAGCAACCACATCAAAATAATCGTCGTCGTTAGAATCAAAATAATGTTTCGAATGCACTTCGAGATCGTCAGCATCTATATAGTGCTGAGTTTACTGCCAATACCGGAAGTAAATTGTTCTCTTGATCAAAAAGGCTATCTTCTATGCCAAGAAAATCTTCTGGAGAGATCGTTCAATGATTCTCTCCAATCGTAGCTCCTAACTATAATTTACCAATTTGATTTAAATAAAATATAGCTTTATTCAAATGATATCAGTACAAATCACAGGTCCAAAAAGCCTAGACTTTTTGACGGAAATTTTCTCCAGTTTTGCAAAACTTAAATCAATAATAACAACTGAAATTAATAAAGAAGAACAACTTTATCAAGCGATTCAAAGAACTTAAAATGCCATCTACATTCTACAAAATAACAACGTAGAACAGTTCCTCCGAACAATCAGGACTGTCTTTCTTTTAATAGAAAGTTACTTTACCGGAATTATCATCGACGCAGAACACCTTCGACATATAACAGGTATAGAAGCCTCCAAACAACTTCCCTAACAGCAAACAACTTTACCGGGCTATTTCACCAGAATATCCGGGGCAAGCAGTGTAGAACAGCCTCTCCAAATGACTTGGTTTGACTGAGTTTTTATGCTATCTTATTCAAGTAGAAGCAATTCCTTATGTAGTGGACATGACAAAAATAATTAAAGCAAGTGGCGATTAACATTGAAGGATTTGACAATTATAAGAGAGAACCGAAAAACATTACTGCTACAACGTTATAAAAAAGTACAATTATTTATTATTACTGGTAATGTGACATTGATGCATTTTGCTGGCCTGCCAACTTTTACTTAAAATTGACATTTTAAGTACTTTTGATTTTCATTCATATATGATTGTTTGAATACTTATATAAAAACCTAACTTATTTATAGATGACTTTTGATCAGTGCTTCATATTTCAATTGTTTTTTTTAATGATAAAAATTTCTAAAAATCTCTTTGTGTAAGTTCGTGTTATGACGTGAAGTAATTTGATTTTGCTGCGGTGAAATCTAAGATTATTCTCGAATATTGCATTCATCCCGGTTTGTGTTACGCAAAAATCCACGGATAAGTCTTATTTGAAAAATTAAATGAAATTATTATTTTGAAAACAATTAAATTTGAAAGATAATTTTTCAAATTAACTGTATATAAAAGCAGTTTGATTAGTAATTCGATTTTTTATGAACGTTAAAATGTACAAATCAAATCAAAAATATACCAACTTTGTTATGACCTATATGATGACTAAACTTTGGATTAAAAAGTTTTCTTTCTGTGTTTCTGCTTAATTTTAAACACCGCAGATGAATATAACTGTTACAGTAAATTTTACTTCAATGGCAAGACGACCATAAACAATCATTTTGTTTACAACAATAACTTGTCAAATTAGGTCGGTGAAATAAAATTTATTTAAACGAATATAAAGGCCATTTTGATCTAATTACAGTATATAATGACGTGACATATTCAATTTACTGTAAAACTTAAGCAATTTTATGGTGCAATTTTTAAACTACGGTACTTTTAATATTATATCTAAACCAATAAATAATATTTTTCAAATAGATCAGAATTAATAAAAATGTGATTTAAAGATTTAATCTTGCAAGTCTTTCTATTTTTCGGTTATTTGATTGGATGACAAAAGTTGTGTATGATTGCATAGTGCAATTACTAAATTTTTGATATGCTAATGAATCTGATAAATTAAGCAAATAAAGAAAAAAAGACTAGGTGAAACATTCGTTCAAACTTAAGTTTTGTTAATTTTTTCATTACATTTAACCGGACCTTAGAAATTTGGTGGGCAGCGTGGTCAAGTAGTTAAAGCGTCGAGATTGTGATTGACATGGTCTCAGTTCAAAACCTACTCGCGCCATTCTATTGTATCCTTGGGAAAGACACTAAATTTACGGCGCTTTCCCCTGCTTGGTGGTCTTGGCAAGCAGTTCTAAATTAAAATCATTTCTCTATGAAAATTTCAAACGGACAGCAATATTGTGGCATTTCCGGAAATAGGTCGGGATAATTGCTTACCCTATATATTAGCTCCTCCCTTGATTTCCAGCGAGTCAGGAGGATGAATATAGAGATAAAAATAATAAAAATAAAAAATTTATTCGATGAAAATAATTACATTTATTTTATGCTTTTGAGTTTTAAAAGTTTTAAGGGCTAAATTGAGTTTTTAAAAGTTTTAAGGGCTAAATTGAGTTTTTAAAAGTTTTAAGGGCTAAATTGAGTTTTTAAAAGTTTTAAGGAATACATGAGCAAAAAAAGTTGAACACTTTTGTTCTAGAAATATTTACACGTTTACGATGAGCCAGAATTATTTTTACATTAAGTTTTTTACAAGAATATTATCTGCAAATTCTATAGTCCATGGTGAATTTTGTGAAACTTCATTTTTTCATTTTTCTGTGGGTTGAACAAAAACGAGAGTTAAAAAGAGTTTTTTAGTGTAATTTCATTTTCACTTTTAGATTATGATTATGTCACTCCTCACCAAAAAAAGTGTAAAATTTTTATTGAGAACGATTAGCAACCCAGAAAATTAAAAGACTTGAACCAAAACTGGGTTTATTGCTGACTTTATTAAAAATATTCAACAACTTTTTAGATTTTATGCAAAAGTATTGAACAAATTCAGAAACAGTTAATAAAAAGAGACTTTGAACATAAATATAGAACAAAATGATATACATGTAAGTTAAAGCACAGAGAAGCAATAAAAAATTTCTACGTCACCTTCTATTTACAACTAAAATAGAATATCTTCTATTTGCATGATTGTATTGACATGGTTTACAATTTTAGTTAAACCAAGATTGTCGGAATTCATTCGTAGCCGTATGGCCCGCCGAAAAAATTTAATTTTGTACATCTTCTCGATCAAAAGCAGCATCAACGTTTTAAACAGTTCGGACAATAGCAAAATAAAATAAAACTAAATAAAGTCTTCCCTCTCATTCTGATCAAACAATCCCTATTAACCAATAAAATCAATTACAGACAAAAAAGTCCTAAAAAGCGTTTTTTGCATTTTTAGACAATTTCTAATCAGCTATTTCTCACCAGTTTTACAAAATTTTGAAAAGTGCCTGGCATGACGACAAGCTTGGACCATTCTGAGTTAGAAAGTTATCTCAGTGCACTAATTCACCCATACACAAAGTCACCAGTTACAAAAAAAAATTTCACAAGAACAAAAACCTCAAATGCAATAATGAGATGGGCAAACAAGAACAAAATATAAGCATTTTATCTTAAAATACAGTAGAAAAAATTAGTTTCAGATCGCAAAGCTATTGTAATTATTTATTATTGCTTCTATTCATTTTGTCAAAATTTATTTTTAATTCCCAATGGTACTCTGCATCGCAAAAAAATAAATTAAAAAATGTTAATTGGAAAAAAAGTTTTTTTCTTACTGCAATATTCCAGCTAATACGTACATCTCGAATTAATAGTAGTTTAAATACAAACGAAAAAACTCTGTATGACGATTTGAATGCAATTATTTTGTAACAAACACAAGCATTAATCTTCAATCAATTTTTTTTTACACAGTTGATGATATGAAGATACGAATGAGCTATATAAATCAACAGCTTCAATCTTGCAGCTTCCACAACTGTACGCTTGAAGTAAACCAGAATGTATTCCGATACTTTCAAACTGAGGATTGTCATCACTCCACTTCTCACCATCCGACCATGTCCAGGTGTTGTTTGTTCTATTTAAACCAATCCAAGCTTTAGCTGAGCAGTTGGAAAACAACTTGTTGAAAATAATTCTGGTCAAGAAGATAAATTTAAATATTAAAATAAATGACGAAACAATCAAGATTGTTTGATGTTGTTAGTCAAGCATGACGACGATGTTTCTAATGCAGTTTTAAACAAATTGTGTATTTACATCAAACATAACAAGATGGAAGCAGCAAAATTCTTAGAGAAGAGCCCAATGAAAAAATTTACAGCAACAATTTAAACTTATAAAGCCAGATAAAAGTTTTATCATTTTTTTATTTTTATTTTATCTATTCATTTTATCTCTATATTTATCCTCCTGACTCGCAGGAAAGCGACCGAGGCGCTAATACATAGGGTAGGCAATTACCCCGACCTGCTTCCGAAGATGTCAAGATACTGGTGTCCGCTCGTAATTTGATAGAAATATGACTTTAATTTAGAACTGCTTGCCAAGACCACCAAGCATAGGAAAGTGCCGTAAAGTGTCTTTCCCAAGGACACAACAGAATGGCGCGAGTAGGTTTTGAACTGGGACTATATCGATGACAATCCCGGCGCTCTAACCATTCGACCACGCTGCCGGCACCAAACCTTTCGGTTTATTTTACGGCTTGTCAAGAGATAGCTGTAATCAAAATAAAATTTTCGCATTTTTTTAATAAATTTAATTAATTATAACCATAAATAATTATAAAATAAATTTTCCTATTTCAACTTAAATAAAATATCTTTTTTTAATGAAAAATTTTCGTCAATAATTTAACAACAAAATATCAAACCAAAACGTTTTTTTGAAAAAATAAAATCATATTATTTTTCTGTTCTTTAAATAATCTTTAAACAATAAATACAATAAATTAACTTTAAAAAATGAAAATATAAAAAAATTAAATTATCAACTATTTTCAAACAGCTAAAAAGAAAAAAACAAGTCATTAATATCGTAAATAGACCAAAGTCTATGTTTTTTATCCATTCTCTCAATTCTAAAACTTGAGAGTGTATAGCAAAATGTCAAGTCTGTATCTGAGTTTCCGAGCATTTAATATTGTTAATCGTTCAAGTATTTCAGCTGTGTATTAGCGCTTTAAGTATCAGTAAATTGTGTGTAGCCAGCGTTACCGTTTCGTGCTTTTTTTTAAAACTTGTTTTAGAATGCTTATTTTCAGGGACACAGGAAGGGGGGAACAGAGGGGCAAGTGCTTGTGCCAAAGGTTTTTGGGAAGAAAATGAAGATTTTGGGCACTGATGGAAAATGATGACTTTTTTTTAAAGATCACTGCATTTTTTGGAAGAAAATAGAGATTTTGGACCTCCTGGAAAGTGATAATCTTTTTTTTGGAGAGACAAAATTATAGATTTGACTGTACTTATTTTTTCACTCAATATCAATATTTTTTTGGTGGGTCTATGTTTCTATTACAATACTCAGGTTGTTAATAAAGCAATAAACTATTATTTTGATCAAAGCAAATAATAAGCTTCTTCCAAAACACTGGCTGACCGTATTGAAATATCTTGCTGGGTGTGATGTGATTAGCTTTGTATCTGCTTTGTGTTGTGCAGAAAAATGTTTTTATTTTTGTTACAGTTATATTTATTTTTATTATTTTTATTAACTCTAAAGACTGTCACAGTTATATTTCTATTGACGGGCAAAATTATGTGGTTGTCAATAATCTTAAAACATAAGTAATCTGCTTATTTCATCACTTTGTAGTATTCATAAACTGATTTCTATATTTAATATTTTTACACTGAAAGCGCAAGTAAATCAGACAAACGAGCTTCATAGACTCAATTCCTGCATTAGCATGGCTGGCCATGGAAGAAATACAAAATTGGTTTTTGTAGATTCTTTTTGTTACGAAAAAAAATACCTGTGCCTCACCAGTTGAAGAATAAAAACTGCGCGCCAAAATGTTACAACCGTTAAATGGTCAGCAATGACGCACACATCAACTTTTTATTCTTTTACAGAAAGGATCATTTTCGTTATTAATGATTCATAACCATTTTACCTAACTGTTTTTGTAACTTTTTGCATAATCAATGTAAACTCACCTTCGCATTGTTTCATTTCTCATTCCAACCGAAGCCAACCTTGCACCTTCACCTTCGCAAGCTGCACCTGCTTGCTTTGGTTTAATTTGACCGAAGATTTTGTATTGAAAAACATTTCCTGGTGGAAACCAATCTGTGAACAAGCGAACAACTAAATGTTGAATAAACAAACAACTACATGTTGAATAAGAAAACATCGGTGTTACTTCGACGTGGGATCTCACTCGATGAATGATTTGAGCATAACCGAAATCTATTACGGGGTCAAGGTTAGTAATAAAATTAGGAATAAAATGAAATAATCTAATCTGAACCTTAACCCAGCCTTACTTAAATATGGCGCTGCAATCTCAGGCGGAAGTTCGGGGGTTTATTTTAGCGTATAAACTTGATTACCGTTAAGTTAAAATCCGTTTTAAAATCAAAATAAGCATTTAAATTATTGTTATACTTAAATGTTTTCAAATAAAAATCGTTTACTTCACCAATAATCATTAAAAAAAGTTTATTGGTACTTAATGTTTTATTAAAAATAATTGTTCACAAACTAATTTGACCGTATTTATTTGCAAATGCGCGAATGTCATTGCAATTTTAATTGTTCGAAGATAAAAATAAAACGTTGGTATTTCAACTTTTTTATACTTTTAGTTTTTCATTGCTTTTATCACAAAACTTAACTCAATTTTTAGCAGTTCATTTCAGTACATTTATGTGCTTGATTAGCATCATAAGCAAAGGTAAATAAAAACGATACAATTTAGTCTTCAAATAAACCCCTGAATTTTTGCAAAAAAAATTTCGGTTGCCTGTACTCGGGACCTCACTTCTTTGGTCATTACTAAACACTCATGACGATAAGTGAGAATAGAAACAAAAATCCATCTGAAAACAGAAAGCTTTTGCTTTTGTACACAACTCTTGTTTCAGTACAACCGATTGGTAAAGCTGGCACATTGCTGCACTTGCTTTTCAATACGTGTGTCCAATTCGTTGTCCTGTTTACTATCACTCGAGAATGTGACTCCAAGATACTTAAACTTCTCCGTCTGCTGGAGTGTTATTCTATTGGTTTGGAAATAACACTGGATACGGTGCCTGGACAAACACGTAATCTCAGTTTTAGCTGTACTAATTTTCATTCTAGCATCCAAGCATACGTCAGAATATCGATCAAGTACATATTAAAAATCACTTTTATTCGAGTTTAACAATGCAAGATCATTTACAAATAGCAGACACCAAACATTACACTCAACAATGTGACGCCACAACTTTAGGAACTGTCTCTATCTATCTTTTCCATGTATGTAATGAACGGAAGAGAAGAAAAAACACAGCCCAGTTGTAGTTTGACACTAGGCTTTGCTTTCATGCCATTCACACGAACACAGACTTCTGACTGTTTGCACAACAATTTGATAGCTGCTAATAGCTAACCTCTCATGTCATACTCCAGCAAGACTGCTCACAGCTTGTTTTTTGAAACACGGTCATACGCTGTTTTAAAATCTACAAAACACTTACACACTTCTTTGGCATATTCAATATATATTCAATAACTTACTGAAGGGCAAATATCTGGTCTATGGTGGATCTGCCAATGTTTTGCATTAAATCAGCATTATTCATCCTGAAGTTAGGGTTCAAGTATTTCACGACATTTCTTTTCAAAAGCACTTTACATAGACCTTTCCAGAAAGATTTAACAAAGAAATGCTCTGATAGTTAGTGCATTTTTTTGTCTCCTATTTTTTGAGTAAGTATTAACACACTGGTCTGCCATTGTTTTATTATATCACCAGTTTCCAAGCTACATGTACTTGGAACACACGGATCAGCCAACAAACCCTAAAGTTGTTCATGGCTTTTAACATTTCAGGTCGAGTATCATCTTCACCAAAGGCTGTGCCAGCTTTAAAAATTTGATTGCGGTCTTTCAAAGATTAATTGTTTAAAACTTGCATAAAAATTTTCAACAGCCAAATAATATTATATTAATTTTCTTTTCAAAAGTAAAATAATCTTCAACATCAAGAAAAGATATGATTTTAATAAAGACTAAATTCAAACATATTCTGCTGGACCAAACTAATCAAAGCTGTTAAACTTTATTTTTTCGAAAAAATTAAAATTTAAATGTGTTTACAACAATTTTTTGGAAAATAAATTGCTTATCTCAGTGACGCATCAAATTATTTATTTGTTTTTTCATGTGTTAGCACATTTTTCAAATTATTATGAATTATGGGCTATATTTGTTTTGAATTACTTAAGTACGTCAAATAATCTGACAAAGTGACATTTTAATCTTAGTTTCCTGAAATTAGCTTATAGGTATTACACTGTTTTATTGTAAGAAATAAAACCATAAATTTTTGTTTATATTGATTAGATTAAGCATTTCTTAATTAGTGGTAGGCGGCCCGTTGGTAGATGGTGAAACTGTTTCAAATGGGCCCCGCAGTTTTACTAAGTTATTGCAACTTTGTAAGTGCAAGTAGCAGCTATAAATTTTTAATTCTTTTTTCAAGTTAATTGAATTGTCTTTTTTTGATTTGATTTTACTGTAATTTTTTTACACGTGTTTTTTCGAAACTTTTTATTCAGCCACTATTTTGGAGCCCTTTATACTGTATTTATATTTTAACACTAGAAAGACTGAAATTTTGATTTATCTAGAAAGACGGAGAATGTCATTTTGACACCCATGTAGTTTTAAGTCCAAAAGTCGGTTTTATTTAAATTTTTTTTAACAAAACAGCATAAATAAGTCAAACCTAACTAAACATGTGATATATAACGGCAAAACACAAATCAATTTATTATGGCAATATGCAAGTATTTTATTTGCAGCTTGTGCACACACGTTGTGTACTGACAGTGTATTTTCCACAAAGGGATCTTTTTGCATTTGTGGCATCTGCCAACAGAGCGGTTGTTTCTACAGTTGTCTTTGACTTGGCAGTTTCGTGTTGCTGAGTGTTGAAAGTGCTGATCTGTACATGCATCTGCTTTTTTTGTTGTATCAGGAATAGTTGAACTTTTCACAAAAGGCATTCCGAGTTCTTCTGCCAAGTTTTGCAAAAACTGCCGTATTGAGATTTTTATGCTATTGATTTCTTTGTATAAAACTCAAGCATTTGTAGCTGCAAGATCCAACGTATTTTGAAAAGAATGGACAGGCCACCTTCTCGTCATTGTCCTGACAGTGTACTTGCAAGCCATTTGGTCTACCACATCCACACCATATTTTGTTTCGTTGTAACACTTGACAGTTTCAGGTGTTTTCTTTTGGTTATCTGCTATGGCAGCATTTGTATGTAAAGTACTTAGCATCAAAACATTCTTCTTGGGTTTTCCCTGATACACAGTGAGCAAAATATCTTCAGATTTATACAGCCTGGTAGCGTATTGCTCGTCTCTTAAGTTCTTTATTTTACAGGAAACTTCTCTTCGATTTTTGTTTAGCGTTCCTAATAGACTCGTGTTTTTGCTCTTCAAAAGGTTTGCTAGTTTTACTGAGGTAAAATAGTTGTCAGTTGTTATATTTTTTCCTTTTTTTAAATATGGTTCAGCTAACTTCATCACAACATGGTCAGAAACACGTTCATTTGTTGATCGCAACTCATCTTTTCCAATATATAGAAAACCATTTGCAATATACTTGCTATTTTTATCTACTACTAGCCAATACTTTTGTCCATATTTATCCGGTTTAGATGCCATGAATTGAGTGAAAGGGCATCGAGCTTTACTTGGAAAAAGCTGCTCGTCCACTGTTAAAAAGGCTCCAGGCTTATAGTATGCAATACAATTTTCAATAAATCGATTTCATACTGTTGAAAACAAAGCAAATTTGTCAGTTTGTAGTCTTTCCGATCGATTAGATTTTTTGTCGAATCGCAAAAATTGAAGAATCTTCTTGAAGCAATCTCTGGACATCACTTGCTTGCAAAATACAATATCCCAATTTTTATTCCAAAGATCGGTTAACGGCATATTATTTTTTCCCGTCACCCCACGTACATACATAATGCTAATAAAAGCTTTTAACTCTTCGACAGAAAGAGTAAAATCTTTGCATCTTGCTTGTCTGTGAGCTTCGGTTATAGTACAACTTTGAATATGTTCAAAAATAAACCTACCAATGATCAAACGCCATGCACTAGCGGGACTGTTTGCTTTCACATTTTTTCGAGCATAAGAGGTTGCTCCAGGACATTCTCTTAGGATATTTTGCTGCAAACGTCTGCCTCTTGAGTTTGTTCCAGCAACGAATGGAGTCCATTCCGTGCCATCACGTGCAACTAATAAGTTACTGCTTGGATCTATGTGAGATACGTTTTGTTGGCTTTGCTCAATTACAGTAGTGGTATCAAGAACAGCGATATTTGATGTCTCTCTATACTCATCAGAATGCTCGGTACTTTTTTCTTGAATTCGCTGCTGTCTTCCATATGCTTGTACGTTTACCAAGCGTGGTCGTTCACCTAAGAAATTCAAACAACAGTTACCACCAATTTTACAAAGAAATAACCGAATGATTCAAAAAAGCGGGTCTTATTTGCTACACATGATTAAGTTCTATGCGTATTTTGGCTTATTAATTTGGGGAAATAGAATTAGAGTTAGTAGGGTTAGGGTGGAGATTTGAGTTAGTGGTTGAGTTATATTTGGGCTTGGAGTTAGGGTTTGCATACTATAGTATATTAGGCTAACCAGAAACCTAAACTTTACCCCAATTCTACTTATACTAATCCTAAATCTAGTGAAACTAACCCTAATCTTGTTAAACCTACCTTAGTCCTAATCCTATTCCTAACCATAATGCTAGCCTTATTTTTTTAATTAAAAAGTCAAAAATCTCTTATAAAAAACGAAACCCAAAGAAATTTCACGAAAATTTACCTGGAGGTTCCTGTATGTCGTTATCTTCACTTTCAGAAAAGCTGGTAACCAGAATAAACTCATCATTGTCTGACTCTATGTCAAGGGTTTCTACATTCCCACGTTCAGATATATCTTCGGGTATGTCTCGTAGAACAGATAAAACTTGCTCAACTGAAAATTTTTTTGAGCCATTAGTTAGCCTACAGCCTGCAGATTAAAAAAAGCTATACTAGTCAGAAAAAATTGTCTACAATATATTGTTTGATGATGAAACAATAGATCTTTTATAGACGAGGTATTTTAGAATGTCATATCATAAAAGGATTAAAAATTTATCACTATTAAAAAAACTGTACATTGGGTGTCAAAATGACACCTTCCGTCTAAGGTAAATTACGAAAATTAGGTCACTTTTTGTTATCCAAACAAAAAATGTTTGCAATACTAAATCAAGCTCATTAAAGGAATAAAATTCACAAAAGGAAGCGGTTCCACAGAAATCGGTTTTGAATTAGTTCTATTTTATTTTTTGAAAGGTGTCAAAATGACACCCTCCGTCTTTCTAGTGTTAAATGATCGATCAATGATCGCCCAATCGGTTGCGGCCAGTTGGCCTATTTTACCTGCAAACTACAGTTGAGCGTTTTCATTTGTGCATCGACAAATGGGGTCTTGTTTTTTTCTCTCATTGCAAATGCGGCGCCATTGCACAAATCGGTGCACAAGTTGCACACAGAAGTTTGCAACTATGAGTATTTATCTCAAAACACTATCTCTGAATGTTAACCCTTTAATAGGCAGTGACATGTTCGATATGTTTCCGTTTACTAAAAATTTTTTTAACGAATAGCGGTAAATAGGTCATCAATAAAAGTGCTTGTTTTTGAAAAGCAGAATAATCAGATTTTAAGATAAAAATTTTAAACAATCAATTGGTTTTAAAAAAATGTGTCTTTACATTTGTAAAAATTCGTGGTTACCTCAACTGGTAAAATGAGAAGCATGTTTTATTTTTACATAAATAAGATATAAATATGATATATTTTAAAGTAAACTTAAGGTTTTTAGAAAGAAAAATGTTTATGAAGTTGATTGATTTTTTTAAATTAAATGTTTCTAGTCTCTGTTCAGTGTGTGCAGCATCACTCCCCCTATAACATATTTCCCACGGCCTAATAAGATATCTATTTCTTAATATTAAACATTAAAAAGTACATTCTTTACTAATTATAAAAAATAAAAAGCAATTGATTGTTTAGCCTAGAATACTAATGAGTTTAGATAAAAAAATAACCATAGTTAGTTGCAGCTATATATTTGGTGCAATAAAAACTCAAGAGATTTCCTTTTGATGTTTTGATGGTATGGAGGGGGCAAAAAAACCATCACAATGTCTGTTATTTCTGTATGGTAACACTAAGGATTTAACAAAAAGAAATAAATCCAAAATCAAGTACCATAATTTAAAGTCAGCTATTAGGCCTGTGCCACACTGTCATGAAATTCCTGTGCCAAATCCTTCAACAGAGTTGCAAAGCTCTTTAGAATCCAAATCTGAAAGAATTGCAAGTGACGGAGAGCACTACCAAAAGGAAATAAACAATGACTCTTCCAAACTGTTTTTACAAGCTCAGCTGCATGATCTCCCAAGAGAGTTTAATCTTTCAAAAGAATTCACACAGATTTTAAGGTTGAGATTAAAGGAATAAAACCTTCTTAAAAAGGATACAACGTTTGCATGGTACTGTCCAGAGAGAAAGAATTTACAGGATTTTTCCATGAAGATACTCTGGTTTCTTGTACAAATGTTTAAGGCTTGATTGAAGCATTTGGGATTTTATATTAAGGAGATAATTAGAGAAAGTTTATACGAGTAGACTCATTAAAGATAAGCATGAAAGCTGCATTGTTGTACAATGGGCCATCTGTGCCATTTATACGACCTGTTTCACATTCTACTAAAATGTCCGAAACATATTAAAACAAAGAAATGCTATTGAAACTGATAAAGTACTATGAGCATAATTGGATGCTATGGGTTAATTTTAAAATTGTAGCTTTCATACTTTGACTTCAAAGTGGCTACACTAAATTTTCCTGTTTATTTTGTATTTGGGACAGCAGGGCAGATATTTTCCAATTTACGTGAAAACTGTGGCCACCTAAAGATAAATTTCTGTCAGGATTTAAAAACGTAAAAGCACATCCTCTTGCTCTAGCTAAAGTTTTTTACTATCATTGCCCATCAAGTTAGGGTGCATGAAAAAATTTGTGAAAGCTATGTACAAAGACGGAGAAGGATTTAGGTACCTTCAGGAAAGTTTTTGGCTTTATCCAATAATAATCTGCAAACAGGCATTTTCACTGGACCTCAAATCAGAGAAGCGTTGAAGAATGAAAATTTTGAGAAAAGCTTGTCTGTGTTGGAATTGCAAGAATGAAAAGTATTAAAAGCTGTTATCCGGTAATTCCTTGGAAGCAACAGAGCCTCCAATTACGAATAGCTTGTTACTTACATGCTCAATGCCTTTTAAAAACTTATTGGTATGATGAATGTTAAAATGCACTGACTCCACCTCGATTACTTTCAGATAACTGTGGGATGTTTAATAAGGAGTAAAAGTGAACGCTTTTACCAGGAGATAGCAGTGATGAAACAACGCTATCAGAGCCAGTGGAATGCCGGTATGATTGCTGACTACTGCTGGTGTTTAAACATAGAGGACTTGTCTGAACATAAAAGAGAATCGGGAAAACGCGCAGTTTTCATGATATAGAAACTGGTGCATCAGCACTGTTGTACTGTTAATAAATGTCATTTTACTGACTTTATCTCAAATGGTTTCATTTTTCAACAGAGTTCTTTTGTTTTTAATCGTAAGAGGACAAAGATTTGTAACAATTCTGTCCAAACTTCGAAATTGTTTAGTGAAGTGTACTTTTGACACCTTGCAATATTTTAAAATTATTCATTACCAGAAACAGCATATCAGGTGTAGCATTTATCTCCAAAACCTAGTGTGATGAGGGGAAAAAGGAATACAGATTCGGAATCAGCACTCCACTATAATTGCACTCTTTCAGCAAAAACACATTTTGAAGTAGAAAAATGCAGGCTAGTATAATTAGAACAGTACATTAAAAAAATGATCTTCACTTTGAATCTGACTCAGATTTTTTAATTTTCGTCCCTAAAATTAATGATCTCTATATCAGTGATAAAATTGAATTTTTTTTAGAGCGCAAAACTAGGGTTTTTTGCGCAAATGGATTATGGCGCTAAGCATTGTGCATATAGCGCACCTTAGAAGGAACGTAGGATGCAAGCAAAATACAAATCCAAACAAATAGACAAAAAAAAGAAAACACAAAAATAAAAAAATTTGAGTAATAAATATTCCAAATCAAGTTATAAATATCTAAAATTCTGAGAGCGATTTAATCAAACATTTTTTCTTCCCTTCTGTCAGTTTGCATGCTGAGGGCTTGTTTCCACTACGAGGGTAAAATGGGGTGTTTCTTTGTTTCTACTATTTATTTTTTGCTTCGCTTAGCGCTTAAGCGCGGAAAAAAGTAAAAAATTAATAAAAAAAATAAAGAATGCTCCATTCCACGCTCGTAGTGGAAATAGATCTTAAAGCTAAGCTATAGTAGGTACAGCACGAGACACAAATTATCTAAATTAGAGGTTCTCAACCGGTAGACCATGGCCCAGTGGTGGGCCTCACAGAGATGGTGTGAAAAAGTGTTAAAATCGTAAGTTTAGAGGCTAGTTTTTGTTGACAAGGAATGATTTGATGAAATTGGGTATGAAATGAAAGTGAAAACTTTTTTTTAGAGATCAATACTTTTTAGGAACGAAAATCAAGGAGTCTGAGACAAATTCTAAGTGAAGACTTTTTTGGTCTTCAGCTATAATTTGAAAACGATTTCGTAAAATTAGGTGTGGAATAAAAGTGAAAACTAAACTCATTGGGCCACAACAATTGCTATTTCTGAATCAAATATTAAGAGCACCACAGTAGATAACCTGTGTCTTACTGATTATGCTTTTATACATAATGACTCTACCACAAATGCAGGTGGTGTTGCTATATATATAAAAAAACAAATTAGTGTTTCTGTGCGAAATGATTTAAATTTTAATATAAATGGATGTGAAGACTTATGGATTGAAATTGAACAAAAATCTGCTAAAACAAAAAAAATTGCTGTTGGGGTAGTATATAGGCATCCCAAACAAAATTTTCCGGAATTTCAAAAGCGTGTTTCAGACACCATATCAAAGTTTGAAAATGCAAAATATGAATATATCATTTGTGGAGATATTAATATAATTGAAAATAGCAGCCATAATGGATTCAGCATTTATGGACTATAATGGATTCAGCATTTTCAGCATTTATTAAATAAACATTAATTCTATGTTTTTTAAATCGAGCTAAGCGTATTTGTTCCTCCGATTTTTTGTTTGATAAAGAAGTTAGTATGTTAAAAAAGATGTTTTTGAATAATGGTTATCCTTCATCGTTTTTTGATAAAATTCTTGCGAGCTTTCAATCTTCTAACAAATTTTCTCAAAACATTAGCTTTGAAAATAGTTTTTGTATTCCGTATTTGGGTAAGGAATCACATCACTTTGCAAATCGTCTTTCTGCATTAATAAAAAACAAGTACAACTTAAAAATATCTCCTATCTATAAAACTTTTAAAGTGGTCAATTATTTTCAGTTAAAATCCAAAACTCCTGTGGCTCTTTGTTCAAATGTTGTCTATAAATTCTCGTGTTCGTGCGATACGAACAAGACATACATCGGTATGTCGTCCAGACATTTGATCACTAGAGTTCGGGAGCATCTGAATTTCAAAAGTCTACAGGATAGTGCAGTTAAAGATCATATTTTGTCGTGTGAAAAGTGTTCTAATAATCGGTCTGATGAAAACAATTTTGTAATAATACGTAAATGCAAATCAGAATTTTGTTCTAAGATTCATGAAGCTCTACTCATAAAAAAGTTAAGTCCAAAATTAAATAGACAAATGTTCGCAAACGGAGCTTCATATTTATTGAATATATTTTGATTGTAATATTTTTTCTTTTTTTTCTTCAATGACATCATAATCTGAAATTTAATTTGTATCAATTTAGTTTCTCTCTCGTTTTGATTTAAAATTTAGCCTGTTAGTCAAAAGTACAACCTTTTTTAAAAAAATATACATTGTTTTTTGCTGTTGTTAATTTTTAATTTTTTATGTGTGTGTGTAAATTTAAAGTTAATTAATAGTACTAATTGTAGAAACCTGATGAGGGCTGAAGTAAGCCGAAAACGTTCGTTGTTTTTTTTTTTTAAATAATAATTTTTTAATGTTTATTTAATAAATGCTGAAAATGCTGAATCCATTATAGTCCATAAATGCTGAATCCATTATGGCTGCTATTTTCAATTGTTGTCTGGTTGAAAAAAACAACCTCTTTGCCGAAACTTTATATTAATATAAATTTACAACTTATTAATTCCAACAAAAATATTGCTACCTATTCTGAAATGTTACAATCTATTGGATGTGAAATTCTTATTAATAGTCCAACAAGATTTTCTTTAAATAGCAAACCATCTCTACTAGATCACATTTATACCAATAATGTAACATGTGATAAAATTTGTGGCATATGTTTGTATCATGTATCGATCACTTACCTGTGTTTGTAATTATGAAAAAATGTAATTATGCATATTCCAACAATTCTATGGCATATGCTAGATGCATGAGAAATTTTAACTCAGAAATATTTTTGGAAGACCTTCAAACTATATTTGAAACTGAAGAAAATAATCTATTACAAAATGATCTAAATAATAATTTTGAAAGCTTTATATCCTCATTAGAAGTATTGAATAAGCATGCACCATTAAAACAACTCTCACGAAGAGAAAAAAAACTTTCTTTGAAGCCTTGGATAACCAAAGGAATATATAATTCCATTAAAACAAAAAATAGATTATTTAGAATATGTTACAAACATGGAGATTTCAATAAAATAGTCTTTTACAAAACTTACTGCAATAAATTAACACATTTAAAGAGAACTTCCAAAATTCAATATTATAACAAACTATTTAATGAATGCAATAACAATAATTCAGAAACATGGAAATTAATTAACACACTAATAACCAAAAAAGCAAAATCCGCTCATAAAATTATTCCTGATAAAATTTCAATCAATGAACAGTTATTTAAAACTAATAGTAATGAATTTGCTAATGTAATAAATGATTATTTTACAAACATAGGAAATAAAATGGCTGCTAAAATACCTCCTTCAAATGTTAATTATACAGATACATTGCAACAAAATATATTATCTAGTTTTGTAATTGATGACATTGATGATGTAGAAGTAATGAATAGCATACATTCTTTAAAAACTAAAGCAAGTCCTGGACTACATGGCATAAGTGCCAAATACTTTAAGATATCTAATACAGTTGTTAGTCCTGTGCTTGCAAAATTATTTAACAAATGCCTCCAACAAGAAAATTTTTCTGATACACTGAAACAATCACAAATCATACCAGTACCAAAAATAAATTATCCAACTGCTCTTACAGACTTTAGACCTATTTCATTGTTACCTACAATCTCCAAAATTTTTGAAAAAATTTTATATAACCGTATGATAAGCTATTTAACAAAATACAAAATTTTAAGTCCATGTCAATATGGCTTTCTAACAAACCATTCAACTGAATCTGCAATTACATCAATATATGACCAATTACTGAATAATTTAAACGAAAATAAATTCACGTGCTCAATTTTTTTGGATTTAAGTAAGGCATTTGATACTGTGAATCATGAAATATTACTTGGAAAGCTTTATCGATATGGATTTCGTGGTAAAATATGGAAAATGTTACAATCCTATTTATCAAACAGAAAACAATGCACAAAAATTGGACAAGCAATTTCAAGATTTACAATTGTACAATGTGGTATTCCACAAGGGTCATGTCTTGGTCCATTGTTATTTTTAATTTATATTAATGATTTACCAAATGCCACTAAATGTCAAACTACATTATTTGCTGATGACACTAACCTTCATATTTCAAATAAAGATCTAACTATTCTTGAAAACGAAGCAAATAAAGAACTTAAAAAAATAGATAATTGGATGAAATGCAATAAACTATCCATAAATTACTCCAAAACATCATATATGATAATTTCCAATAAATGTCTAAAATCTTCTGCTTTCAAAATCAATATCAATAATACTGAAATTAAATGTGTAGAATATGTAAGATACCTTGGAATCTTACTTGATAATAAACTGAGTTGGAGATCTCATGTATCTAGCTTATGCAATAAAATTTCAAAGGTATGTGGTGTTTTTTATAAATTAAGATATTATGTTCCTTTATGTACCTTAAGAATTGTGTATTTTTCACTAGTACAGTCTTATTTGCAATATTCTTTAATTAACTGGGGACGTGCCAATAAAAGTACGATTAGTCCTTTAAAAAAATTACAAAAAAAGATTATTAGAATTAGTTTGTTTTACCATAAAAGAAATGCAATTGGAAATCTTTTTGCCAAATTTCACGTGCTAAAACTTACAGATTTGTATAAATTAGAATGTGCTAAATTTATGTACAAATTTGAAAATGGTTTATTACCTATCTCCTTTAACAATTATTTTACCAATTTAAAATCTATTCATCCATACAATACACGATATAAAGTAAAAAGTAAATTTTTTCTTCCAAGATTCCGCACAAACTATGGTAAAAAAACACTTCAGTACGTTGGAATACAAATATGGTCTGAAGTTCCTCAAGAAATTAAATCTCGGACTTATGTTTCATTTAAAAAAGAATTCAAAAAACTATTAATGAAGTCTTATGATATATGATGAGATTAATAAATGTTTACTTATTTGTTAACCCACAAAAAAAATTTTTTTTTATTTTTATACTTTTTTATGTGTTGATATAGATTGTGAAATATAGAATTTGGATTGCTTTTTTTTTTTATTTAATTATTATTATTATTTGCTTAGGCCTATGCTTTTTTTTCGTTATTCTTTTTTTCTTTTCTGTAATTGTTTATTCATTAGTTTAAATATAAAATTTGGGTTGTGGCTGACTAGGTGACCTTTGATGGTCCTTCGCTGCAACCCTGTTGTAGTATTGCTCAATATTTTTATTATTTTGTGTTTTTTTGTTTTTGTTTTGTATTTAAATGGCAATCTACAATGAATAAACAAAGATTGATTGATTGATTGATTTCAAGTTTTTTGGGCCACAGTGTTAAAAAGGTTGAGAATCCCTGTTTTAAAGTATTACAAAATTAAGGCTAATTGCATGCAATTTGATTATGATAACAATCGCTTTTTATATTTGGTGAATTGCTTTGTGTTTTGTTCTGATTTTCGAGATATCGAGGCTCAACTTTAATTAATTTTTTTTATTTTTATTTTGCTTTGTTTGTGCGCCAAAGTCGCTCGCCGCAAATGTATTTGCATCTTGATGCCTCTCGCGACACATATGAAGAGAGTCACTGAGAGAGACCGGCCCAGAAGCCAGAGATATAGAGACTGCGAGAAATGCAAAAAATATAAAAGGATAAAATATAAAAGGATTAAATATAAGCTGAAAAAATTGCTTCTGAGAAAAGAATCCATAAAACTAAAAACTTTTTGAGAGAGAGCTTTGCAGCCCCCTGCTCGTTGTTTTTTTGAAGAATCTTTTTAAAGAATTTTTAAAGAATCTAATTTGATTTCATAAATTTTTTTTAGATTGTAACAAACTCATCACCGCAAACTGTCTTTCGTGCATGCATTTGCTTCGATTTTGCAAAGTTTTCCCAAATGTATTTTCACATGTTGTATTTCGTTTGCTGCAAACTCGGCTTGCAACGCCCTCCCGCTCGCTGCACAACATTGTGGCCAACTGCCTTTCCAGACCTATATGTGCTATTTTTGAAGAACACTCGCCTATGGACTACGTCGCTATAGCTGCAGCGCAACAACACGATGACTCAATTTAGTCCTTAAAAAGCCGAGTCTACAGCGAGCAAAATACAACATGTGAAAATACAATTGCGGAACACTTTTTACATTATAATCGCAATTTTTAGTAATTTAGTAATTAAAACAAATCTTGCTTGTCGTGCTGAGATTTTTAGCACGGAACATATGGTTTTGTTTTTGATACGCACTTTAATAACTTAATAGTAAATATAGAAGCAGTTATCGATAAACATGCACCAATGCAAACTGTTTCTAGAAAATGGAGGTATTTCAGTCAAAAGCCTTGGCTGACAAGAGGTATAATTACTTCTATTAAACATAAACAAAAGCTATAACGCACGTACTTTTTAACGGGTAATGCTTTTAAAAATAATTTTTTAAAAAATATGCTAATAAATTAACAAGAGTAAAAAATTGTCAAAAAAATGTACTACATAGAATATATTTCTAAACATAACACCAATCCGAAAAAAGTGTGGCAAATAATTAATTCACTTATTTCTCGTAAAACCGTTAACTCTTTCGTTAAAAACGTTAACGTCAATAATGAATTTATTGATCATCCATCTGATATAGCAAAAGAATTTTATAAATATTTTGTGGAAATCGGTAATAGTTTAGGTAAAAATATGGAAAATCAAAGCAACATCAATTACTCTGCTTTCCTCAAAAACCCAGTTTTAAACTCTATTGTTCTAGAACCTCCAACGGCTAACGAAATTTTTTACATGTTACTTTCAACAAACCCGTCTAAAGCTTATGGATGTGATAACATCAGCAATTTTTTTTTTACGTATAGGAGCATTTGTTTTAGCAACCGTATTAGCTGTCTATTTTGGAAAGGCTCTTGAACTAGGTATTTTTCCCCCAATCTTTAAAACTACCCAAGTGATTCCTATTTTTAAATCAGGTAATAAAGATAATATAGGAAATTATCGCTCAATATCCTTACTTCCTAACTTATCAAAAATTTTGGAAAAATGGATGAAAAATCGCTTTACCAAATTTTTTTCAAAAACAAAATTTTATATCCGAATCAGTACGGTTTTATAGAAAACCACAGTGTAATCCACGCCTTGATGGACATATTAACTAACGCGTATGATGCCATAAACAACAATCATTACACCGCTTTAATCTTTATGGATTTTCGTAAAGCTTTTGACACAGTCCGTCACAAAATTTTACTGGACAAATTGTATCACTATGGCATAAGAAGCCCAGCTCATTCACTAATCGAAAATTATCTCTATAGAAGACAACAATTCGTAGCTATAAAAAATGCATCTTCTTCATATAAAGCTATTAATATTGGCGTTCCTCAAGGCTTAATTCTTGGACCACTTCTCTTCTTAATCTATATCAATGATCTCCCCAATGCTCTTCATACCAACCCCCGTCTATTCGCTGATGATACTTGCTTGTTTTTAAATCACTTTTCTCTTACATCTTTGGAAAACATCTGTGCAATCGAAGTGTCTCGCTTAAAAGACTGGTGTAATGCAAACAAAATTCAAATTAATTCACAAAAGTTGTTTATACTACCAATATTTCCCAAACTTAACGTACCTAGTTTAAATCTAAATCTTCCTCTCGGAAATTCCAAAATAAATTCTAGCCAAATATGCAAATACCTCGGAGTGTTATTAGATGACAAATTAAATTTTTAACCTCACATTCTCCAACTTGAAACCAAGTTAGCTAAGGCAGTTGATATCCTTAGCAAATTGCGACATATTCTTCCGTTATCTGCTCTTAGACTTTTTTATTTCTCTTTGATACACCTTCATCTATTGTATGCTCTACCGATCTGGGGAAATACGTTTCCATCCTACTTTAATAAACTTTAACGTCTTCAAAATAAATCCATTCGTATAATTTTCAACATTTCACCAAAAACATTCGTTTCGCCATATTATTACAAACTAAAGATCTTAAAATTAGCAGATTTGTATACTTATGAAATTGCTAAGATTATGCACTAGCACTCCCGAAAAGCACTGCCCGGTTATCTTTCTTCCTTCTTTACTACAACCCGCCAAATTCACAACTGCTCTACTAGATCTCACTCTAATAATACCTTATATCTTCCTAAATTCTCTACGTCCCGTTGCCAAAGATTAATAAAATTTCAAGGAACAAAAATTTGGAACTCTATTTCTATTGAACTACAAAATCAATCATTTTACAAATTAAGTTTAATTTTAAATCGTTTTTATTACAATTATACTGTTGAAAATCTACTAACGTACAATCCTTGCAACTAATTGCTGTGCACTACTAGCCCATTAGTTTTTTCTGTAACTGCTTGACTTGATGACCTTAACCGGTCCCTTCGCAGTCTCCGTCGAGATTGTTATTTTTCATTATTATTATTTATTTTATTTATTTATTTTTATTTATTTCCTTTTTCCTTATTTTTTTATATTTTATAAAAGTTTTATAAACAGTCGTACATTATTGTTTTGTCAAATAAGTATATTAACTATGTTTCTTTTTGCGTTTTGTTTCCACAATCCTCATAAATAAATTGGTCTGTCTGTTTGTCTGTCTGTCTGATTTTAACCGTTTTTTTTAAGGAATCGAAACATGGCAGCAGTTGAATCATACGCATTGTGGTAAAATTTGAGCACAAACGTACTAAAATCTAAGCCAGATTTGTTGTAAATCATGTCATTACTCGGGGTTGGAAAGCCTTTTGTTTCAGTTTGAAAAATTTGATCTTGCAAAAATAACTTTAAGTTTTCGAAACTAAAACGTATCGTGTGTCAGCTTGGCCTCGGAAAAGTTACTTGACATCAGCATGACGAATTTCAATGTTGTAAAAATAAGTTATGTTTCCTCAAAGTGCAACGAGCCGTGGCATGACTCGGTTTCAGAACATTTTATCTTTAGTTTAGTATCAAGAATTTCCATGTTGTAGAAATAACTTTAAGTAAAAAAAAAAAAAATCGTATTATTAACACTTTACAAACAAAGATTGATGTTATTGGCGTCAGCATCAGTGCATGCCGCGGAAAGAAAAAAATTAAATTAAAAAAAGTTCTAAACAAAAAGTTCTAGCTAAATTCAACTCAATTTTAAGTTTTGTTTATTTAAACTTTTTGAAAAACTTATTCAAATAGAACGAAATACAATAAAATTATTTGTTTTTAATTGGAATGTTAAATATTTTATTCAAATAAGTACTTGAAGAAGTTCAAAAAAATGAAAACTTTCATTTGTGTGGTGTTTAGCCAAGATTTATTTGGTACGATTTTTTGCATCTAGATCACAAATATTCAACTTGTTTCTCGGAGCATAAAGTTTGGCAGGCTTAAATAATTTTAGAATAAATCAAAGCCAATACTTTGAAGTATAGTTTATTGAAAATGTTTCGGAATTGTAACTCATTCCTTCATCAACTGCATTAAACTAATTAATTAATCGTAAATTGGAATATTTAAATTTGGATAATTTATGACGTAAATCATTTAATATTTTTATTAATAAAAGATTTGTAAAACCCTTATTATAATAAAAATATTAAACGATTTTTGTTTAAAATTTATTTTGAAAGCAATTCTCGGTCAGCACTTAGTATGTAAATAAAATCTTTAAGTCAGAGGTGATCAGGAGATGGCAGATTAGTTTAAAGTTTTTTTGATTGTGTGTTACTAAGAAATCTGCACTTGCTTTAAGATAAAATTTTTAAGTATTTAGTAGTTAGTTTAGCTAAAAAATCTAAATGCTTTTTTTGTCTAAAATGATTAGCACTTACTATTTTATTTTTTAGTTGATCTTGGCTCAAAAAAAGTTTTCTATGACTATAATTTTGCAAATAATTTTCAGTAAATATGCAGTTAAGGTGTGTAAATTATTATTGAGTGTATTTAAGGATTTTTGAGGTGTCTAAAGGGTTAGGTTTAGGGGTGTAAATAAAAATGTAAACAATAGAACTCAAATCATTACCTTTTCTTTTATTTATGCTTCAAAAATGCTTAAATTCAGTCATTAATAAGTTACGTCCCTACACTGTCAATTTACATAATTTTTATGCCGAACTTGGAATAGATGTTAATTGCATAAAAATGCTATAGTTTACAAGCTTATGTAGAGTAAATTATAATTGTCTATTTTTTAATTTGTTGAAAAAAATGACTTCTTTGTTACTGTCGTTGCCAATTGTAAGCTAATGTAAGCGAAAGGACTCCAACACACTTCCCTGATCTTGTCTTGATTTTATTTTGATTCAGAAAAAATGTTAGGCGTCGTTTAAAACAAAATTCATAGCTTATAATAAAATAAATTACACGAATTTCAATCTGAAAATAAATAAAACAAATAATCAAGCCTTTGCTAACAACATATTTTGAGTGAGCTATTCGACTTCCAAAGTGGAAATTAAACTGTAGAAAAAAAACCTAATGCGTTTGGTGCAAAAACAATCAACTGTAATAATGCGTGAAAAACAAGGCGCTCCGGGTAATTAAATTAAGAAGCAACAGACGATTTTACAAATTAAAAAGTTTACAGAAATGATGAACAGCGCCACACGAGAACTAATGGCGTTTACAGTTACTATTTAAAAACGAAGTGGCAAGTAAACTTTTTACTCTGCAGGCAAATAGTTTATGCATTTAAGAAATTATTGAGCACAAAACCATGCTATTTGTTTTAAACGATTATTACTTTTTCGGTAACAGTAATATATTAATAGCAATATTTTCTGTTGATATCATATAAATAATGGTTTAACTGTTAAATGCATATATATTTTAGACAAAAATTTATTCATTCATTCATTCATTTTATTCTCAATCATTATTAAAAAATAATTGTATGTTCTTGAAGCAGTGAAAACAATATTATATCATATTAATGTATGCAAAGTGTACAAACGAGAGCAAAAGTTGAAAATTTTTCAACTCTGGTATGAAACCAAGTCACCTGCAGAAGTCTGCCGTCGGTTCAACACACACCAGGGTTACAAATCTAAGTCTAAGTGTGCGTGCAGCACTTAACAAATATGGAAATATATAGGATTGTGCAGCTGTTTGAAATGGAGAAAACCCTGAATCACGTCCACAAGGAAAGAAGTGGCCGGCGATCAATCATCACTCTTGAGAAACGAGAGCAAGTCCGTGAGTTGATGGTTAACAATCCGAAGAGGTCTTACCGAATCTGCACTCAAGATGTGGCTCTGTCTCCAACTACACTTTTGAGAGTCATGAGGAAGGACCTGAACCTGTTTCCATTTGAAATTTCAACTCACCATATGCTGCAGAAACAGGAAAAAGAGAAAAAAATCGAGATGTGCGACTGGCTTAACGAAAACTTGAGCAAACTCCCAGTGTGTTCAATTATTTTAGGTTTAGTGATAAAGCACACTTAATGGAGCTGTTAATAACCACAACAATGTGTTTTGAGGAAAAGAGAAGCCAGAAGCAATCAGTGGAAAGCGCCTCAAAGGCTGAAGTCAGTGCATTTGTGGCGATCATTGCAAAGCTCTGTCTGCTGGGACGTTACTGGTTCGAGAAAAATGGGCTCACCGTTACCATCAACAGTGAGCGTACCATTCTTGACCAGTTTCACTGTAACCTAACTAAGAAGCTAACCCAAGGACAGTTGAGGCTTATTTGGTTAATGCAGGATGGCGCAAGACCTCATACAACTTATGTGCCATTGGATATCTCAGGGGACTCTTCCGAAATCATCTCATTAGCCTCAACACAGATCATGAGTGGGCCCCCGCAGCTCTGACTTAAATCCACTTGATTTCTGGTTCTAGGGAGCAGCAAAGGGGAAGGTCTATGCTAAAAGACCTCAAACACTGGCTGATCTAAAGCATAATATGGTAGCTTATGCAGCTGAAATTACCACTGAAACATGGAAAAAAGTCATCCAGAATTTCTGCGCTTGTTTCAACAGAAACGAGGTTAATATCAAGCATGTAGACTACAAGAAGTTTGTTTGACTTTCAAACATAATGTAACCTTTTTAATTTTATGTAGCACGCATATTAAGCTTGTTATTCAAAGTTTATCTGGTTAAAGACTATTCAAATGTAGTTACATCTTTTTTGGAGCGCCTTGTGTGTACAGGGTGTCCATAAAGTTGTGTGCACTTTAAAAAATTTCTAACTTTGTTAGTAATTGTGATAGAATGAATCTCTAAAAAGTATGAAAATATCCACAATTCTTTTTCTTAACTACTTCATTTTAGACAATGCATATTTTTAAAGTAATTATTTAAAAATTTTAATGAGCTGCTTCAAAAAACAACTCTGCTTTTCCATTGCATTTTTTCCACACACATTTTATTGTTGATTGGTTAGATTAATAAGAGTAAAGTTGAAAAAAAAAATGAACCATAAAATTAACTCTATAAAATATATTTCCACTTTCACACAATTTTAAGAATTTTTGTATATGAATTTTCAACAGGTCTTTACCAATCAAAAAGTTTAATTTTTGATTCAAGAAAGTAAAAAATAATACACTTAGTCTTTGAATCTATTAGAAATTAAGGATGATGACCTTAGATCTACTTTAAAAATAAACAAAATAATTTCATTGTCTAAAAAATATTAAAAAGTAGCCAGAATTTTGGACAAGAATTCTTTATTGAAATAAGCTACAAAATTGTTTCTAATCAATGACATGCATTATGTTGATCCATTATTTTATTAAAATATGTTTGCTGTTACAATTTTTACAATTATTTTGTATTGAGATGCTATATTTACATGTATTATCTGTTTATGTCATATTCGGATATATGTGACATTTTTATAATATGAATAAATATTTTTTGAATTAATCATATGTTCTCCTTAATTAATGAACTTATTTATATAACATATTATTAATAGAATAAACTTATTAACAACTAATTGAATAATTTTTTTTTGTTTAACAATGAAATTAGAAAATGGAAGGTTAAACAAATTTTGTGCTATTTATAAACTTTTTCTTTTCTTAAATCATTTTTTTATTTTCAGTATTTGTTAAAAGAATAAAAGATACTTTTCTTGCTATCTGCTAAATATTGTTAGACAACATTTTATGCAATCAATTCTTCAAGCTTTTTTTATTGCAATCACATTGGAAATTTGAGCTTTTATGAATAGAAAACCAATAAACAATGCTCTTTTCAATCGTATTCTTAAAGATGAAATTTTAAAACGATATCAGAAATAACAATTTAATGGCTGGACTTAAACAAGTATCTTACTAACTAAATCCACTTTATCTGCTGTACAAGCACATAAACCAACTGCGACACAATCAATTAATAGTTTCATCACAAAGAAACTTTAAGATAATTAAATTAAACAGGTCACAAATTAATTATTATTGTTAAAATTATTAGAGCGCGTCACTGGCAACAAATGTTGCCACTGGGCATTAATGGGTTTTGCGCAAATGTTATAATTTTGTCAAACTCTTTGTATAATTACAATTTAGGGAGAGAGTATAATGTTTTCTTCATCCATACCACGACCACATATAACAGCATAATACATTCATCTTAACATAAAATTACTAACAAAATTTTGTTAGTAATTTTATGTTAGGATGATGATGATGATGATGATGATGATGATATTTTATTCACGCTTAGTAACAATATTTAAGTATATGCAATGTACATTAAGCAAAGCATGAAAAGGAAACGCTACACAACGACGAACGTTAAACATGCAGAAAGTATAGAGAGGGGGTAAGAAAGAGAAAAAATAAGAAGCACGGCCGCGTTACCTAATTCAAACTAAATATTATTATTTAAAAAGACAAAAAAGACACAAAAAAATGACAAGCCAAAAAAAAATGGCAAAAAAAAAAGTGCAGTGCAGGAACGGTTATGTAAATCATTGGGAGGCACAACCGCCCTATATAGCTAACTATAAATTTAGCTCAACTGAGCATGGTGAGTAAAGAAAACCTCCCGAAAAGAAACCTCACCAGGTCCGGAAACCTTTTCTGGATGCACTGCAAATACAAACATAAAAAGAAAACAAAATATACTTATATATATATATATTATGAAGAGAGAATAAAGAAGTATAAAGTTTAGAAAAGAATAGAACATGCCAACTGTGTAAATTGATTTGAATAATCAGTTAAAAAAAAAAAAAAGGTTGATTGTCCATTCAACGGTTTGAATTTGTTATATCAATTGATTCCAATTTTCTTACGTAGCATACACTCTTTCTTGATAGAGATTGAAAATGTTTTGAAGATTGTAGCCTGATTGAGAATTGATAAGAGAACCAATGTTGATGATTGTTCTTTAGAAAGACATGTGCTTGAATTTCCTGAATTCATTTTTATCTGAAATAAAAATGCTTTCCCGCAGTAAGTAGCTCACTGAAATCATTAAATTTAGATCTTATTGAATATTTAATTATACACTAATTCTAGTTTACAGATGTATAAAAGCAATACCTTCATGCACTGTCAAGTTATGGCGCCGAAAAGACAAAGCGCCATTAAGACGTGGTTATAGTTTTATAACTTAATTTGTAAAATCTTTTATTGATCCTTATTTATATTGATTCATTGAGTAGGAATTTTTTAAGATTGTTTCTGAAACATTTGAAAGTCTGGTTGCTAGTTTTTAAATTGGCTGGGAGAGAATTCCAAATGAAAGGGCCTTGATAAGAAAAAGATTGTTTTGCAACAGTTGTTTTACAATGATGTGTTATGTATTGAGCTTTGTTTCTTGTATTGTATTTGCATGGATTTAAATGCAAATTACAACTATAAGCAGGAGATTTGTTTCCACCTTGTATTAGTTTGAACATAAGGGACGCCGTTTCCAATTTATATAATTGATTTATTTTTAAAATGTTGCATTGTTTCATAATGTCATTTATGTTGGAACAATAGGGCAATTCAAATATCATTCTCAAGAATTTGTTACAAATTTGCTGAAGCTTTGTAATTAGAGTTGAATTACCAAAACACCAGTTTGAAATGCAATATTGGAGGTGACTATTAATTAGAGAATGATACAGAAGTAGTGAATCCTTGTTTACAAGTGATTTTATTTTGCACACTACACCATAACAGCTTCTTAGCTTAGAAATCAAGTATTTCATGTGTAGACTCCAGGAAAGATTATTGTGAATGAATACACCCAGAAATTTTAGAGAATTTACCTGATCGATTTGTCTATTTCTTATTGATAAAGAATGTTTACCTCCAACATTTGAGTTTGGAGTACTAAAAACATAAATTTAGTTTTTTCAATATTTATTGACAATTTGTTAGAAACCAGCCACCGATCAATTAATTCCATCTCTGATTGCATGAATTGGAATAGAGTTGACGTATTTTTATGGCTAGTCCAAACAGTTGTATCGTCAGCAAACATAACGGCTTTGCTTTTAGTTAAGCAATTCTTAAAATCATTCACATATACAGTATAAGAAACAGGAGTGGGCCTAAAATAGACCCTTGCGGAAAACCCATGGTTGATGAATTGATTGTGGATGATAAAACACCAGAACACACAACTTGTTGTTTTCTGTTGAGTAAATAGTTCTTGAACCAGATATATGCTAGTCCTCTTATTCCATAGTGGTCAAGTTTTTTTAGTAGTATTTCAATGCTAATTGTATCAAATGCTTTTGATAAATCCAGAAAAATAGCAAGGCTTTTTTCGTTTTTGTTGAATGAATTGGTGATGCTATTTATGAGAAGCGAAATAGCTTGGGAAGTAGAGCATTTTTTTCTGAAACCAAATTGATTTTCGAAAAAAAAAATATGTCTGTTTAAAAAGCTAATTACTCTGCGGTACATTATTTTTTCTAAAATTTTGGAAATATTTGAAAGTAGGCTGATAGGCCTATAGTTATTTATGTCACTAGCATCACCTTTTTTATACAAGGGTATGATCTTGGCAATTTTGAAATCACTAATTACTTTACCAGTAGAAAGAGAAAGGTTGAATATATGTGAAAGTGCCATGATAATATTATCAGAAGATTTCAGTAATTTAAGTGGGATTTCATCAAAACCTGCACTTAGTTTTGGTTTGCTGTTTATAAGTAAATTTTTTACTTCCATAGGGCAAGTAGGCCAAACATACATAGTTTCTTGAATTTTGTTTCCAAGGAATTCAGAATAATTATTTTCATACTTAGGGAGTGTACTAGTATATTTATATGCAATAGATGAAAAATGGTCATTGAATAGGTTAGCTAGTTGCTGTGGATCAGTTTTTTGTTGGTATTTGTGTAAAGAGATTTACACTCAGGTATATTTTTCTTCCCCAAAAGGCTATTGAGAGTCCTCCAGGTAGCTTTTATGTCGTTTTTATTAGATTCCAGTTTATTTTTAATGCGTTCTTGTTTTTTTTGTTGAATCTTTCTAAAATAAAGATTGCGAGCTTTTGTAAACTGTCTTTTTGTTTCAGGGGATTTTGTTTGCATGTATTTCTTAAATAATGCTTCTTTGTTGGACAATAATTTTTTGAGCTCATCATCAAACCAGTTATGATTCTTTCTACTGTCTTTGATAACCTGTTTAGGAAAGTATTTGTTAAACAGATTCATATAATCTTTCAAAAGTACCTTGAGGCTTGTATCTGGATCTGTTTCTTTTAATACTGGGTCAATATTGACTTTTTGAAGTTCATTGTTGAAAAGAGTTATTTTGGCACTTGAAAAGAATCTTTGTATCTTAGGTTCAGATTGAGGATCAATGCTGTTTGCATAACTCAGGAATAATGGAAGATGATCCGAAAGGGGATGAGTTATAATTGCTGCACAAATAGATTTGTCCAAACTGACATTGGTCCAGATGTGATGAATCAATGATCCACTATTTGCATTGAACCTAGTTGGTTTTTTAATAAGTGATATAAAGCAGTTTTCAAAGAGCATATCTGCATAGTTAGCTATGTGTGGATCATTACAATTCAGTAAATTATAATTGAAATCACCGAATAACAAGCAGGGTTTATTTTTAATTGAATTGAGAATATTAATGAGGTGCTCAAGAAATAATGCATGACTTTTAGAATTTTTAGATGGTGGTCTATATATTACACAAATCATTGTTGAGTTATTGGATTCAATTTCAATAAATAATGATTCAAAAATTTTTTCATGCATTATGGTTAAATCTGATCTCATTGTAAAGTTAAGTGAACAATTAACATATAAACCAACACCTCCTCCTCTACTTTGAGACCTTGAATTTGAAACAAATGTATAATTATAGAGGTTAGTATGTGGACCGGTTTAATTTTCTTTAAGCCGTGTTTCTGTTATTGCTAAAATACTTGGTTGCACATTAATTGATTGCAAAAAGCTTTCCAGTTTTAAGAAATTATGAACATTATTTAGTGATCGCACATTTAGGCTAAGTGCAGTGAAAGAGGTTTTATTATTTTGATTTGATAGAAGTTTGGGTATTTTATCACTAGGAATATATTGTTCATCATTCAAGATTGAATCATAATATATACTAGGAATATCCAAATTATTAATTTCTGGCATTACTTTAGCTTGCATAGAGTTAGCATTGCAATTTATCAAAGAGTGATATGTAGGCCTATTTATTTTTTCAGGCTGAAAGAGATTAATGAATTTTTCATCAGGGATGTTATTGAATGGAAAGGAAGGATTTATGCAATTTCTACATTTCCAGTCATTATATGAACTGTTAAGAGTTTTTGTTGACTTATCAATTTTAACAGTGCATGATTTATGAAATGAATTAAAACAATTTGAACATTGTATTTGTCTATGATTTTTTCTTATATGTTTCAAACAGAAATGACAATTTAAGCAGTTGTTTGACTTTATCCTTGTTCACTAATGTTAGGGCTTAAAATATGTACAGTGATTAAATTGATTGAATATCTATGAATAGAGTTATGGTTTTATTTAGTTAGCATATAGAAAGAACAGAATAAGAATATTAAACAGAATTAGCAAGTTATAAGCAGAGCTAGAATTCTATTACATTAGCAACTAAATAAATTAATAAAAAAATATATTTAAATAATTATATGATTTTTAAACTAATCTATAATATATGTATATAAACTAATAAATAACTAAATAAACTTAATAATATATAAATAAATAAATGAATAATAATAAATAATTAAATAAATAACTAATAAATAAATAAATAAACTAATCTATATATAAAATTATGTGACTAATTTATCAATATCATTAAAATCATCAATTATGTACCTTTTATTTTTGTGCATACAATATACATTACCATTAAGTGTCCAAGCAGGCCAAAGGTTTGCTTAGCACTTCTTAGCAGTTGCAGTCAACGTCTTGTTAAAGATTCAGTTATGGATAGTTTTTCATCATCATTTTTCTTTGCCTTAAGTTTTTTCTTCATTGCATATATGGCATTCCTAACAGATCTTCATACAAACTTGATGATGATTGGTGTATTCGAACTCTTCTTCCTGGAAGGAAGAACATGACATGTGTCAATGTCATGTGTTGTTATTGCAGGTGAAATCTCAAGTTTAGAATTAAACTTATGAATAACATAAGACTCAAATTTTGAATAACTTTCCTGAGCTGGAATTTTACATCCATGAAGAATAAGACAATTCCTACGGCTGTTCTGCTCAAAGTCATCGATGCGTCTGCAGTTTTTCCAAACATCTTCCTCTTGCTTTCTAAGTACATTATCCATGTTCTCGATGGCCTTTCGAATACTTTTCAGTTGTCCTTCTTGATTTACTACTGAGCCTGAAACAGAAGCAGCAGCAGCAGAAGGTTTTTGAGTATATTCCTTCTCATACCTGGTTTGAGCTTCTTTAATAAATTTTAATTCTTGCTGAGCAGACTTCAGCATCATCTGTAGGTTATCCGCCATCACAATCACAATACAAGTAAAATTTAAAAATATTAAAATAAAGTTATAAACTAATTGTAGCTAGCCCAAATCAATACAACTACAAACTCATTTTCTGAAACTTATTTAAATAGCATCTTATTCAAATAGGATGAATGTATTTATGCTGTTATATGTAGTCTTTGTATAATTGTTGCACAGAAGCAAATATTTCGACTTTTGCACGGTTCAAAAATTCTCATTTTACTTAGTTTTTTTTCCAAAGTGAAAAGAATCGCACTTTTTTTAATAAAAATATCTTAACAATAAATATTATAACAACTATAATTTTGTTCCAAATCTCATTCTTAAAACAAACTTAAGCACTCTGCAGTCATTGTGTATTGTGCTTATTGCTTGCAGGAAGTACTGTGATTTCATCAGAACATATTATCAGTTTTTCCTTTTGACTTGTAGTACAACGTCGCCGAGTAAACTTGTGCGCCATTAACAGCAAAGTAGCAACGCTGTATGTGCTTCAACAACAATTCAATAGCTTTAACAGCAAAATGTTTCAACAGCAAAGTAGCAACGCTGAATGGCTGTAGTAAATTGCTTTTCAAATTTCGTTGAAACATTTTTCAGCCATGGAAGATGGAGATAAACAAAGTATTTCTTGGGTTCATGTTGCGATGACTGGTTGAATTGTCGGATCTTCTTGGAAAATTGTGGATGTAATAAAACAGTTAGGATACCCATAAGCAACCACAGAATGAATTTTGTCGTGCTCGGCCTGAAGACTGCTGCTAGAGCAGATAAGCAGAGCTCGGTAAACCAGTGTAGCCACAAGATTGATTTTTCGCTTTATAGGGCTAAAAGAATTCCAGTGTACGTATTGGCCGATAAAGGTGGGTTTTTATACATAGATGGAATAAATCTAGTTTCGTGCTTTTCAAGTAGGACGTCAAGAAACGGGAGGGAAGAGTTAAGTTCTTTTTCGAACGTCAAACGTAACGAAAAATGAAGAGTTTTGTGAAGAGAGAAATTTTTTACAACCATCTTCATTTTCAAACACCGCAAAGGTGTCATCAACGTAGCGGTAGTAAATAAGAGGTTTCTTTACGTTGAGAAAGAATTTGGCTACTTAGTTACCAACAAAGATATTAGCAAGAGCTGGACCCAACAGGGACCCCATAGCAACACCATCAGTCTGTCGGTACATAGTTCTCATCATAATACAACCAACGAGCTCTTTTACTTTCTCTTCTGACTGGTTGTATGTCTTGACCAGTACTCTCGTTTTCGTTTCTTTTCTATTCTTGATTGGCTGCCTTTTTTTAACTAATTAGACTCGTTTTCCTTCCCTTTATAAGGACAATCGGATTTGCTCTCATCAGGAGGAATCGTCAGAATGAACTGAGAGCAATCCTATTGCTCTAATCTTTCCCGTGGCTGCGAGAAAAACAGCACTTCTCAAATTATCGCCCATGACTCTGCTATTGGCCAGCATCTCTTGGAAAACCCTCCCTGTGCCAGCCAATAAAGTGACACCAAATTCTTTATCCTTACCTGAGGATGTACTTCTTTCCACATCTCCGTTCTTGAAGCTAGGTTTATCAAATCTTTTCAACCTGATCTCTGTCGACACAAAGAATTTCTTTACAGTTAAAAACTCATTCATTAACGCTATTTTACTTTCACTTCTAATTGGTTGTCTGTCTTGACTAATCAGACTCACTTTCGTTTTCTTTCCTTTTATTTTCTTTTCTATTCCTAATTGGCTGCCCTTTTTTAACCAATCAAACTCATTCTCTTTGCCTATATAGGCACGATGGGATTGCTCTCAGTTCATTCTAACGATTCCTTCTGATGAGTGTCAGATAAAAAGTCTTCGAGGAATGAACACGGTTTTCAAAGCTATCTTAGATTAACCTTTAGTCAAAAACCATGCATTTCCAATTGTTTCAGGATTATTTTTGTTGAACAACCAAACGAAAGAAATTTGGACTGGTTTGGAGACCGTTGGCTTTGTAAATTGGATGCCAAAATTAATATAAATAAAGTAATTTTACCAAAAATTAAATAATTTGATATTCTATCGGTTGCAAAATTTGAATTCAGACAAATAAATATCTTTCGCAAACTACTGTAAGCAGTGTCTTGCAGTTACTGACGTCATGCGGTAATTTGCTCATGAAAAAAATAGATGACGTCACTTGTTTTTGGCTTGTATTGCCCTGTGTTTGTTTCATTTACTAGTGTACAGTATTCACTTAAATTTGTAAAAAAAAATTTTCAAAATAGATTTTTACTACAGTCCAATTATTAGGTTTATTTTTATACAATTTTGGTTTTTTATTTTTCACAGAATTGTTATCTGATAATGATCTTTTGATCGCCTTATATAACAACAAATTTTTAAGTTTTAAAACTTTTCTTGATTTTATGCAGTGATAGACAGTGACTGGAAATCGTCGTTTACCTTCAGTACAAAGGAATAGATTCTTGTCCGTATTAAATGAAAATCCAACTGAAATCCTGCATTCAGATTTAAATATATTTATTTTGTTATAAAGAAATTTTTAATCAACTTTTTTTCCACACAGCTGAATTTATAGAGCTAAGAATTTGTTGTTTATATTGACCGCTTCAATCAGGAAGCTTCCACAAGTATAAGCCTGCAGTAAATTGGAAAATGGTCCGATATTTGCTGGCAGAAGATTTTCATCATTCACTCCAAATCATCCGACCATGTCCAGATGCTTTTTGTTTTTTTCTAACCAATTCAGGCTTTTATGGAGTTGCTTGTAAACAACTTGTTGAAGATAATCCTTAATTAAAAACACTGGGGTTTGAGCAACAAAGCATTGAGCATTGTTTAGTGTTGTTAGTCAAGCGTGACTACAATAATTTTTAATGCAGTTTTGAAAAACTTGTATAATTACATAAATTATAGCATAATGGAAGCAGCAAGACCGTCAGATAAAAGCTCGGTAAAAAATCAGAGCAACAAATTTTGTTCAGCGTACGGATAAATAAAAGATGAAGTCACACAATATTATCTAAGGATTTTAACTTTTCCAGATTATACTGTTGCGAAAATCTTTATGCAGAACTAATTTTTATTGCTTGTCAAGAGGATTTTTACATTTTTTTGATTTTAATTAATCATGAGATAAATAATTAAAAATCAAATTTATAAATTGAACTTAAGCAAAAATTTTTTTATATATGAAAAAATTTGTCAATAATTTTACAAAAAAATCAAACTAAAATTTTGGCTTAAAAACTAAAATTATTTTTCCATTCGCAGCAGTCAGTGTCACCTTTCGGTTTATAGAGTCTTGACTGTACCGAGTATACGAACCAAAAAGGTTAAATTTGTTTCGGCTGTTCGTATAATCCTAAACAAATACTTTATAACACAGCACTGACAAGCACTTATAAGCCGAACCAGTGAGGCAATCTCCTGTTATTGACGTTATCAACTAGGTTTTGGTCATAGTGAGCTAGCATATCCGCCTCCATTTTAGCGGAGATCTAGCTTGTCAGCAGCGTACAAATTTAATCTTGACTGTTCGAATATAGGTATCATAACAGCTAAATTTTTATTATCGAAGGATTAGAAGAAATAAAATTGGGGGAGCCGTGTCAACTTTTCAAATCGAATGAGAGAAACAAAAAAATATGCACTGAAGTTGACTATTTTTTATTATTAGGGCACAAGCTTTCGTGGGCTATTGCTCATTCATTTCGTGTCAGGTGCAATGGAATAAAAATGCAATCAAAACAAAGTTTACACAACGGCATTAAAGGTAACAAAGAGACGTATGTGACGTAATGAAATATACAAATATCGGATAGAAAAGACTAGATTTGAGAGAATATGGCAGTACGGTAAATTACAGCAATTTAAACAAAAAACAAATGTGGGAAAATAGCATGTAAGTATTGAACGGTGCCAAATGGAGAAAAAGTTAAAAACATAATTGACCTCCACGTTTAGAAAAATAAATATTACACGTAGTTAGAAACGAACGAATAATCTCTATAATAAATTCTCAGTTAAATTTTTGTTTAGACTATTACCATAGTCCTAAGCAACTATTGTATAACACAGCACTGACAAAGTTCTATGGGCCGAAGCAGTAACACTATCAGCTGTTTTTGACGTTATCAAGTCGTTCTATGTTTCTTTTTTTTTTTAAATTTTCTTTAAAAAATAAAATAATATAATATTCGTATCAGCAAACATAAATTATCAACTTTTTGCAATTGGTTAAAATGACAAACATATTTAAAGAATGGTGCCAACTATAATTGCCACTATGCGTTCATGTAAACCGGTTTTCTCAAAGTTTTTGCCCCATTTCTTCTTTTTAAGACTCGTTAGTTGATACCGTCATTCCCTTAAACTGACTTTGAGAAACTTTTCTATTGCTATAATGAAAAGATTTTTTTTGGCTTCACTTCTTTTTCTTGCTGTTTTTTTTACAAAGAATAAACAGAGTTATTATGCATGGGAAGATATAAAGAAAGGCCTTCACTTTAAATAAATAAGTTTTCATGATGCGACCGTAGAGAAGTGACAAATTTTGTAGTCAATTGATAAGTTTCTATCTATTTAAATTTTGTTTAAATTCGTGAATAAAGGCCTGTTTCCACTACGAGCGTAGAAAAGAGCATTCTTTATTTGTTTTATTGACTTTTTTTTGCGCTCGTTTCAATTTTAACCTCTCGCTTCAATCGAAGATCAATAAAAGAAACAAAAAATGCTCTTTTCCACGCTCGTAGTGGAAACGGGCCTTAAGTCCTGTCGCAACAATTATTTTTTCTGTAAGATTACAATTTCCTTCTTATGAGCCGAGTGGCTCACTTTCAGAAACACTAAAGTACACTATGCCCTGTTTAAGTAGTCAGTGAAAGATTTACGCACTTGATATTATAACCGTATAATAGATTTCTCCGGAAATTTCACTCTTTATTTTCAATAATTACAGAGAAAAAATTGTCTGTGACGCCAAATTGATTAAGTTTTCTTCGCGCTGTGATTCTTGGTTCTGCACAGGTACTACAATTTTCCGATCCCAAATCCCCTGAAATGACTTTTTCATGTTTGAACCCTAGAATTACAACGCTGAAAGATTTTCTCCCTGTCATGTGGGACGGTCACGTGGTTCCTATCCAGGCGATCGCGGGATCGCTCTACACGCACCAATAGTTTTAGTGCTCTATCTGACTTCTTGACGAGTGGATGAACAGTCGTGCTCGCTCCTTAAAATTTTCCGCTTCGGGTAAAGTTTGTGATATCGGGGAAAAAATTTATAGTGAGTGTGAAGCTTTTTAGTGCTCAATCCAAAGAATAAGAATTATCTTTGGTCTGGCTAATCACTTCCACAGTATTTCATTTATATATTCGTTTATAACGCAGTGGGAATACAAAAATGTAAATATGGCTGCGTCTGAAAAAAGGCAAAAAAATTCGGATCAAGTCTAATATCTGCCCGGATTAGGGTTAGGGTTAGTAATCTTTTATCGGGTTTGGGTGATAATTACTGAGTGATGGGGCTCAGTAATTATCATTTAACCCTAACCCTAACCCAACCCTAATCTTAACCCTAACCCTAACCCTAACTTTTTTTGTTGCGAAGATCATATACCCGGCCGGGCAGATATTAGACTTGATTCGAAAATTCTTATTCTACTGCTATGTCAAGGCAAAAACGAATAAATTTTTGTAATGTTACTTAGTTAATTGTAAGTACATTTTTGTTACGGATTTTTCGTTTGCTAAAGAAAATCAACAACTAATCACAAAACCTAATTGTTTTAAATTGAAACCGGCTAAACGGGAATTTCGAATTAACCAACTGCATAATCAACATCTAGTTCAGAAACAATGTTATTAAACTTTCAATATATTTTAATAAACTTTGTGGGTTTTTTATTTGCATCACTTGGTAATCGTTGTAAAGACATAGCAAAATTTGCCTACAGTAAACTGTAAAAAAAACTGCAGCTACTACTTTGATCTTTCAGTCAAGGTTTTTTTAAATTTTGTATATTTTTTATTGGCTGCAAATTTTTTACAGTGAATATAATGGTTTTGGTGAAGCCTGAAAATTTTTTGAAAACAAATGGATCTTGATAAAAAAAGTTTTAGAAGCAAGGCGTAAAGTAATGCAGTGGTTCCCAATATGAAGCGTACGTCCCAAGAGTGGCTTTTGATTTTTAGTTGTTTTGGTTATCAAAGTCTTTGTTTTTGTGATCTATTAGTCGTAACATTCCAATAAATAAGAAATTAGCAATCACACAGGTATTTGATTCATCATTTTGTCTTCAATTTTTAAATTAATCTCGATTACACTGCTACTTGGGAATAAGGTCCATTATAAAACAACTTTACAATTTCATTTTTATCATTATTTACTCATCCCTATTCAATACAGAAAGGCGCCTAGCGTAGTTTTTTGGATTTTGTTAAATCTTCTCGATTTTTTTTTTTTTTGTTCCAGATTATCTTTTTTAATATAATTGTGTGTTTTTTGCAGGGAATTGAACCGTTTAAAATAACGTTCCGGTTCAGGTTTAGGTTCGGCAAATCTTATTTTTAAAGGTTCAGATCCGGTTCAGGTTCAGCAAAAAATTTTTTTCGGGTTTAGTTCCGGTTCAGGTTCAACAATTTCTTTTTTTAGGGGTTCAGTTCCGGTTCAGCTCCGGTTCGGGTTCGGAATATATATTTTTTATCTATTTCTTACAAGCGTTAGACTGTAAACACAATTTCTTACCTGATGTTATCATGGGCGTCCGCAGACGCGCTTCCTGGAGGAGTGATGGCAAACAGTCGGAAACACAAAAAATATTCTTAAAAAGGGTTTTTAAAAAAATTCTGGTACAAGTTTTAAAAAAATTAAATTAAACTAATTCACCGGCATGGGTCTTGGTTGTAAAAACCAAGTCTTACCAATAAATTTATAGTAATGATCTTGCGAGCGCCAAAAGCGGAAACGGAAGTTTTTTGTTCTTTTGCGATCTCAAAACTTTCTTATAGATTGCGTTTACATGAGTTTATATAGATCTTTCTTCGACTACCCGCTGATACACCTGTCTAAGAATTTTTTGATAATTTTTTAGTGGCGGCCCTCACGCAGAAGGTTTGCTAGTTATGAAACGTCATTAAGGTTCATTTCTACTACGAGCGTAGATTGGAGTATTCTTTGTCTCTTTTAATGATTTTTTTGCTTCGTTTCTCCTTTAAGCGCGGAAAGAAGTAAAAAAAATTAATAAAACAAAAAATACTTCGTTTAACATTTAGTCATTCAAGTTTATAATAATAAAAAATTGACGCATAAAGGCTCTTTTCCCACTATGAGCGTGGAATGGAGTACAGTGGCGAGCAAAAAAGTAAGATATTTTATTTTATTAAATTTTTTAAAAATAAGTTAGTTGCAATTGAATTATATTTCTAAAAAAAAATAAATTAACATTGGATTTAATATAATTTTTTGTGCTCTTTTAATGATATATTACTTGATATATATTAATATAATTCAATTTTAACAATGATATTTTTAAAAAATCTTAAAAAATAAAAAAGTCTTACTTTTTTTGTTCGCCACTGTACTCTTTACTTGATTTATTGACTTTATTTGCTTCACTTAGATTTTAAGCGCGGAAAGATGATCAAAACAAAGAATGCTCTATTCCACGCTCGTAGTGGAAACGAGCCTTAACTTTTAGAAGTTTTTAATGCATATTTATGTATTATTTTGTAAAATTTGAAATTTAAAAAAGCGTGTCCCCCTTTTGGTTCTCCTGGCGCACGTTCATATATCTAGTGAACATATTTTTTCTTCATTTCTCGGCTGATAAAGTTGTTTATGACGTTTTTTTATTGGCACACAAGTGCTCAAACAAATTGTGGCAACTTCAAACGGTAACATTTAATTTAATAATTACAACTAGAAATAAATTAAAAATTAAATCAGTTTGTTGTATAAGATTTTTTTTTTCTTAAAATAACTGAAATCAAGCTTTGCAATTTTGTATATTGATCACTGCTTGCTTACAAACTGGTACTAAGAACTTGCTGCTTTTTATTTTAATAAGTGTATAGCGACGAAAGGGTAAAAATTAGGTATGGGTCCAATTGTTTAAAAAAAGTCTTAAATTCAAGCAAATTCAAATTTACGGGAGACAATCATTTCTCAATTCGTAAAACCAGCAAAATTGTTTCTCAACATTTGATTAAAGACTTTTTCGATAAATACTAGCTTGATATTGGCAGAAAAATACTCTGGCTCCTCCATAATGTTTTGTTTGCCAAGCTGTCTAACTATTGGCGACCAAAACTATTTAGTTTTAACTCAAAGTCAGATTGTGCTACTAAATTTTGTTTGCAGGGGTAACTTATACAACAATGTAATTTGCTTATAGTTTCTCGGTTGCATTCTACATAAAGATAACTGACGCAAAACTTTTGTAATGAACCAGCAAATACGTGGTTCATGCATTAAAAGTTATTTGTCCTGTTGCTACAATTTTGGTAGGCCTGAAAGTTAACAAAAATTTAATTTTAACGTAATACTTGATAAATGAAAAAGCACGCTAGATAAACGTTGTTTACATACAGGTTCGAGTATTGGTTATTTTACCATACATTTCAACATTGAATCTGCAAATTAATAAATCCGACAATATCATACATCAAATCAATTTAATTGCCCCCTAAAGAAATGCTGAAAACCATTTTTTGTTTAGTAAATAATTATCAACAATCAACGTGGATTTAACATTATTAAAACTAGTTAAAATATACGAGATTAACATTAAAAAATAGCAAACAAACTCAAAACAACCTTTCTGGTAGAACTTTTATTTTTTTTAAATGTTAAGATTTACGTTACTTCAGGTAAAATGCTTACCAAACTTAATTAATTTTTAATAACATTACAAATATTTAAACATTATTTTGTAGCATTAATTTAACGATACCTACTTAAAGTTTAGTTAAAACACATCTGTTAAATAAAGTAATGCTTTGACAAAGGTTAATCGAACTTGACAATTTTTCCTACTCCGTAAACAATTTAAAGTATAACAATAAATTTTCTTTACCATTGAACATTAAAAAAAAATGGACAATATGAACGAAAAATTTAACATTAAATTAAGGTTTATATTTCATCTGTGGAGTCTTGTTCCAACCTAAATAAGTAGTTGTTTCGTACAAGCAATACGTTTTCGAGCATATTCGAGTCCATTCTTGAGCGTTGTGGAGACAAAATAAATTTTAAGCTGGAGAACGCTCTTTCCACGCTAACTTGTGTGGTTGGCACTCCGAATAATAAGGAAGCAAGTATGTACAACTTTGGAAATTGGTTCTTTTGGCTTCTCCAATACTTCAAAATGTTTTGATCTTTCTTTATCCGTGGCTCTTGTTGAAAAGCCTTTAAGTCGTTGCTAATGTCTAAAGAGCACTTTACAACCTGTACAGTTTAAAACTTGCTTCAGGAAAATTAGTTCTTTTCATAATTTTATAAACCATAAATGAGATAATACAGTAGGTCTACAACAAATGTTCATTAAACCGAATTTTAGTCATTTTGCATAAAATTATACAGCAAAAGATCTTCCATTCTTTTTTATTTCATCTCCATATTTATCCTCCTGACTCGCAGGAAAGCGACGGAGGCGCTAATACATAGGATAGGCAATTTTCCCGACCTGCTTCTGGAGATGCCAAGATATTGCTGTCCGCTTGTAATTTAATAGAGACATGACTGTAATTTAGAACTGCTTGCCAAGACCACCAAGTAGGAGAAAGTGCCGTAAAGTGTTTTTCCCAAAGGCACAACAGAATGGCGCGAGTAGGTTTTGAACCGAGATCATGTTGATCATAAGTACGGCGCTTTAACCACTCGACCACACTGCCGTCATTCTACTTGGTCATAGCCGTACCTGGCGGGGGGGAAGAGGGCAATTGCCCCCTCAACTTTCCAAGATTATTTTTCGGGCAGTGACAAGAAAATATTTGGGCAACGAAAAAATACTACCAAATTTTGCTGAAGAGCTTTTTTTTTTTGAAAACATTTTGATTTTGGGACAAAAAGTGAGAAAGATGAGACTGATTTCAAGTGAAGACCTTTTTTTTAGAGAACACCATGATTTTAGGACAAAATTTGGTCTTTGTCCGAGAATCTCAGACAATTTACTAGAAAATCAGGATTCGGGCAAATGTCACAAAATTCGGGCAAAACTTTATTGCCCTCCCCAATTTTTTGAGCTGGTACGAGTATGCGATTGGTCACAAAGTCGCCACAACGATAAAGAGGTCGTATGAGTAAACTAAGCGAAACCAAATTTAAGAAAATTTATTCAAAAAACGACTGTAGCACTATGTTGATCCTGCCAAAGAAATCAAAAATAATTCTTTGAAAATAAAAATGCTACTATTTAAATTACTAGTTGCGTGTATCAATAATATCAGGCCAAATAATTTGAAGCAAGAACAAAAGATGAAGAACAAAGTTCGTAAAATTATGGAGTTTACTTTAGTTTAACAAAACAAAATTTTGGCCTAGGTAAATACAATAACAGCTAAAAAAATAAATACCTTTTGTTTTGCTGATTCCAATTCATGCGCCTTTAACATCACTTCTAAATCATCATCGTCGTTGCCGGAGTTGCGTAAATCGGGAGATATCCGATTTTGATCGGTAAAATTTATACTTTGAGATTTTAAGTTTTGCAAGCTAATCCAGGTATTTTGAAGATGAGCTATAGCTGATGTTTTTTCTTCCTCGTTCAACAAAACTTTATATCTAGGATCCAGAAAAATGCTTGCCACAAAGACATCATTTTCCAGTAACGCCAATTCGCGTTTTTTTATTGAAGACAGCAATAACTGCGAAAACTCTGTTGGTGATACCTTTGAAATTTCTAATTTGCACCTTAACCAAATTCCATAAAAGTCACCCAACGTAAGATGTTGTTGCTGTAAAGCCTTGGCGGCTTTTCGGGCTGGTTCAAGAGCTGTCACGATTTCGGAAAACAAATTCCATTGTGCTTCAATAGATGCAGTTCAGCATTGGAGACGGCCATTTCTTGGCAGAAATCTTTTAATGAAAGTAGTCGCTGGAGCATATCACAAGTAGAATGCCAACGAGTTACACAATCCAAAATAGGCTTTTTTCGTTTTAATTTTTTCAAAATCACCATAATAGATGGATTTCTTAAAATTTTACACACATGGCGGGCTTTAGCAATGTCGCTTTTTAAAGAAGATTGTTTTAAAGCATCGTCTACAGCTAATTGTAGGGTATGCGCGGCGCAGCGAAGACCTCGAAGCATTGGGCGGCTAGTAGATTCAACAAAATCAAACGCTGCTAAACTTTCAAGCAATATTTCAATATTAAAGGCCGAAGAATCAGTCGCCTCGCATTCACTGTCCTCATCAGAGTAAACATCGTTTTCAACATCGCTATTGGATGAAGCAGCTTGGCTTGTCCCAGGAGAATCCTCATCAGCAAATGCGTTTTCTTTAAGTTGCTCATTTGATAATAGTTTTACAGATTTTAGCATGTTAGCGCCATTGTCAGTCGTAACAGTATAAATCTGACTTATAGAAATTTCATATTGCTCTAAAACATCTGCCACGGCGTTTTTAATGTATTCAGCCGTGTGGCGATGGGTAAGTTCTTTCATCGCTATTGTCCTCAGAGTAAGCTTTCCATTTTTTATTAGCTGAATGTTGATACCTAAAATAGCCCTGTCCATTCGTGTCGCTATGTCTATTTTAAGTGAAATAAACTTTTCACGAATATCTTCTTTAATTTCTTTTTTTATTTTGCTCGCTAGCATGACAACTTCTTCGCGAATATTTTCTGCGTTGATGCAAATTTTATTTCCACTGTCGGAGAGCGCTTGCGAAATTGGATTTAAAAGTTTTCTAAACCCTGAATCTTCAACAATTTTAAACGGTCTTCCATTCACAGTGACCATTTCCAAGCAAGCAGTTCTTAATAAATGAGCATCGATTTTTACTCGAATTGTTTTAAAGAGTTTTTTATCCAAAGTTGTTTGACAACAAGATAAAGCATTTTCAGACAAAGATTCATTAGCATTTTTATGTATTTTCTTAGATTTTATTGATAGATTAATGAAATATTTTTCTTTGTATTTTTTAAAGCACTCCTGATGAAATCTTTTTACGTGTCTTTGTAAATTAGATGCGTGGTTTCCACGAAGAGCTGTGCCACAGTCATCAATTTGACACACAGATGAATCGGTCGATATTTTATAAATGAAAAACTTTCGAATATTACTCAATTGCGTGCGCGGCATCTTTTTTAATATTAACATAAATTACCAGATTTAATATAGAATATCAGTAAAAAAACTGAAAAAAATTATGCGTAGTATTATATTAAACATTTAGCATATGTCTACTATGAAATTATACCACAAAAAGTAAACCTGTTTTGTTATACGGAAATAAACCCAAATTAGAAGTTGAATTGGTAAGGTTGTTTCGCAAGTTCCGTAAGAGCTGATTTAAATATACAGTAGAATGCCGATTATCTAAACTAATTAAAACCAGGCGTGGTTCGGATAACTGTTTTTTTCGGATAATCGAACAATCACTTATTTAGTTTGGTTTTAAGTTTACCACTCTTTTCGTCGCTGCCAAGTTTTTCATCCTTTTTAGAAGCAGAAGCTGCGTTGAATGACACTCTGTCGTTCACACCATGCTATGGCGTTGTAACCACCTTAGCGTTCGGATAACCGGCGTTCAACTGTGGCGCAGTATCGTGGCAATATTAAAGAAAAAGCTTTCACAACGAAAAAATTATTGCATCCCCTACATCAAATTTTATCAATAAAGTAAAAGGTTGGTGGTTTTGCAATTAAAAACAGCTATTATTAATGCAAAAATTCTAGTTAAATATCATCCAATTTTATAAACTTTTGTTTATTAAAACTTCTTTAGATACTATAAATAAAAAACAAAAACCGATGACAGTCAAACAAAAAAATGTTTGTTATTGAAGACGAATATTTTTTAATGGTAAAAAAATTTTTGCGCTTAATCATCATCTGTTTTTGGGTTTTATTTATGGTATCTGAAGAAGTTTTAATAAACGAAAGACTAAAAGAAATACAAATGAATTAAAATAAATTCTGGCGTTAACTAATCAATGCAAAGTTAAAAAGTAAAAATCGTAACTATTATGAATTGCAATCTCCATACTGACAAACAACTCAACCTTTATCTCTTCAGTAGAAAATTTTAGAAGCACATTTCAGACAAAAACTCCCAAGAGGTTTTTACGCACGAGTTACTTTAACAAAACGTTTATGACGAAATACATGTATTCAGGCAATAAAAAAGTTTGAGTCAGCCAAATCTTCACTAAACAATTTTAAGAGATAAATTTTTGACGTAAAGTTGAAGCAAACATTGATGCAAATGAAAAATTTATGTAATCCAATTTTCACTGCTATGGTATTTTTAAATAAGCCTAAAAACTATGAACAGCTCATCCCGAATCAACCTTACTGCAAAAGTGAAGGCCTTTTTAGATTTTAACATGCAAATTTGAGCCTAATAAGAAGCTGAGAAATAAGAGAAAAGCAGTTAGGTTACAAAATATTACTTAAACTTCACGCTACAAGGCGAAGGTTAATAGCTTCTCTTCCTAATCTCAACAAATTTTCTTTAAAAAATTTTGTTTTTTTGAAAAATCAAAAATTAATTAACTTTATTGCATTGCTTGCTCAACATTATTTTTTACTCAATCTCGACTGTTAGGGATACCATCATGCTAGTGAAAACCATTTGAGGCAACTATAAGTTACACGGAATTCGAATCATTCGATAAGTTTACACTGCTTTTTTATTAAACTTCTCCACGCAACTAAATTTCAGTCGAGTGGCTCCCCAACAGCCTGCACTGTGCAGCTTTGATTTTTTAATGGCGTCAAATAATTTTGCTTCACCTACGATAGTTTCACTATGTTTGCTACGTCTCTATAGTAATATGTATTTTTTTAAAAGTATGGCACTGTAAAAAGCTTAAGAACAACTGCTTTAGCATATATTTAAAATTTCGCTTTCTTTATCTAGCAAGTGACATGTTTTTGCTTTAACTTCTCGCCTGAAAAAGTCGTTTATAACGTTTCTGTATTGCCACACAACAAGTATCGTGACCAAAAAAATTGCGGCAACTTCAAAAACAAAATGTGATTCTGATTCTTCTACAAATAACTTTAAAATTAAAATTTGAGCATGAAACGGTCGAACCGGATCCATTTAAAATAAAGTTCCGGTTCAGGTTCGGGTTCAGCAATTTTTTTTTCTGCGGGTTCAGCTCCGGTTCAGGTTCAGCAAATTTTATTTTTAGGGGTTCAGTTCCAGTTCAGGTTCAGCAAATTTTATTTTTTCGGGTTCAGTTCCGGTTCGGGTTCAAAAAATAATAACGGTTAATACGGGTTTACGGATCCGGTTCGGATCCGGTTCGACACCCTGGTTTTTTGTCTCTTTCTAGAAGAACTTAAGCACTTTAGGTAAACCAGCTGTAGTTCATCTTTGAATTTGTGTAAGAATATTTAATGCAGAATCTATGAAAAATTTTTTTTCAGAATTTTTAGAAAATTTTTTGTGATTTTATTTTTTATTTATCAGTAGGCAGGAAAAACAAGAAAGTTCGGAAGCGTTTTTCAGTGTAATCTCACCCTTACTTTTACATTATGATTATCTCACTCCTCTGAGAAAAAGTATAAAAATTTTATATAAAACAATCAGCAACACAAAAATCAAATAAACAAACTTTAACCGAAATCGGGTTTATTCTTGACTTTATTAAAACTATTCGAGAATTTTTCAGATTTTATGTAGAAACATTAAGCTAATTCAGAAAACTTTAATAAAAGAACTCTTAGAATTTATATATAAAACAAAGCAATATTTATTAAATTGCAGAGAAGCATTAAAACATATCTTTGTTACCTTCTATTAACAACTAAAACAAAATCTTTTACAAAAAAAAAAAACAAGTAAACGGACGTTAAAAAAAAGTAAAAACTAACAAAGGTCTTCCTCCTCTTCCCGACAAACAATCCTTATTTACCGCAAAAATAAATTAAAGACAAAAAAGTCATAACAAACGTTTTTTGCATTTTGAGACCTTTTAATCAACTATTTCTCGCAAGTTCTACGAAATTTTGAAAAGTGCCTTGCATAACAACAAGCTTGGATCACCCTAAGTTAAAAAGTTATCTCGGTGAGCTAAATCGCCTTAGCATAAAATCGCCAATTACAAAAACCAAAGTTTCACAAATGACGGAAAACTCCAATACAATAATGAGGCGGGCAAATAAAGAGCAAATTATAACTATTTTAAAAATACAGCAGAACAAAATTGTGTTTAATCCCAAAGCTATTATAATTATTAATTATTATTTGCATGTTTTTACGTCAAAAATTATTTTTATTTTCAATTAATACTAGGGATCACACAAAAAACTAAAAAATGTTAATTTGTACAAATTTTTTGCTAACTGCAATATTCCGGCTAATACATCTCGAATTAAATTTAATTTGCATACAGACATTGAAACTCTGTATGACAATTTGAATCCAATTATTTTGTAACAAATGCAAATATTAATGTTCAATCAACTTGTTTTTCACACAACTGATATTGTAAAACTAAGAATGGGTTATTTAAATCAGCAATTTCAATTTTGCATCTTCCACAAGTCCAACCTTGCAATGTACCAGACCAAGTTCCGATATTTCCAAACTGTGAATTGTCATCACTCCACTTTTCACCATCCGACCATGTCCAGTTGTTGTTTGTTCTTTTTAAACCAATCCAAGATCTTGTTTCGTTGTTTGTGAACAACTTGTTGAAAATGATTCTGGTCAAAAAGATAAATTTAAATATCAAAATAAATGACGAAACAATCAAAATTCTTTGCTATTGTTAATCAAGCATGACGACGATGACGTTTAATACAGTTTTAAACAATTTGTATATTTATATCAATCATAACATAATGGAAGCAGCAAAAATTTAGAAAAGAACTCGATGAAAAAATTTAAAAACGTAATTTTAATTCATAAAAGCCATGGAAAAATTTTATTGAATAACCTCTTGGCCTGTTTTGCTTTTTACTGTTTGTCAAGAGATGACTCTAATACAAATAAAACTTTTCGTGGAGTTTATAAATTCAATTATTCATAACATAAATAATCATAAAACAAATTTTCATAGTTTAACTTAAATAAAATATCATTTTTAATAAAAAAATGTTGTCCATAGTTTTACACAAAAATCAAACTAAAAAGTTTTCTTGAAAAACATTTTTTTTTAGATCATCTTTAAAGAATAAATACAATAAATTTTCTTTAAAAAATAAAAGTATAAAAAAAATTAAATTTCAACTATTTTCAAACGGCTAAATAAAAAAATAGGTCATCGACATTGAAAAGTAGACCTAAGTCTATATTCTTTTATCCATTTTAATTCAAAAAATTGAGAGTGCATAGCAAAATCTCTAGTTGGCATTTAAATTTCAGAGCATTTAATAGTATTAGCCGTTCAAGTATTTCAGCTGCGTATTAACGCTCTAAGTAACAGTAAATTGTTTGTAGGCCTACAGCCAGAGTTACTATTTTGTGCTTATTTGTAAGATTTGTGCTTATTTTTTATACATTGTTTTTCAGAATTTTCAATGTGCATATTTTCAGAAGCACTGAAAGCGGTGGGACATAGGGGCAATTGCTTGTGCCAAACGTTTTCGGGAAGAAAATGAAGATTTTAGACACTCATTGAAAATTTGACTGTACTTATTTTTTTAACTTGATATCAATATTTTTTGGTGAGTCAACGTTCCTATTACAATACCCAGGTTGTTATAAAGAAAAACCCATTATTTTGATCAAAGCAAATGGTACACTTTCTTCCTAAACACTAACTGCCCGCATTAAAATATCTTGCTGGGTGTGATGTGATTAGCTTTGTATCTGCTTTGTGTTATGCAGAAAAACGTTTTTATTGTTGTTACAGTTATATTTTTATTGATGGATAAAATTATGTGATTGTCAATAATCTAAAAACATAAGTAATCTGCTTATTTTATTACATTCTTATTGCTTATTTTTGTAGTATTTATAAACTGATTTCTATATTCAATACTCTTACATTGAATGCGCAAGAAAATTACACAAACGATCTTTATAGACGCAATTACTGCATTAGTGTGACTGGCCATGGAAAAAATACGAATTGCTTTTTGTAGATTCTTTTTGTTACGAAATAAAATAGCCGTGCCTCACTAGTCGAAGAATCAAAACTGCGCACCAAAATGTTACGATACTTGATCGAACGACACTTGATCAAACGACACTTGATCGAACGACACTTGATCGAACGACACTTGATCGAAACAACACTTGATCGAAATGACACTTGATCGAAACGACACTTGATCCAAACGTCATTTGATTGAAACCACACTTGATCGAATATTGAAAGAGAAATTTTTTAACTTTGAATCTGTCCCGGTGTTGTCAATTTTTTGTCCCAAAAACATAATAATCTTTAAAAAAAAATAGGTCTTCCCTTTGGATCTGTCTCTGATTTCTGCAAGGGTTGCATGGCACATATTGCATTGAATCCATGGCACAATGCTCCTCCCTTAAATAACTGACTACAATGGATGCGAAAAATGGCAAACAATAGGTATTCAACGAAACATAACCATTACAAGAGATCTACTTGTTGCCATCCTAAAAATGCTTTGCCCAGGAACCTTGTTAAAAAATCCTGATCTTGACATAGACAAAAATTTATTAAAATTAAAAAGAACTGTCTTCTTACTGATGGCCTCTGCTTTTTATAAATCTAATTTACATTAACAAAGAGATGTTTAACGCAGAAACATTCAAAAGTAAATTGCTTTTTTTCTTTATCAAACGTCATTTCAATCAAATGTCGTTTCGATCAAATGTCGTTTTGATCAAGTGTCGTAGCACCTAAAAAAGTAGGGAACCATTTTATTTTTTTGTTTTTATTTTTATCTCTATAGTTATCCGCCTGACTCGCAGGAAAGCGATGGAGGCGCTATACATAGGGTAAGCAGTTACCCCGACCTGCTTCCGGAGATGCCAAGATATTGCTGTCCGCTAGTAATTTAGTAGAGATATGACTGTAATTTAGAACTGCTTGTGAAGACCACCAAGCAGGGGAAAGTGCCGTAAAGTATCTTTCCCAAGGACACAACAGAATGGCGTAAGGGGGTTTTGAACCAAGACCATGTTGATCATCAGTCCGGTGCTTTAACCACTCGACCACGTAACCACTGCTCAAAACCATAAAAGCTTAACTGACAAGAGTTTTTTTTCATCTCAATCACAAAACCAACCTGAGCTCAATGCAGTCACTCTATATTATATTTAATTTTCACAGGAATATAAACAGAATACAACAGAATATAACAGGATTTTCACAGGATGTAACTTTTACAGGTCAATTTATATAACGTCAATTACATTATAAAAAGTTTATTGTTTAATAACAAGTAATTGATCCACGCGTTGAAGTTGCAACTTGTGTGATGAAACTCAGATGGTAAAAAATTACGTAATTATTATTACATGTATTACTTGATAATAAAGCAATGCTTTTGAATTTTATTAATTACAATGTAAAAGATTTTACATCAAACAAATTTCATTTTTTTGTTATTTTTGTAATTATTATAAATTTTAAAAATTTAAATTCTTGGCAAATTTTTAAAAACAGCTGAGTTTATTTTAGGAACAAATTTTTATAAATGTTTTATTCTGGTTTTATGAACTTGAAATCTACAAAATTGTTTGAAACAGAAATCACAGGTGATTGAAATTAGCAAAGTTGACTCGTTATTTCACTTTATATTGAATGATTTAAATCAGTTTATGCTTCCAGGTTCCTAGCAAAAAATCTTAATGTGAAATTGCTCATCAGGCATAAAAGTTATTAATAATTTTAAAGCCTCTTTTGTCATAATATCAAAGCAAATTTAATTAAATATTTTTATTTAAATATTAACATCTTCTGAGAGACAATTCATTCATCTTTACCACATAAACTGCTCAGAAGTTTGTATCCTATGTTTGGTGCCACAAAAAATGTCAAAAACTAAACTCGTCTTTTTACGGATAAAATTCCAAACGTGTCTGACTACGGCCCCGACTCAAACTTTTGAGTCGCCCAACGGAAAATTAATCTTGAATACAGAGAAATGACCATTCTTCACTTGGATTCCAACATTATATTATTGGTCCGTAAATAATTTTGTTCAATTAAAAATGGCCTTTAGATCAAAAAGTTTGAAAGGCTCTATTCTAAGTAATTCAAGTGGTTCTGATATTAAGTTAATAAATTTTTAAAAATTTAAAAAATTTTCAAACAGTCAGTTGTGCAATATAATTTAAAATATTTAAAATTAAAGTAATTAAATTTACTTCGGGATAAAATCATTACTGCTGAGGTTACAAATTTTTGGAAATTATTGCAACTACATTGAATTTTATTTTTTATTTAATATACAATTTTTTTACAAGAAGTTTCTTTGACTTTACAAAAAGTTCATTACAATAAATTTTACCAGAAGTTTAAAAATTTATAAAATTTTTGTAACTGCGTCGAATTAATTTTGGTAAACAAGACTTTTTTGAGACCCTAGAGTGCAACGTGAGAATTTAAAATAGACAAAAATGAAACAAATTGGTGCTTTGGCAAGAAATTTAAATCGTTTGTCATTGTAGTTTGCAGCGCTATGCTTATTTTCCAGCAGGTATTGTCCAATGATAGAGTCGCAATCTAGATTATTACTATTTTGTTTGCAAGATATTCCAGGTTGAAATCGGGTATAGCACTTTGCTTGCTGTTGTAGCTAAACGCGATTGGTTGCTTGCTCACTTGCACCACTTTAATCCATTGACGAACTTTTTTTGAAAACAAAGAGAAGATTCTAGAGACCCTATAAAGATGGCTTCGAGCGACAAAATTTTTTTATTTAAATATCAGAATCATCTGAAAGACGATTCATTCACAATATATAAACTGCTTAGAAGTTCGTTTCTTATATTTAGTTAAACGGGTGTTTTTGCTGATCAAATTCCAAACTTGTCTGACTATGGCTCGTGTCACTATTTTGAGTCGCTCGACGGCAAATTATTCTTGAATACAGAAAGATGATCATTCTTTACTTGGATTCCAACATTTATTGTAGGTCCGTAAATATATTTGTTAAGTCAAAATGGCCCTTGGATAAAAAAGTTTGAACGGCCCTGTTCTAAGTAATTCAAGTCGTTCTAATATCAAGTTAATAAATTTTTAGAAATTTAAAAAATTTTCTAACAGTCAATTGCGCCTTAATAATTTAAAATAGTTAAAGTTAAAGTAATTAAATTTACTTCGGGATAAAATTATTACTGCTGAGGTTACAAATTCTAGGAAATTATTGCAACTACATTGAATTTTATTTATTATTTAACATGCATTATTTAAAAAAAGTTTCTTTAATTTTACAAAAAGTTCATTACAATAAATTTTACCAGAAGTTTGAAAATTTATAAAATTTTTGTAACTGGGGCAGATTAATTTTGCTGAATTTTTTGACTTTTTTTTTGAGACTTTAGAGTGCGACATGAGAATTTAAGATAGACAAAAATGAAACAAATTGCGTGCTTTGGCAAGAAATTTATACCATTTTCATTGTAGTTTGCAGCATTATGCTTATTTTCCAGCAGGTGTTGTCCAATGATAGAGTCACTATCTAAATTACTGCCATTTTGTTTGCAGGATTTGCCAAGTTGAAATCGTCTCGGGCGGTTTGCTTGTTATTGTAGCTATTTGGAAACATACTGCTTAATTCGATCTTGTTGTCCCTGTGCTGGTTCGTCCTAGGTTGTGTTGTTGCTGCTTGTGCTGTCGCTGTGTTTTATCCACTATCACAACGACACAAGTATTTATATGCAACGGAGCTTTTCAACGTGGTAGGTAAAACATCAAGAAAAATATCAAAAAAACAGCAAAATATGGAGTAAATAGAACTAAACTTTTTTTTTAAATTGCATGTTTTGATTAAAATTTTTAGAGATCGTTTGAAAGTCTAAACCAGCGTTTGAGTAGTAAATTATGTTCTATATTGATTTAACGCATACTTTTTTTTAAACACTTAAAAAAATTTTTTCCACAACATTAATTTACAGCAATGTCACACAATACGTTATTTAAATTTTTATATTGCCATAATTATTGTTTAAAAAAAAAAAATTTTAAAGATCTAGTCCAAAGTAAAATGTTCTCAAAGAACTAATAAGTACGTTTGAAGTTTAAAAACGTTTTTCATTTTGATACCCAGTACGATTTAAAAAAAATTAAAATTTCAAGATTGCAAAACTTGGATTAAATTGCTTTTTTAAACTGGAGAGTTAAGCTAATTTTGTACAAATCAATTTTATTTCCAAGTAAATCTTCTGAAAATATTGCAAATTAAATAAATTAAGGTTCCTTTTTTTACATCCATCAAATTCAAAAAAATTTGGGGGTTTACTTTTAACTAATTCAACTTCTGTTCAACTAATTACCAAAAAAAAATTGTAATAGAAAGAATTTTCACTGCTTTTAGTATGATAGCATGAATATTATGCTGTTTCTTTTGAAAAGGAGCCACTATTCTATGTAACACCGTAATCTCGTCGAGGAATTTGCCGTAAAATGCTTTTCCTATTGTTGTTGATGCAGTCCAGGAACCGCATCAAATTAATATCTTCGATATCTTCAGCAACTATATAGTGCTCAATTTACTGCCAACACCGGAAGTAAATCGTTCTCTTAATCAGAAAGACTGTCTTCTACGCCAAGAAAATCTTTTCGAGAGATCGGAGAACAAAACGAGTAGATTACACAAACGAGTTTCATAGGGCCAATTTCTACATTTGTGTGACTGGCCGTAGAAGAAATACGAATTGGTTTGGGGGAATCTTTTAGTTACAAAATAAAATCCCCGTGTCTCATTCTTCAACAAATCAAAACTTCGCACCAAAATGTTACAACCGTTAAATGGTCATCAATGACGCACACATCAACTTTTTATTCTTTTATTGAAAGGATTCTTTTTGTTATTAATTATTCATATCCATTTGACTTGACTGTTTTTGTAATTATTTGCATAACCAACGTAAACTTACCTTCGCATTGTTTCATTCCTCATTCCAAACGAAGCCAACCTTGCATCTTCACGTTTGCAAGCTGAACCTGCTTGCTTTATATCAACAAGACCGAAAACTTTGTATTGAAATCCGTTTCCTGGTGGAAACCAATCTGTGAACAAGCAAACAACTAGATCTTGAATAAACAAACAATTTGATGTAGAAAACATTAGTGTTACTTTGACCTGGGATATCACTCGATACATGATTTGTGCATAATCGAAATCTATTCCAGGGTCAAGGTTAGTAATAAAATTAGGAATAAAATGAAATAATCTAACTTTAAACGAAACCCAGCATTATACTTAAATATGGCGCTGCAATCACAGGTGGAAGTTCGGGGGTAGCATTCATTGCTGAAATGAGATCGTGGGTTGCACATTTAAGGACGTTAAACTTTTTGCTGCTAAGTGTAATAATAAAGTTTTCTGTGTTTCTTTTAGCGTTTAAATTTGATTACCAATAGGTTAAAGTCTTTTTAAAAATCAGAGTAAGCTAGTTAAAATACTTTAAAAATTAAATATTTTCAAATCAAAATCCTGTTCTTCACCAATAATCAAAAACATTTATCGGTACTTAATGTTTTGTTAGAAATAATTGTTTACAAACTAATTTGACCCAGACAAAGCCATGATTTTTATTGCAAATGCCCCAACGTCATTGCAATTTCGATTGTTTGGAGATAAAGATAAAACATTGGTATTTCAACTTTTTTATACTTTTGTTTTTCACTGCTTTTAGCACGAAACTCGACTCTATTTTTAGCAGTTCATTTCAGTACATTTACGTGCTTGATCAGCATCATAAGCAAATGTAAATAAAAACGATACAATTTGTTCTTGAAGCAAACCCCTGAATTTTTGCAAAAAAAAAATTGGATCAGGTCTAATGTCTGCCCGGCCGGGCAGTTACTAGACATGATCCAAGATTTTATGTGGCGAGACAATGTTCTAATTGTTAATCCGGCAGATATTGGATTTGATCACCCGGCCGGGCAGTTATTAGACCTGATCCAAAAAATTTCGGGCGCCTGTACTCGGGATCTCACTCCTTCAGTCATTACTAAACACTCACGAACATAGGTGAGAATAGAAACAAAAATCCATCTGAAAACAGAAAGCTTTTGTTTTTGTACAGAAATCTTGTTTCAGTACAACCGATTGATAAAGCTGGCACATTGCCGCACCTGCTTTTTAATACATGTGTCCGATTCATTGTTCTGTCTACCATCACTTGAGAATGTGACTTCTACAGTAGATACCTAAACTTCTCCGTCTGCTGGAGTCCTATTCCATTGGTTTGGAAATAACACTGAACAGGGTGCCTTGACAAACACTTAATCTCAGTTTTAGCCCTACTAATTTTCATTCCAGCTCCAAGCATGCGTCAGAATATCGACCAAATGCATATTGGAAATCACTTTCATTCAAGTTTAATAATGCTAGGTCATTTACAAATAGCAGGCGCCAAACATCACACTTAACGATTATGAGGCCACAACTTTAGGAACTGTCTCTGCCTGTCTTTTCCATGTATATAATGTATAGATGAGAAGAAAAAACACAGCCCTGTCGTGGTTTGACACTGACACTAAAAGGATTTGTTTTCATGTCATTGATACGAGCACAGATTTCTGACTGTTTGAACAACAATTTGATAGCAGCTAATACCTAACTTCTCACGTCATACTACAGCGGTACTGCTCACAGCTTGTGTTTTGGAGCATGGTCATACGCTTTTTTAAAATCTACAAACATTGTACACATTTCTTTGACATATTCCGACAATTTTTCAAAAACTTGCTGAAGGGCAAATATCTGGTCCATGAAACTTAGCGATGGGTCGCTTGTATTTATTGTTCTCTGAGATCAACGTTACAAATTGTACGTGACCCTTTTCATCTGCGAAGGTTCCAGTTATGCGGCCGAGCGGCCACTTTTCTCTTGGCGTGTTGTCGATAGCGACTAAAACAATGTTGCTTACTTGAAAGTTTCTCTTTACTTTTCGCCACTTTCTTTGTTCTATGTGGGTAGGCAAATATTCGTTTGCCCATCTATGCCAGAAACAATTTACGACATGTAGAGCTCTTCGCCAAGCATTTCTGGAACATATATCTTTGTCCGACGTTTCAATCATCATCATGCGATTGTCACTTCCCGGAGTTAAGATTTCGTTTGGCGTCAAAGCCCTGTCGTTCAGTTCATCAGAGCATACTGAAGTTTAGTAAGCACAGTTTGCAGATTTTCATCGTTTTAAAGCCGATGAGGTTAAAATCGGTTTATAAAATATTGGTTAAAATCTTCTTCTTAGTGAAATATTGGTTAAAATCTTTCTTACACTGCGAATTAGTCTTTCCCATGCACCGCCGAAATGACTTGCCGAAGGAGTGCTAAAGTACTACTCTATATCGAGTTTTAGCATAGAGTTATAAATCTGCCTCTGATTCCACCTTACAATGTAATCTCTAATCACTTTCTGTGGACCTATAAAATTAATGCAATTATCTGAGTACAGATGCTGTACGTGTCTTCTTCGTGCAACAAACCTTTCCAATACCATAAGAAAGGACTCTGTCGACAGGGAGTAGGCTGTTTCAATGTGCACTGCTCTAGTACTCATGCACGTAAATATACATCCGTACCTTTTTTCGTCAGAGCGGCCGCGCTTTACGTAGATTGGGCCAAAGAAGTCAACTCCTGTATGAGTAAAAGGCGGTTGACCAATATCCAAGCGGGCCAAGGGCAAATCCGACATGATTTGTTCTCCGAGTTTTCCATTTCTTTTTCAACATACTAGACATTTCCTCAAGCATCTGCGAACAGAACAAGAGCCTCGCTCCAACCAAAATTTGGTTTTAAGCTCATTGAATGTGTGATACGTATATACCGCTATGTCATGTGCGTAAATGATACTCTTTAATGATTAAATTTGTCAGCGATGAATCGGATGGAAGCACACACGAATATCTGGTTTCAAACGCAACGGGTGCTTTACCTATTCGACCATTTAAACGAATTATACCGTTTACGAGCTGGGGGTTGTTGTCAATCAGGCCTTTTGAACACTTGCTTTTGTTCAAATCCTTTTCTTCTTTGAGAGTCAAAAACAGCCGCGGTAATCAAGCTCGTTGTTCATATTTGATTAGTTGATTTTCAGCAGTTTCTAGTTTGCTTTTAGTGAGATAAGTAGCTATCTCCTTTTGAATTTCACCCATAGAAGTTTAGCTACTTTCAATTTTAAATACTTTTTATATCTTAGCAACCAAGCAGTGGCAACCTTTAAGCAATGCCAAGAGGAATGTTGGTTGATGAGTTTGTCAACGAATGACAAGACTTTTTATCTGTTACAGCGGCAACTGTTAGAGTTGTTTTTTCTTCAGTCGGCCATTGATCTTGCGCTTTGTAGAGGAAGTCCGGGCCTGTCAGCCATTTCCCACTTTTCACAAGTCTTTTAGCGCTAATACCTCGAGAAACCTCATCAGCTGGATTCATTTGAGAGGGAATGTAATGCCAATTTTCGGTAGAAGTCAAGTTTTTAATTTCAGCTAAACGATTACGTAGCTGCACAGACCGGTAATTCCTTGCATGAGTTTCGAATGCTCATCAATACAGCTTTGATTAAATACGAGTGTGTTATAATACGATAATATTGACAATAATACAATAATATTATACTGTAATTACAATAATATTGACGTTGCCAAGTCGTTCTATGTTTTTTTAAAAGAGTCGATTAGCGGTACAAAACTTTAAGATAGCTTTGAAAGCGTGTTCATTCCTGTCATACTGCATTCGCAATAATTTTAAGTTATATGATGTAGTTTGTTCTCCGCCTTAAAGTAATTTAAGTAATTTGCGCCATAACAGTAATTAAGCCAGACAGTAATTTGCGCTTTGCGAAGTTATTTTCCCTTCACGCATGACCGAGTATAAACTTTTTGCGAAATGTTTTCGCATACGATGAAAACTACTTTTGATTCTGGCGCATTCGAGCGTAGCGTTTTCTCTGGGGATTCTAGATAATTCCAGTGTTTGCTACGCCCATTTTTCGTCGTGTGACATTTGTCTATATCAGTGGTTTTCAACCTTTTTGGTGGAGCGGAACCCCAATGAAACATTCCAGAGGCTTGAGGAGCCCCTGTGCGGTAATTTGATTGTCTTATGCCAGAGTGGTCCAACTTCTGCACTCTTGTGGGCCACTTTTCAAAATTATTCGAGTTTGCGGGCCGTAACCGGCTAAAAACACCTATTTTTGTCCCCAAATCAGGGTGTTCTCTAAAAAAAAAAAAAAGGTCTTCACTTGGAATCGGTCTCCGAAATTCCTATTTTCGTCCCAAAATCAGGGTGTCCTCTAAAAAAAAAAATTACATTTATTCTCGTAAAAAATTCAATGAAAAACTTAGCCTAATGTTTCTTGCAAAACTCTTTAAAATTAGGTCGTGTTTTTGATAGACATACACAAAGTTCATCTTCCACAGACAACTTGCGGAACCCCTGAACTGTTCTGACGGAACCCGGGTTGAAAACCACTGGTCTATATATATGCTCGCTCGATCGCATTGAGAAACGACGACGATAGAGAGAGAAAATTTGAGACAACTCGAGTAAAAGTAATTCGAGAGAGAGTAACGTAATTTGGTTGAGCGTTGGTTTGGGCACAGAGCGTGGGCGAAGAACCGTTTGATTGTATTCCGTGGATTGGCAGTGTAGCAATTGTTTTTGCACCAGTGTTTGGAGATTGGTTCTACGGAGGTAGACTTATTTGTATTGGACGAATTAAGTTGTAGCGCTAATTTTTGCTTTGCAGTGGCAAAGTGTGGAAGAAAATTTTCTTCGGTCGCGAGTCGTGAATTTTGAAATACATTCGTTTTAGTTAGAGAAAGTGGTCTCTGTTTCTTTGTGGAGAAGAGTCTTTGACAAATGAATTCGAGTTTGTTTTAAGCCAACTATATAAAAGCTTCAGGCTTATAGCAAACTACTTCTTGAGCCGGAATAAAATAAAATTTAAGCACAGCTTTGTTTTAGCACAGGTATTTGGGTTACCTTGCTCAACAGGTCTTTTAGGATTCCAAAATAAAGTCTGTGACAATTTCTCGAAGACTTTTCATCTGACACTTATCGGGAGAAATCGTCAGAATGAACTGAGAGCAATCCGATCGTGCTTGTATAGGCAAAAAGAATGAGTCTGATTGGTTAAAAAAACGCAGCCAATCAGAAAATAGAAAAAAAAAAGAAAGGGAAAGAAAACGAGAGTGCGTCTGATTGGTCAAGAGAGACAACCAATCAGAAGTGAAAGTAAAAGGCCGTTAATGAATGAGTTTTAAACTGTAAAAAAATTTCTTGTGTCGACGGAGATTGGGTTGAAAAGATTTGATACAGAAGCTTCAAGAGCGAAGAGGTGAAAAGAAGTGCGTCCTCGGGCAAGGATAGAGAATTTGGTGTCACTGTGTTGGCTGGCACAGGGAGGGTTTTCCAAGAGATGCTGTCCAATAGCAGAGTTATGGGCGGTGACTTGAGAAGTGCTTTCGATAGTTTCTTGCAATTGGCACAGTTGGCAGAGCATTGGGACAGAAATTTGTTTTTGAAAATGAAGACGATTGTGAAAAATTTCTTTTTTCACTTATCTCTCTTCATTCTTCGTTAAGTTTCACGTTCAAAAAGGAACTTAACTCTTTCCTCCCGTTTCTCGACGTCCTAGTTGTGAAGCACAAAACTGGATTTATTACATTTGTGTATAGAAAACCCACCTTTACCGGCCAATACATACACTGGAATTCTATTAGGCCTATAAAGCGAAAAATCAATCTTGTGGCTACATTGATTCACCAAGCCCTGTTTATCTGCTCTAGCATCAAGCTGAAAGCTGAGCTCGACAAAATACGATCTATCTTGGTTGCTAATGGATAACCTAACCATATTATTACATCCACAATTTCCAAGAAGATCCAAAAATTCAACCAGTCATCTCAACATGGACCCAAGAAATGCCCAGTTTTTCTCCATCTTCCATGGTTGGGAACTGTTTCAACCAAATTTTAAAAGCAAATTACTACAGCCATTCAGCATTGCTACTTTGCTGTTGAAACATGTGTTGCTTTTACAACCAGGCCTCTTTTCCTGCAACCAAGAAGGATGCATTACCTGTCCATCACCACAATAATGTTATCTATCAATTTGTGTGCCACTGCGATAGTCGGTACGTAGTACCTACATCCCAAAGGTTGCAAGAACGCATTAAGCAACATGTTCCCAGGTCGATCAGAAACCATCATTCTTCTCAAGACCGCTCTAATCTTTCCCGTGCCTGCAAGAAATTATCGAAAGCACTTCTCAAGTCACCGCTAATGACTCTGCTATTGGACAGCATCTCTTGAAAAATCCTCCATGTGCCAGCCAACACAATGACACCAAATTCTCTATCCTTTCCCGAAGAAGTACTTTTTTCCACCTCTTGCTCTTAAAGCTTCGTGAATTAAATCTTTTTAACCCAATCTCTGTCGACACAAGAAATTTCTTTACAGTTTAAAACTCATTCATTAATGGCCTTGTTACAGAAAGCTTTACTTGAGTTTCGAACCGTTTTCTGTTATCTATGATTCTTTGTTATTAGTTACCTTCTGTTTGCTTTAATTAAGTCTTTCTTTTCCGCGCCGCATTCCTTTTTGTAAAACAACTATCTTTAAACACGTTAAGCACGTTTTTGTTTTTATTTATTCTAAATCGTTTTTGTATTTGACACAGTGAGTTATCGAGAAAAAAAATTGGGTTTTGTAAGTGATTTGTACTGTAGAAGACTGTTGAAGTAGACTGTCTAAATTTATTTGTTGTAGTTGCTGAAGATATTTAGAAATGAAAACAATTTAAAATCGCAACGCAAGCATCACATCATCGCAATCATTGCATAATTCGGATCACATTGTATCATTTGGATCACATAGCATTGAAATTATATTTAAATAAAACTGTTTTCCTTTTTTGTTTGTGCGCACTTTTAAACGTTTCAAATCTACTACAACAGGCCTTTTACTTTTACTTCTGATTGATTGTCTCTCTTGACCAATCAAACGCACTCTCGTTTTCTTTCCCTTTCTTTTTTTCTATTTCCTGATTGGCTGCGTTTTTTTAACCAATCAGACTCATTCTTTTTGCCTATACAAGCATGATCGGATTGCTCTCAGTTCATTCTGACGATTCCTCCCGATAAGTGTCCGATTGAAAAGTCTTCGAGGAATGAACATGCTTTTCAAAGCTATGTTTTTTTTTTAATTATCTTTTAAAAATAACAACTATTCGCAAATGGCTAAAATGAAAAAGATGTTTAAAGAATAGTGCCAACTCTAATTGCCACTATACGTTCATGCAAACCAGTTTTTAAAGTTTTCGCCATATTTCTTCTTTTTAAGATTCAGTACTGTTATTTCCTTAACATTATTTCGAAAAAGAAATTTATTTTTATAATGAGAAGATTTTTTAGGCTTCACTTTTCTTGCTCTTTTTTCTACAAAAAATAAATAGGGTTAACATGCATGCGAAGATCAAAAAATGGTCTTTAGTTAAAAAAACAACTTTTATAAGTTCTTATGTTGCCACCGTAGGGAAAAGCCAAATTTTGTTGTCAAAAGATAACGTTCTTTCAACTTAAATTTTGATTAAATTCCTGATTAATTCCTCCCTCAACAATTAATCTTTCCGTAAGATTAGAATTTCTTCCTTAGGGAGCAGAGTACCTCACTTTGAGAAACACTGATGGAAACTATGCCCTGTTTATGTAATCAGTGGAAGAATTTCACACTTGATATCTTATAATAGATTTTTTTAGAAATTTCACTATTTATTTTTAATAATTATAAGAGAACAAATTATCACTGTCGGTAAATTGATTAAAGTTTTTTTCGCGCTATGATTCTCGGTTCGGCACCGGTTCTACAACATTTCGAACCCCAATGCCTTGAAATGATTTTTCATTCTTAACCTGGAATCACAACGCCGGAAGATTTCCTCCTTTTCATGTGGGGCGGTCACATGGTTCCTACCCAAGCGATTGCGGGCCCGCTCTACACGCATCAGTGGTTTTAGTATTTTGTCTAACTTCTTGACCGGCGGATGTACAGTCGTGCTTGCTCCTTGAGATTTTCCACTCTAGGTCGAGAGAAAACTTTATAGTGACTGTCAAGCTTTATAGTGCTCAATTAACAGAATAAGATTTATGTTTTCAGTTTAGTTTTTATAATAAATCTTAATTGAAAAAAATTAATTTTTGGTACACATCGAAATGAAAGAAATTTTTTTGAGATTGGTATATGTTTGACAAAAAAAAAAAGAGTTGGATTTCAGTGTTGATGTCGATATTGCGTTTTAGGGAAAGCATTATCAAAAAATAACAACAAGATCCAAAGCACTGATCTTCAGATTCATTTCCAGCTAAAGTTTTTTTTTAGCTCTGGCGTGATTTTCAAAAACATAGTTAGTGGTTTTTTGAAGTTTTCAAGAAATCGATGTTTATTATTTTGAGTTGATACATCTATACAGCAAGATCATGGCTCTTAATAGGCGCTAGCTCAGAAAGTAATGAACTTTTTAATCTAAAAATTATGTAAAAGAAAAATCTGAGTTAAAAATTTCCGGACTACACGTAACTTCGTTTTTTGGAAAATGTTGGTTACTAGGTTTTTCTAGATCACGGGAGAGCTGCATAAGCTAACTTACGTCACTAATTCGACTTAACTCTAAAATCTAATCCAAACCTGGTTAATTTAATTTGTAACACTAGTCCAATTCCAATTTTGATCAAAAGTAACTTTAATCTGGAATAACCTAACTCTAAAGTTTTTCCGAGTAAAGAAATTACCAAAATTTTAATCAACCTAAAAAGGTCAAACCAAAACTGAGTTTTTTCTTTACCATGGCTTTTAACCAAAAAGCCGCAAAGCTTTTTTAAGTGGGCCGTTAACTTTTTACAAAGCTATTTCAATTTTGTGGCTACAAAATAAAAGCGATTTTATATTTTAATTATTTTTTATCAATAGACAAAACTGACGCTAGCTGTGAAAAGCTTTTTTTTAAACAAATAATCTTATAATATACGAGGGTAAATCAAAAATTATCCGGAATTGCTCTATAGCGCACTCTTGCTTTAGCTTTTTCAAAATTTTTTTTGCACGTGTTGTCTACTGTGTCACGTGATCACGATCTGCTAATCTAATTGTTCGTTCAGTTTTAACACGTGTTATTTTCTGTTGATAAAAATGGACGCTCCACTGGCACAATGCACCAGAGAAGAACAACGTGCTGTGGTCCGATTTTTGTGGTCAGAAGGTTCATCGGGGACAAAAATTCATCAAAGACTCTTAGCACAATATGGAGACAATGCACTATCGAAAACAACGGTATATGAGTGGATTGAGAAGTTTAAAACAGGCCGGACCAGTGTAAAACATGCAGAAGGAGCAGGACGTCCATCAACCTCCACCAGTGAAGAGAAGATTGAGCAAGCTCAACAAATGATTTTGGCTAACCGGCGCATTACCATTGATGAGGTAGCACAATCTTTGCAGATCAGTTTTGGCTCTGCTCAAGAAATCATTCATGAAATCCTTGGGTACAATAAAGTTTCTGCAAGGTGGGTGCCAAGACAGCTTACAGAAGAGCACAAGCGTAGACGTATGGAGATCTGCCAAACGTTACTGAACCGCTACAACAATGAAGGTGAAGCATTTTTGAGTCGAATAGTCACTGGAGATGAATCATGGGTGCATCACTACAGTCCTGAAACCAAGAGGCAAAGCTTGGAGTGGAAACATCCGTCCTCCCCAGTAAAGAAAAAATTCAAGAGTCAACATTCTGCAGGAAAGGTTATGCTAACCATTTTTTGGGATTCAAAAGGGCCTATTTTGGAGGATTTTCTGGAAAAAGGGAGTACAATCAACAGTGCAAGTTATTGTGATTTGCTAGCCAACCGCCTGAAGCCTGCAATTCGCACCAAACGCCGAGGATTACTGTCAAAGAAGGTTTTGCTGCAGCATGACAATGCACGCCCACATGTTGCCAAAGCAACCATTGAAACCATTAACAAACTAGGTTTTGAAGTGCTGGAGCATCCTGCATACAGTCCAGATCTTGCTCCTTCCGACTATCATCTTTTTGCCCCACTCAAAGATGCATTACGGGGTCGTAAATTTTCTTCTGATGAATCAGTGCAAAAAGCGGTGCATCAATGGTTGTGTGACCAGCCAAAAACTTTCTTCTCAGATGGCATTTATAAGCTTGTAGACCGCTGGAACAAGTGCATCGAAATGGGTGGAGATTATGTAGAAAAATGATAAATCGTTTTCGTGTTTTGTGTTTTTAAAATAATCCATAAAAATAAAAGTCCGGATAATTTTTGATTTACCCTCGTATATTCTTATTATTGCATCTTTTTCACGTTTATCAATACATCATTCTTTTTGTCAATTTCAGCAAACGAGTACCGTGGCATATTTAATTGTTTAAAATATTTTCAGTTATCAAGCTGGTTTATTGTTTGAATGCTTAACAATTGTTAAGTAACAGTAGTAAACAGCGGACAGAGCAGATATTACATTTTTTTATTACATTTATTAAACATTTAAAATCATTTTCAAAAAAAAAATGCTCGTATTTGGCTTGCTTGAGTCCTCATCAAGTTTATAAAATTTTAGCAATGTTTACTTTAACAGGAACAATTTTTTCTTTTTTAAATTTAAAAACTCAATGTGCACACAAAAATTATTTTTAAAACACAGGCTGTACGTTTACTATCTGGACCAAATTTTAAATCAAAGATCATGTTCAATTAAATTACGGTATTTTCTTTGGTCATACAAGAAAATAGCTATTTTTTTGGGAAAAACAAGTAATATCGGATAATCAAGCTTCTTAATAATAGCTATTAGGAAATCTAAGAAAAGAAACAATATTAAACCAGTTAATCTGAATGCTACTTTGCGGGTAATAAGTTTGTCTCTTGTCAAGCCTCGACTTGATATCAATATGTCAAACAAGCAAACTTAAATTATTACGTATTCATTTATTTTATTTATTTTTTTTATTTATTCTCCTCACTCAAATGAAAGCGCTGGAGGCTCTAAACATAGGGCAAGCAATTACCCTGATCTGCTTCACAAGATATCAAGATATTGCTGTCCGCTTAAAATTTATTGAGCTTGTTTGAGTAAGCAGTAGGCCGCAGATCAGACATCCCTACCCTAGATAATCTTGTGTGACCTCATTTTTTTATTTGTCCGTATGCAGGACAAAAGAAAAAATTTAAAGGCGTTTTTTCATGCAATATTTACCACAAATTTATCTTTAAGCTTTCATGTTGTCGTTCCCAAGAAAAAAATGTAAACGTTTTCAGCAAAAAAATTCAACAAAGTATAAAATTAAAAGATTTGAACCAAAAACCTGTTAATTGTGACGTCATTAAAACTGTCAAAAAATCAATTGCAGCATTTACCAAAAAAACGTTATGCTAATTCATAAAAATTTAATTAAAAGACATTTTAAATATGCAAAATACCGTATGGAAAAATGATGTACTGTAACTTAAAGCACATAAAAAAATTAATTATTACCTTTGTCACTTTCTACGTATTAACAACTAAAACAGAATCGCTTGTTTGCTTGATCGTATTGACCTTATGGTCCTTTTTGTTTTAAACAGATTCAATATTTTATTTAAGCAGCGTGACCTCTGATCTCAGTGGGAAATATGTCGTAAAATACTTTTCCAAGACCAGAACAGAAATTGTTTAGGTCAGTAGTTCCCAAACTGTGGTAAGCGTGCGTCTTTTAGGTGGTACGCGAGCACCTTACTTTAAATTTGAAAGGTTAGAACAATAAATATTTTAAATTAAAAAAAATTTTAAATCATTATGTTATAATTGTTTTTATTTGGTTTCAAACGCCTAGAGAAATTTAATAGTCAAACAAATAAAATGAACATAAATTGATATAAGCTGTAAGGCCAACTGCTGGTAGCAGGTAGAATTGCAGCCTATTTATTCATCTTACAATTGTATAAATTTTAATCTTAAAAACTAATACAGAGTTAGAAATAGTGGAAGTGCAACATCTTATTATATATAATGTTTAACTTTTAAACTTTTAAAATAATATAGAGTTAGGAGTGTGGAAGTGCAGCAGCTTAAATTTGTTGTATTTTGCTTAATATATACAATATTTTTTTAAATGCCGAAGCAAAAGTACCGTCCAACTTACATAAAGTAAGAGTTCATAGGGATTGAACTTGGGGCAGAATCTCTGCCGCAACGTGTTGAATAAAGAAACTTTCTAATTCCGCTATGAAGCCCAGTTTCCTCAAGCATCACCTTGCGACAAATCATTCTAAAGAGAAAGAACAAGATAAAAGTTACTTCCAACGACTTGGTGAGAACGCAAAGAGAAAACGCCTAAACAAGATTGGAGCGATTTACAAAACAGGGTGTTGTCAAAACATCGTATGAAGTTGCTCTCCTAGTTGCTAAAAATATGAAGGAGCAATCCATTGGTGAGTCTCTTGTTATGCAGCAGCAAATATTTTGGTTAAAAACGTAATTGGAAAGGAGGCGGCTGGGAAGCAGCTGTTTTCTCTCTAACAACACGGTTAAAGATCTAATAGAGGAGATGTCCATCCATATTGCCGACTATGTAATTTCGGGTGTGAAAGACTCAAAGTTTGGGTTTTCTATTCGACTGGACGAGTCGACAGACTTAACAAACTATGCTTAATTACTCGTCTATGTTTGCTATACTACTCAAGACAATAATGAAAACTGAGTTGGTATTGAATAAGAAACTTTCCAGCACAACAAAAGAAAAGAATGTTTTTGAAGTATTGGACAATTTTTTCAAACAGAACAAACTGAACTGGAAAAAGGGGACTGGCTGTACAACCGACGAAGCTTCCTCTATGCTGGGACATAAATCAGGGTTTACAACTTACGTAAAAGCTGTATCATCAAACACAACCATTGTTCATTGCTTTAAAAATTTACATAGATTTGCCATTTGCGCGAAGGTGCTTTCTGAGATATATAATTTACTATTTTCTATTTACTCGTTTTTTGTTTTCTTTCATTTTTATTTTTTTTTGTACTGGGTAGAATTGTTTAATGACAAAAAATAAATAAATTGAAATTAAATTGAAATTGAGAAAGTGTTTTTATGTTTGAAAGCAACTTATTAAACTGGTAAATTTTGTAAAACTGCTGTACGCCGTTGTTGAAGGGACTTTGCGAAGATTTCGCTTCCAAACATACCTGTCTTCTCTATTACACGGAAGTGCGACGGCTCTCCCGAGGCAATGCAACAAGTCTTTTTGAACAGCGAAATAAAAATACTTCAAATTTTTAGGGAAAAGAATCACGATTCTTAAGCAAAGCTTAAGAACAAGAAGTTTGTTGCAAGATTGGCCTATTTATTCGATATTTTTGAAGTTTTAAAAAAATTGAACATGTCATTACAAAGTCCCAAAGGAATTTCATCTGAATATATTTTAAAGCTGGAAGTGTTTGTCCGTAAACTGGCCCTCCGAGTAGAGAACGTAAAAAATAAAAGGTACGGAATGTTTAAACTCCTCATCTCTGTTGAGGACAAACCTAATGAGAATTTTCTAAAAAAATCGTCTGCTATCTTTTGCAACTACAAACGGAGTTGATGCATTACGTTTCTGATGTTACATCTTGCGCTTATTCCATCAACCTATTCTTCGTTGATCCAGGGTTTACCTATGGGGGCTGGAAAACAAGAAGAGCTAATAGACATTCAAACTGACGAGACCGCAAAGAATAAGCATAAGGAATGCAGCTGTTCTATAAATGGCGTCATTATACTCAAACCTAGCCACTCACTTTGTTTCTCAATTATTGATTTTCCGTCAACGTGGGAATGCGAGCAGGGGTTCTCGGCTTCAACGACCATAAAATCAAAAATTCTAAACCGCCTTGCTTCAACTGGGCATGATTTTCAATGCGCTGTAAGAAAAATTATTCCTCGAATTAACCAATTAATGGAGAAAAAAACAACTATATTCCTCTGATTAAAACCATTTTTGTGTTTTCAGTCATTTTTTTAGTTTGTGTTTATATCTTCGGCTAAATCTAGTTTAATAAAAACAATGCTACTGTATATTTTTAAGCCTTTCATTCATCCAGATGTAGGTGGTACGCTAACATAGTAATATACCTTATAATGGTACGCGAGTTGAAAAAGTTTGGGAAACATTGGTTTGCGTGGATCAAGTATCAAAGTTGCAGTTTTTTGTTTGCAAGTTAGAGTGTTACTAAAGTGAACTAATCTGTCGATTAAAAAGAAACAAAAATATGTTATTCTGTTAACTACAATATTCCGGCTATTACATTTTGATTTAAAATTAATATGTATACAGAAGTAAAAAATTTTGCATTCAGATTTGAATATAATTATTTTGTTTCAAACCAAATTATACATTTTTAATCAACCTTTTTTCACACAGCTGAATTTGTGCAGCTAAGAATTGGTTGTTTATATTGACCGCTTTAATCCGGCAGTTTCCACAAGTATAAGTTTGCAGTGATCTGGAAAATGTTCCAATATTTGCTGGCAGAAGATTTTCATCATTCCACTCCAGATCATTCGACCATGTCAAATGCTGTTTTCTTCAAACCAATCCAGTCTTTTATGGAGTTGCTTGTAAACAACTTGTTTAAAATAATCTTTAGTCGAACACACTGATTTAAACAACAAAGCAATGAGCATTGTTTAGTGTCGTTAGTCAAGCATGATTACAATGATTTTTAATGTAGTTTCAAAAAACTTGTATACTTATATAAATCATAGCATAATAGAAACAGCAAGACCGTCAGATAAGAACTTGGCAAAAAATTTTTGAGCAACAAATTTTGTCCAGCACACGGATAAATAAAAAGATGAGGTCAGACAGTATTATCTAAGAATTTTAACTTTTCCAGGTTATTTGTTGCAAAAATCTTTATGCAAAACTGATTTTTATTGCTTGTTAAGAGGATTTTAACAGTTTTTTGATTTTAATTAATTTTGACATAAATAATTAAAAAATAATTTTATAAATTCAACTTAATCAAAAATCTTTTTATATATGAAAAAGTTTTCAATAGTTTTACACAAAAATCATACTAAAAAGTTTTGCTTAAAAAATAAATTTATTTTATCTTTCACTGTGGACAGTGTCACCTTTCGGCTTATAGAGTCTTGACTATATCCAGTATAGGAACCATAAAGGTTAAGTTTTGTTTAGACTGTTTATATAATCCTAAACAAATACTCTATAATACAACACTGACCAGCCCTTAAAGCCCAAAACAGTGACACTGTCTGCTGTTATTGACGTTATTAACTATGCTTTGGTCATAATGAGTTAGCATATCCGACTCCATTTTACCGGAAATCTGACTTGTCCGAAGCGTACAGATTTAATCTTGACTATTCAAATATAGTACCATAACAGTTAATTTTTGTTTAGATTATTAGCATAAATCTAAGCAACTATTTAATAACACAACACTGACGAAGTTTTATGGGCCGAAACAGTAACATTATCGGCTGTTATTGACGTTATCAAGTCGTTCTATATTTTTATTTTTAAATTATCTTTGAAAAATAAAATAATATATCAACGAAAAAATTATCAACTATTTGCAAATGGCTAAAATGAAAAGGATTTTTAAAAAATGGCGAAAACTATAATCGCTACTATACGTTTATAAAAACCAGTTTTCAATTTTTCACCATATTTCTTCATTTTAAGATTCAGTACTGTTATTCCCTTAAGATTAATTTAAGAAAAATTTGGCCCAGATAGTAGGTGCTTTCTCGCAGCCTGGGCCGTGAGTAAGTTTGTTCATTGGTGTTAAAGATGACAGACTGAAACCGAACCTACCAAAATGGAAGGGTAGCCACCCATTCCGATGTTCAGTGTGGGTCTGCTAATCGGCAAACGTCCTTTTCAGGACGGGGCAATGTCAGGATAAAACTGCTCTTTTTAGGGCACATTGCCAACAAGTTCCGATGACCCGCTATTCTTCAACTGAACATTGAAGGCCTCACTGCAAGCAAGATGAACGTTCTTCATCACCTCGTTATGCAGTCTGAGGCACTCGTCATCCTACAGCAGGAGACCCACTGCACTGACGCAGAGAAGTTGGTACTACCAAACTACCAACTAGCTGGGTCTTCTTTAAGCTTCTTTAAGCAGGAAGCTTCTTTAAGCAGGAAGCATGGACTTGCCACGTTTGTCCACGAGCGACTGAGATACACGCTCTTGGACCAATCTCCACCGACATCGGAGATCGAGTGGCTGTGTGTGGACGTTGATGGTTGTAAAATAGTCAACGTTTACAAACCATCGCCAACGCGATTGCGAACCCTGGATCTCCCAGTGTTTCCTCACCCCTGTCTTTACGCTGGCGATTTTAACTGCCGTCATGCTGACTGGGGTTACAATGACAACAGTCCGGACGGTGAGTACTTGGCTGGCTGGGCAAGTATTAATTGTCTTACCCTCCTATATAATGCCAAGGACGCTGCCAATTTTTATTCCGGCCGCTGGAACACTGGCACCAATCCAGATCTAGCTTTCTTAAGCGTAGGTCCAAACAGTCGCTTACCGGATAGACGTGTCCTTGACAAGTTCCCCAGGTCACAACATCGACCTTCGCTTATTACACCACCAAGGTTTGCTATGGCAGTGCCAAGCATGCCTGTTAAGCGATGGAACTTCCGCAAGGCCAAATGGAGTCACTACATTGCTTTGACGAATAAATTCGCAAAGACTTTGTTGCCGCCTGATTCACTTGATGTGGATGCGGCTTACCAGAACTTCTGTAACACCATTAAGAAAGCAGCCAAAAAGACTATCCCACGCGGGTATCGAAATAACTATATTCCGTGTTGGGATACAGAGTGTGAATCCCTCTAAAAAATTTTCCGGCAGTCTCTTCAGGGAGACGACTCAAGTTTGGCTGCTACAGCTCTGCTTGCCAAGCTTGACAGAAAGCGGAGGGATTGATGGTCCGAAGCAGTTCGGAGCATTGACTTCTCACACTCTAGTCGAAAAGCGTGGAGTATTTTGAACAATCTTACTGGTAGGCCACGACACTCTCTTTGTCACTGTCCCGTTTCAGCCAATGCTATTGCATTTCAGTTGGTTAGAAATGGGAAATACGAGGCTGTTGACCACAAGTCATCTCGGCTTGTCTTTCAAGAAGTGTCTGACCTTTGGAGGGCCACAACACCAGACGCAGTAAATATTTTTTTCAATTTATTTATTTTGTCGCAAAAAGGTAAACTTTGCAGCAGTAAATACCATTATAATCTGTTAAAGTTGCAACAAGGTGATTGCGAAGGAACCGTAAGGTCTTCGAGTCAAGCAATCACCTTGTAAAATAGAGAAATATAGAAGCGAATTGAAAAATGTACACAAAAAATGAAAAACAACAAAAAAAACAAATTAATAAAAAACACAACAAAACAAAACAAAGCAAAATAACAAAATAACATTAAGAATATGTAGAATCAAACCAAGCAACAAAGAAAATAAATATATAAGGTACACAAAATAAATTGAAAGGAATATATGAATTCAATCGTTGAGAAGTAAAACTGATTTATAATGTTTTTTAAATTTATTAAATGTCATTATTTTCAGATTATGATTGATGGAATTCCAAATTTTTGGACCTATATATTTAATTGATCTTTGAGTTCGATTACTTTTAAACAGAGGAATGGTAAGGTGATTATTTAGTGAAAATCTTGTGGTACGAGAATGGCAGGATTTAGCATATGAAAAGTAGTTATCAAAAATCTTAGGTAACAAATTAAATTTATAAAAATAAACAATTTTGGCTATTTCAAGCTCAAACAATTTAGGCAAGGGCAAAATATTTGATTTAATATATAAAGATTTCATGCTAGTTGACATTTGAGAAGAGGTGACAATACGAATAGCTTTATTTTGAAGCAATTTTAGTTTATTTAGATAAGTCGGATAAGTGCTTCCCCAAACAGCAAGGCCATAGTTAAAATGGGAATGAACAAGTGCATAATATAATTTCAATAATGCCGAGCTGGGTAAATAATACTTCAGTTTATTTAGAATTCCAACTGATCGAGCTATCTTTACTTTAAGAATTTTTATATGTTCATGAAAGTTTAATCGTTTATCAAATAAAATTCCCGAATATATTGCCTTAAAAATAGTTTTAATTTCACCCGCTGGACTTTGAATATTTAAATAATTGCGATTTTTTTGAATTTAGCGTTAAATTGTTAGCAGATATCCAATTACAAATATTATTAAGATCATCTTTAAGTTGCTTTTCTAGGATAGTAGTAGATGGAGCACCCATCAGGAGACAAGTATCATCAGCAAATAAAGGCGGAGTACATTTAACACTGTTGGGAATATCATTAATATATATTAAAAAAAGAAGTGGGCCAAGAATGGAGCCTTGAGGAACTCCAATATCTATAGATTTTAAGGAAGAATTAGTGTTATTAATTGTAACGTACTGATTTCTGTTTGATAAAAAAGAACCAAAAAAATTGTTAATTATTCCTCGTATTCCATAATGTTTCAGTTCATAAAATAAAATTGAATGATTAACAGTATCAAATGCTTTGGTTAAAGCTAAAAATACAAACCCAGTATATAATTTTTTTTCAATATTTTCTAATGCAGAATTAGTAATATCTAGTAAAGCATGCAAAGTTAAATACTTAGGTCTGAAATTATACTGTGTAGGACTTAATACTGAATGAGATTTTAAAAAAGAAAGTATCCGCGTATGAACTAGTTTTTCTAAAATTTTAGAAAATATGGACAATATTGAGATAGGTCTATAATTTGTTACTTCATTTATATCACCAGCTTTATATAGAGGAAAACAAGCATTAAATAGTATAGCTAACACTGGAGACAAAACTTCAGACGCAAGAACGATAAATTTTGTTTCAATCCCATCAGAACCACAACTTTTGTTAATATTTAACTGATTAATAATGCAGCAAATTTCGAACGTACTAGTAGGATTTAAAAACATGGAAGAACAAACACGATTACATAGATACTGTTGAAAATTATTCAAATTAGAAGGTTTGATTTTTTCAGCTAAGACTTTACCAACCCTACAAAAGTGATTATTGAATTTATCAGCAATGTGTAATGGTGTATCTATTATTCGGCCCTTTTCATGAATGTATTTAGGAAGAATCCGAGTTGGTTTATGAAGAAGTAAAGTCTTCATAATACACCAAAATTTACGCATATCATGACTGGAGTTGACAATCTCTTGTTTTAAGTAAAGCTTTTTTATAAAGCTTTGACTTTAGACAATTTATTGGCATAAGTTTTATAAAATATTTTTTCTATTTCAGTACCATTTTTAAAAAAATTTATATATAATTTTTGTTTGCGTCGAATTGAAACTAAAATACCTTTAGTTATCCGTGGTTTATTCATTAATTTACGTTTTTTGCGTGAAACTTTTGTTAAAGGTCCATGAATATTAATAGTCGCAGATACGAGGTTAATAAAATTTGAAAATCATTTATCAACTTCATTACTGTATTTAAAAGAAAGAGAATGCCGAAAGTACGTATTTATAGATGATTGCAAATTATCAATAAAGCTATCATAATTAAATTTTTTTAAATTTCTAAAAAAATAAGCTTGCTTATTGTATCTACTATTATCTTGTTGTTTATTGTTTCGTTCAACTATAATTGCTATGGGAAAGTGATCACTAATATCACTTATGGAATACACAAGGAAAAATTGTATTAGAGATATCATTTGTAATAACATGATCAATAATAGATCTGGAATTACCTATAACTCGAGTGTGCTTATCAATAGGCAAAAATGCACCATTACTCGAAATCATATTTAGATACATATCAGAATTTACTGAGCGGTTTTTATCATCAATATTGATGTTAAAATCACCAACAATATAATATTTATGTTTAACTAGCTGTAATAGTTTATCATTTAAAGCCGAAATAAAATTTATGATATTACTATTCGGGTGTCAATAAATAACTCTAAGATAAAAGATTTGATTAGATTTAAAATCAGAAATTTGAATCCAAATATCTTCACAATTACAATTTAAAGTATTTTTCCCAATAGTTTTTGAAGAATAATTATCAGAAACGTAAATTCCTACCCCTCTAGCAGATGTTTGAGAGTCAGCATGTTCTATTGAATGATAACCGGTTAAGAAAAGGTTAACCGTTGGCAAATTTTTGATTTTTGTTTCACTAAAACAAATAATATCAGGTAAATAATCTAGTCTTTGTAAAAATGCATGATTTAGTGCATCGAAATTTTTATATATTGATCTAATATTAATATATAAAATAAATAAGTTTTTCTTTTTTTCAGTTAATGGTAGTTTACAGTTTGTCTTATACGTCTTACATTGTTTAAAATTATTTGCTAGTAAATTATGTAGAGAAGAAATAAAATTAAAATCATTTGTATTATTTTTCAAGACATTCGCAAAATTAATTTCTTCCTTGTTGCTTAAAGTTAAATCTTCTACCATTCTATCCTTGTGTAATTTACTATTCTTAATTAAAAAAATCAACAAAAAAAGAGAAGAGGGATCGAATCCCAATAAGAACAATAAAAAGAGAACAAAAGCAACTAATCAAATGTATAAAAAAGTGGAACCTACAGGCCAGAAGCACTATTAATTACAAAATAAGATAGGCAATAAACAGATAAGAATAAAATCATACATTAACATTGATTCCGTCAATATAAAGACGATCTTCGTCAGCTACGACTTTCCATGACGTTCTTTTGCCTTCTTTTCTGGCTTTATTGAATAATAATGAAAGAAGTTTCTTTTTTTGTTGAAGCATTTCAATAGGTAGGTGATCAGTTATATAAATATAACCCCGAAATCTTGGTTTAAGATTCAATTCATTATTGTACAACTTCAGGTTTTTTAAAGATTTATATATAAGCTGTTTGTCAAATAAGTTGGTTAATTTAACAATAGGTCGATGAATTTTTTTTCCATTTTTTAGTACAGGTTGTTTAGGCATACGGTGAATATCAGCAAATTAATTAATTTCACTATTCTTAATGTTAAGTGCAATATAAAAAAATCACGGAAAGTTTTTTCAGTTTTTTCTCTAGTTTTCCAAACGTTGCTATCTTGTTCTTTGAGTTCATGAATCAAAATATTGAACCTTTTACTGTATGCTTCATTTTGTAGATTTTCTTTTCTGTTTCGCTGATGATTTTTTTGAACGATTGAATATAAATTATCAAGTTTTTTGCTAAAATTAATAGAAAGCGTTTTAACTTGAACTTTTAGTTTATCAACTTCTTCAATTGACGCTTTTAAGCGTTTCATATCATTAACTTCAGATTTAATGTCATCAACTGCTAGTTCTACAGAGCTGATTCTGTCGTTAAATCTTTTAATACTAATCTCCATTATATTCACTTTTTCAAGCAATTCATCCATTTTCAACAACACTTTATCAATTTTTTTATCAGCCATTTTCAGAAAATTGTTATTTATGCTTCAACCTGTCAACCGCTACTTGATTACATCCGTACAATATCTCTGAAAATTTTTCACAGAGAGAATTTGCTGCTGCCCTCCAACATTTAAAACCAGGTAAAGCTCCGGGTTCTGGTTCCATCTGCCTAGAGCTTATATTCCATGCTGGAGCTGCTTTGAAGTCCTGGTTACGTGACTTGCTTTCTTTCTGTTTGCGCCCACTTAAAATTCCCAAGATCTGGAGAAGAGCGTTTGTGGTCGCGATCCCTGAATCAACAAAGCCCGTGGGGGACCCAAAAAGTTATCAACCAATGTCTCTGCTCTGTGTCCCCTACAGGATCCTCGAGAGGCTTATCTGCGCCCCCGTTGAGCCATTAATCGATTCACTGCTCCCTAAAGAGCAGGCTGAGTTCCGATGCGGGAAGTCAACCGTAGATCAAGTTGTTCTGCTAACCCAGAACATCGAGGATTCCTATGAGGCTAAAAAGAAGGCCGGTGCCGTATTTATCGATCTGACAGCTGCTTATGACACTGTATGGCACCGTGGCCTTACCTGCAAGCTGTTGAGACTACTTCCGGATAAGCACTTGGTCAGAATAATTATGGAGCTTGTCCGAAATCGAAGTTTCACCCTTACCACCGGTGACAACAAGCAAAGCAGGCTACGCCGTCTTGAAAATGTCGTTCCTCAGGGATCGGTCTTGGCTCCCCTCCTATTTAACATCCAGACGTACAATGTGCCTTCTATGATTTCTAGAAAGTTTGCTTATGCTGATGATTTAGCATTGTTGCATTCTTTTGGAAACTGTAACGGCTTGGAGGTTGAAGCTCAGTCACACTAAAACGGTGACGGCAGCCTTTCACTTAAATAACCGAGAGTCCAAACGTGAGCTAAAGGTCTACAACAACGGTAGACTTTTGCAGTTCTGTCCAACCCCTACTTATCTTGGGATAAAACTGGACAGATCGCTCACGTTTCGTCACCATTTAGTGGCATTTCGCAAAAAACTATCCTCGCGCGTCACACTGTTGAGGCGACTCGTGGGCTCGGGATGGGGTGCTGGCGCTAAAACACTACGCATAGCCACTCTTGTCTCTAGTCTACTCAACATCTGAGTACTGTACGCCAGTCTGGTGTCGCAGTGCTCACACTCGTCTCATTGACAGTGTCTTGAATGACGCCTTGCGCATAGTTACTGGATGCCTGCATCCCACTCCAACGGACCACCTACTTATACTCTCAGGCATCCAGCCAGCTGAGCTTCGCCGACTGGGAGCGACACTCTCCTTGGCTCACCGTGAATCTCTGGATCACGATCATATCTTGTATGGTCTTTTAAGTGGGTTCTCAGATACTCGCCAAGTGAGACTAAGATCCAGACGCCCGTTTGTGCCAGCTGCGCGGAATCTTTTGGACAACTTTGCCAGACTTGGCATCCGCGCTTCTGAATGGACAAATCACAAATGGAAAACGCTTCTGAATGGACAAATCACAACTGAATGGACAAATCACAAGTATTGTAAAAATGCTTCCAGTCTTCATGTTTTTGTGCCCGGGACCGGTGCCAGGCCTGTTGGGATGGGCTTACCCCGAGCAGCTTGGGTTAAGCTCAACCGCCTGCGGACTGGTGTTGGGCAATTCCATTCGTCCATGCACAAATGGGGTCTCGCTCCTTCACCAAATTGCGAATGTGAAGCCTCTGAGCAAACTGAAGACCATGTACTAACAGCGTGCCCTATACATCGGGCACCTCATAGAGCACGAGGTCTGACGGTTTTGGATGACGAAACTGAATGCTGGCTTAATAACACCACTGCCAGCATCTGATTCAGGCAGTTCAGCACTCTGGGATAGTAAAAGGATAAACCCTCGGCACCAGTCCTGTTTGTGTCTGACCTGGAGTGGATACCCTTCAAACGACGACAAGAAAAATTTTTATTGTTATAATGTGAAAGTTTTTTAGGCTTCACTTTTCTTGCTGTTTTTTACAAAAAAATAAATAGGGTTAACATGCATGCAAAGATCAAAATTTGGTCTTTATTTAAAAAAACAACTTTTATAAGTTCTCATGGTGCGACCGTAAGGAAAAGCCAAATTTTGTTGTCAAAAGATAATCTTCTATCAACTTATATTTTGATTAAATTCCTGATTAATTCCTCCCTCAACAATTAATCTTTCCGTAAGATTAGAATTTCTTCCATAGGGAGCCGAGTATCTTACTTTGAGAAACACTGATGTAAACTATGGACTGTTTATGTAATCAGTGGAAGAATTTGTGATATGTTTTATTCAAATAATCATTTTTTCTCATGCCTAAAATACGTAAAGGATTTATGGATTAACTTTTGATGTTATTTTTTCACTTTACACAATTACAAATAAACTCACCTTCGCATTGTTTCATTCCTCATTCCAACCGAAGCCAACCTTGCATCTTCACCTTGACAAGCTGAACCTGCTTGGCTTACATAAACTTTACCGAAGACTTTGTATTGAAATCCATTTCCTGGTGGAAACCAATCTGTAAAAGCAAATATGAAATTGGCATTTCAAGTCACTGGTTTTGTTAAAATAACTTTGTTTTAAATTCCCAGACTAAATAGCGTTGTAGTATTTTAATCACAAAAATCTTTTATTTATTAGGTCTGATTTTATTTGTGGTTTTAGAATTCAAAGTTTTTATTAATTTATCTTAACTAAAAAATTACATAAAAAATAAAATTCTTCATAAAAATAAAAAAATATGCAGCTTTGCTGTTTAATCACAGATCCATAGTTGAAATGAGACCAAGTTTGTCAATTGATTTTTTATATTGTGACGTCATAGTTGAATTGATTTCGCTGCGTTTCCCGATTGATGTTCGCCACTCTCCCAAAAAGAGTCTAAGACAACTCGTGCCATCTTAGTTTAGGATAGTTTAGGATCCCTTCCGACAGTCCCAGAGAATAACAATGAGATCCGGGTTCAAAGTTGTTTATTAAACACAAGAAACTAACCGCATACTTAGGGGAAGAAAAATAGTATCATCTGGATGCAATGTTGCATATAGGTAACATGGGGTAATTATGACGCACTTGGATGTACAAAATAAGTATGATAAAAGATTTGCTTTGATTTGATTTGATTTATATTTTATTTGACTTTGGATTTGCTTAATTGAAATGAGTTACTTAAGTAGTGCTCAGCTGGAATTATAACAAATAAATACATTTTTGAACTCTGTTAGCATGATGAAACAAGCCAATAGTTGACGATGTTTTTAAATAATATTTGTTTAAAACAGTTTTATTGTGTGAATAAAATGAAACTGTTTAAAAAAAGTTTTTTTAAATAAACTAAATTTTTTTCGGTATCATATTTTGGGAAGGGCGGGGGGCATAGTGCCATGAACCCCCAAAATGCCCCCCTTAGAGCTTAATAATACTAAAAATCGGATAAAGATCAAATTGAAAATCTTTTTTTTTTAAATCACTGTGTTTTTGTTTACATTCTAAAAAAAATTTCCATTAAGTATGTTTGATTGTGGTTGTATGGCCCCTTTTCAAAAATTCTTGATAACTTCTGATCTTCAGTTACATTTCTGATCAATCTTGAAAGATATCGTTTGTTCTCCGTAAATTAATTCTTTTACAGAAATGCCTAAAAAAATAATTCACTTTATAGTCAATTATTTTAAAGCGGATTATTCCTAAGAATTTTCCTACTTGAAAAGTATGAAGTAATACGTTTCACAGTTTTGTAATCACACAAGAATGACGTCATTATTATGCTGTAAAAATCACAATTGTTTTGCTAAAAACCGGGGGTGGTCTAACTATGGCCTGCAGATAAGTGCTGGCTTACCAAGTCGCTTTTCTAGGCCGCAGTAAAAATAGATTGAAAGTTACAGTTATTAATCAAGAGACATCAAGCAAGGGCTGCAATTGGCCACATGCTGTTTCCAAAATGTCACAATTCATATAAAAATTTTATCAAATCACAATAAAGATTTTTTGTTTAATTTTCATGAAACAATTTGCCTTCGTTTTTGTAAATGCTTCAGGCCTTCATTGGTATTTTAAGAAATTTAGCAAGTTTAATCAGCGGAGGTTGCTTGGTAGTGTTTTTTGAGGTTACTATTGAGTGCAAAAAAGACAGCTCCGATATTTTTAAAAATTTGATCATAGTCATTACTCGGCTAGTAATAACATTTCAGACTAAGCTTTTACGTTTTAAGTCGCATAAAAAAGTTTTTTCTTAGCCTGTCACTAAAGTCCGTTTACAGATTAATCTCATTTCACATATTTAAAAAAAATCAAGATCCAAAAGTTAGCATTACGTGATTAATCTAGTTGCTTTTAATGACAATGAAACTTACTATTACCCTGCAATGTTAAAGTCTTTTAAAATCGTTGCGAAACAATTATTGTTTTCTGCTTTTGTTTTTGTATAACATAAAGGAGAAAAATGGCCATACATGGTCAGGTTAATCTTTATCTCCTCAAAAAACTGAGAAGTACTGAAATACTTAACAGTTGCGAATAAAAACAATTTTTTCAATTTTGCTTTTATTTTTGTGTTGTAAGTTTAAATCCTTTTTCTATAGTTTAATCTTTTGTTCACTTTAGAGCATAAACACGATTGATAAAATAATAAAAAAAGAAAGTATAAAAATAAAATTGTAATTTTTAATCGACATAATAATTAACACGTATAATTATGTAACACTTTTATTTCAAAACAACATCTTGAAATTTATTTATAATTACTTGAAGCACAATTTAGGCCGAAGTAACTTGCATTACAAGTACAAGCATATCCGTTTATGTGATCTGTACAAATTCCATAAACACAAGGATCTGGTTCACATTCGTTAATGTCTAAATAAAATTAGTTTTGCAAGTTAAACAACTTGATAGAGCAACAAATTATATACGTTTTTTAATTACTCGTGGAACAATTTTTTCCGGTAAATCCGGTAAAACAAATGCAAATGTATCCGTTGATTCGATCAATACAAGTTCCATTAACACAAGGATTGGGTTTGCATTCATCAATATCTAAATAAAATTAGGTTTGTAAGTTAAACAAATTCAGATAAATAAGTTTCATGTGGAACAGTTTCTTCTTGTAACCAGAATTACACGTGCTTACCTAATTGCTAATTCGATCTGTGCAATTTCCACAAACACAAGTTTCACGTTAAGATATTTTTTAGATACATCAGTGTAACCAGCATTACAAGTGCAATTATATCCATTGATTTGATCAGTACATTTTGCATTGACACAAGGATCTGGTTGAAATTCGTTGATGTCTAAATAAGAATTTTTTAGAAAATAAGAAACCAAGTTTTGCGTAATTTTTTTATTTAAAAAAACTCTACAGAACTTATTTTAGTCGATAAGCTATCCGGAATAAATATTCCATAACTTGAAGCTTAATTTTCTTGAAAGTGATTTAACCCATTTGTGCGCGTTGTATTAAATTCAATCAAAGTATAACCTATTTTCTGTATTTTCTGTTATGAACATGTAAACCAATGTTTAATACAATTTTCTAACAAATTTCATCTCAATCCGACAATCACAGATTGTTGGACAGCTTCGAGTGTAAACAAGATGGCGAAAGTGCTACATTCAACTCATAGCGGTCTGGCAAAGCGCTTGATTTTTCAACACACGAAAATAAGATTAAGTTTAATAACCTGAAACGTCTAAGTAAATAATTATTTTATTATATAAACACTTTCGTTTTCCAAAAATTATAGAAATTAAGGTGCAGTCATAAAGTTTTCAATGTATTAAATTTAATACAACCGGCTTTACAGACCCAAGTTACCGCAGTTGTATCTTATCACCGGAAGTTTGTTTATATAAGCCAAGGGCGCGGAGTGTTCAGAAAAATGGACAGATATAAATTATAATATTATAATACCGTTAGAAATAGTTATTTTTACTTCATTATTTACTAAATACATTTTCCATTTTTCATTTATTGACTCGTATATTTTCTGACTTATCAGATTTAGAAGTGCAAGATAGGAACTGCCTACATACGTAAAAAGTAAGTTTTGAGTTGAGTTGTTACTTCGTAAATTTTTCCTTGCAAAATTTTAATTAATATTTACATTATGCTTTATGGCAATAAAAGAAAGCAAAAGTTTGGTAAGAAAAATTATTTTTTCTTCGCTATAACAGATTTAATGAACCTGTTTATGTTTTTGTTCACGTTTGTTGTAATGTAATAATGATAAATATACCATATTGCAAACGTCATAATTTAGTATAGTGATCAATATGCCAGCGTTAAAGTCTTGAGATAAAGTGTTCCAGTCTTAATCAAACCTTAATTTTAATCATTTTAAATTTTTAAAAATAGTATATTATATAATATTGGGTTTAGGTATCATTATATACTCACCTAGTTAAATACATGACGGTTTTAGTACGGAGTGAAAGGAGTGGCCGCATCGGGCTCCCCGAAAAAACGTTAAAAAGTGTTCTCCCCTAAGCAAAATATTGCTTTGTTTCTTCATAATAGCACTATGACGGAGGCCCCTCTAAAGTGATGAATATTTTTCAAAGGTTACTTTCTTTTGAAACAATAAGAAGTGGCCCCTGTTTATCTTGCACCGGTCCCCCTTTTGTAAGGCCATCACTGCATATAGTAACAAGAGCTACAATACATATAAGAAAAAAATGGCCAACAAAAAACTCAACTTTAAGCTTTTCGTTCGACACTCGTCAGAAGATAAAGGTCGAAATGAAGGAAAGAAAATTCAATTGATTTTCCAATAAAGGTGAACGAATATGATCGGATGTTTGATAAGGGGGTCAAAACACTTGATTTGCGCAAGATTTTCAAGTTGTAAACAAATTTTTTTTAGATGACTTGATGTAAACGGCTTCCAAAACAGACAAATAAAGAACGAATGACCAAATAAAAGAACAGCAAATTTTTTATCACTGTAATTTTTAGTGCACATAAAATTATCTAAAAGATGTTGACCAATTGCGCATTCATTAAACATGACTGGGGTTGTAAATTTGCCAAAAAGAGTAGAGATGTTGTGTTCTCGCAGCAAGTGACGCAAGCTAAATTTATGCCACCAAAAAGGTGTATTTACAAGTTGAAAATCTTGCGCTGATCACGCGTTTTGACGCCTTTCTGAAACATCCAATCATCTTTGTTTACCTTTATTGGAAAATCAATTGAATTTTTCTTTTCTTTATTCCGATGTTTATCTCCTGACGAGTGTCGGACAAAAGGTCGGGAACGTGTTTTTTGTTGATTTTCAAATTCTGCACCGCAAACTACTTGTTTAATTTAAAAAATGATTGGTATATTTTTTAGGCTTATTACAGTTTCATCAGTATTGAAGTATTGACGCTATTGAAAGATGTGAAAAGGTAGATGCAGTAATCACGAGATTTCTCGAACGAGGTGCTATGTCAGATGGTGAGAGTCAGTGCAGGCTTTAATACGGTGCAAACAAGGCAACCGCACCAAGCCCTCCCCTTAAGCAATATATTGCTGTGTTTCTTCATATTAACACATGACGTTTTCCCCCTGTCTGCACCTTAACTTTAGGACGAAAGCAGAGATAATGTACCCGATTGAAAGTAATAACTTTTTTTTTAGAAATCACTATACCATAGGGACAAAAATGGAGATTTTGGACATTGATTAAAAGTGATGGCTTTTTAGAGATTATTATATTTTTGCGACGAAAATGGAAATTTTGGAGATTGATTGAAAATATAACCTTTTTTTAGAGAGCACTATAGTTTGAGAGCAAAAAACGTGATCAGTGGCGCTGTAATTTTTCTTGTATTGCCCCCTTTTTAAGGCCACCACTGAGCATAAAGACAATTGAGGAGATGAAACTTAAGCAAATTGTATAAAGCTGAACAGAAATTTGGTGTTTGCTTCTGAAAAATAGCAATTGGAAACTGCCAGCCAAGATAATAGTAATTTTCAAGTTTGGAAAATTTGGTGGATGGCGAATTTGCGTGCATGGCGGATGTTAGTAAATGCTTTTTCCAAGTTTCGATTCCTGAAAATCAGCGTGATTTGTTTCGTTTAATTTGGTTCAAAGATAATGATCTTGTGAGTGGATTCACTCAAATTTATAGATTCACTAGACATGTTTGGGAGTTAACTCTAGTTCATACATTGCATTGTTGGCTATCAAACGTCCTGTTTTTGAAAACGTCACAAATGCTAGTCCATCTACTTTGAGTGCGATTTTGCAATGTCGTTACATGGATGATTTATTGCTGTCGTCTGATTCTTTGGTTGAACTTGAAACAATTGCCAGAGAATCCAGATTACTATTTGAAAGTAGAGGATTTACACTGCGTAAATGGGTATCAAACAACGCTGCTAAATCAATTTTGTCAGATGTTCCACCTAGCAATCGCACCTCAAACCTTAAAGAAATTGATCTGGCTTCTCAGCCGATGCCTGATTCGAAAGCTCTGGGCTTGAAGTGGAAAGTGTAAGAGGATACTCTTTGCATATGTCCTGATCGCAAGTTAACTGAAGTTTCTACTAGGCGACAAATGTTGAGCGCGATAGCAGGCCAATTTGATCCTTTAGGGATACGTGGACCTTGGCTTTTAACGGGAAAACTAATTTTTCAAAGAGTTACTGCATCTGGTATTGATTGGGACGAAAAACTTCCTGATGAGATTGTTGGTGAGTAGAAATCATGGATTACACATTTGGAGACATTGGACAGAGTTTCAATTCCTCGTTGCTGCTTTGACAAAGTTGGTGAAGCTGGAGTAGATAAAATCGCTTGCTACCAACTTCACGGGTTTTGCGATGCTTCAAATGTCGCCATTGCTGCTGTTGTGTATTTGAGACGTGTGATTGGTAATCGTCCTAGTGTAGCCTTTATTATCGGTAAATCAAAACTTGTTTTGACCCACCAAGCAAACTGGATCATTTCGCGGAAAGAATTAGAAGCTGCTGAGTTATGTGCGGAGTTAGTTATGGAGGTTTCTAAGATATTGAAGTGTTTGTCTTGTAGTTTTCATTTTTGGACTGATTCCCAAGTGGATAGTGAACCCTGATTTGCATTTGCCACGCTTTGTAAAACGCCGAGTGGACAAAATTCATTTGATGAATTCAACTGATAACTGGAATTATGTGAACACCGCCCACAATCCCGCAGATGTGGGAACTCGTGACAACAAAGCTAAAAAATCTGATTGTCTTGCCCTTTGGCTCAAGGGACCGAAGTTTTTATGCGAAAGTGATTTAGACGCTCGTTCTCCTGTGAATCTTATCAGTGCTAGGAAGGCTGGTATAATTGATGAAATTTTAACCAGTGGAAACAATCAGAGCTTAAATTCTGTCATTGAAACTGCACCTGACTTGTATGCTTTGACTAAACGTATTGCTTATCTTATTGTTTTCAAACAGTTTGTTATGGCTAAATTTAAAAGAGTTCTGTTATCTAGGCCTAAGTTGGATGCTCAATTTCTTGACAATGCTCTTGTTGACGTCATCAAATACGTGCAACGCAGTCGTTTTGGTGTTGCTGTAGAATTTCTGAAATCTAAATCTCCAGATGCGTTTGATTCTTTTTTAAAACATTTGAGTGACAAAGCGAATACAAGCGAAGAAATGCATCATGTTTCTGAATTGAGAACTTTGCGTAATTTACGTCCTTGTGTGGATAGTGACTCGGTTCTACGCATTGAAGGTCGTCTTGAAAATGCAGATTTGCCTCTAGACACTAAACATCCTATTATACTGCCGAGTAGGCACGCTTTAACTAGTTTGATTGTACTGCATGAACATTGTAATTCAGGTCATGCAGGCCCTGCTTACACTCTGATAGAGACTCGTAGACGTTATTGCATTATTTATGGCATCTCCAGTGTTAAGCGGACACTAAGAGATTGTAGCAAGTGCAGACTTCGTAAAGCCACACCTATCCGACAACTTATGGCTGACCTTCCTGAGTGTCGTGTTACTGCCACCGAGAAGCCATTTAAGTATTGTGGTGTTGATTATTTAGGCCCTTTCACTTAATGCCAACTTCGTAGTGATTGTAAAGCTTGGGGTATTTTGTTCACTTGTCTGTGCACACGTTGTATACACGTTGAGATAGTTACCAGTTTGGATTTGAACAGTTTTCTTCTTGCCTTTTCACGTTTTACTAACCTCCGTGGGGCTGTTGACACTATGTATTCTGATAATGGAAGTACTTTTGTTGCCGTAGCTGATATTTTGCCTACCTTGTTGAGTTCAACTGATTTTCATAACTCCTTGCGTAAACGTAGTATAAATTGGGTCAGAATTCCGCCTTATGCTCCCAGTCAAGGGGGAAGCTGGGAAAGTATGGTTAAGTTATTTAAATCGTCATTGAAACGTGTTTTGGATTCGACTCGACGTAAACCGTCTTTAATTGAGCTACAAACCTTCACTTTAGATGCTGTGCGCATTGTTAATGATCGTCCTCTGACTGCTGTTAGTGATGAACTCAACGATCTTTCTCCGATTTGCCCCTCGTCTTTCCTTGGGCAACAACTTTCTCCTTACTCACCCATAGGCACCTTTCATGACCATGGTAACTTGCGCAGAGATTACTTATACAATGCAAACTTGGCTCATAAGTTTTGGTTGAGTTGGGTGAAAGGCTATCTACCCACTCTGCAAGCCCGTGTTAAATGGCGAGTGACCAAAAATAATTTAGTGCCTGGGCAATTAGTCTTGGTTGGGGATTCTGACGATTTTGTACATAGGGGTTCTTATCGTCTGGGAAGAGTCCACGAATTACACCCTTAGTTACGTAACGGGGTTAATATTGTTTGTAGAGCCACTGTTGCCGTTTTGAATAAATCGGGAGGAATTGACTACGTGTTAAGTGATATTTCTAAGATTGCACCCATGTGAATTTTATTTGTTTGTTGCTCGTAGTTTGCTTTAGTGCATTATTTGATAATTTTTTCGTGACTTACTATCGGCTATATTATTATCATAGTGTTTAACTGATTGTATTTATTATCGTGTTTGTAATTTTTCAATGTGTACTCGTTTATATAATTATAATGATGTGTAGTAGTTAGTTTGAAACTTCGCTTCGTCCTCTGTTTCAAAGGGGGCGCTATGTTTAGAATCTTGCTTGAGCCTGGCCCGAGATTCGAACCGTATCTGGTCTGTGACTGGCTTATTTAGTTCTGTGTTTTTTGTTAATTTCTTTTGTGCAAGTTTTTGCCTTTCAGTTTGAGTAACGTTTTGTTGAGTCGAAGGTTCACTAATAAGTTGTTTTTTGGGCGAAGTAGCAACAGCAATTTTTGCTGTTATCACAGAGTTCAATGATTTGATTTGGTAATTTATATTTTTGGCGTTCTTGATTAATTAAAGTTGGGTTTATGTTCCTTCGGATTTGGTTGATAAAAGTGAAAGTCTAAGAGGTCCGCTTAGACGTAGTTTCCCAAACACTGTTAGAACATGGTCTGCGGTTTTCTCAGAGGCTCCACATTCGCAATTCGGTGAGGGAGCAAGACCCCATTTGTGCATGGACGAATGGAATTGCCCACAGTCCGCAGGCGGTTGAGCTTAACCCAAGCTACTCGGGGTAAGCTCATCCCAACAGGCCTGGCACCGATTCCGGGCACAAAACCATGGAGCTTAGAAGCATTTTCGCAAAACTCCGTTTCCCATTTGTGGTTTGTCCATTCAGAAGCGCGGATGTCAAGTCTGGCAAGGTTGTTCAAAAGATTTCGTGTAGCTGGCACAAATGGGCGTCTGGATCTTAGTCTCATTTGGCGAGTATCTGAGGACCCACTTAAAAGACCATACAAAATAGATCCACGGTGAGCCAAGGAGAGTGTCGCTCCCAGTCGGCGAAGCTCAGCTGGCTGGATGCCTGAGAGTATAAGTAGGTGGTCCGTTGGAGTGGGATGCAGGCATCCAGTAACTATGCGCAAGGCGTCATTCAAGACACTGTCAATGAGACGAGTGTGAGCACTGCGACACCAGACTGCCGCATAGTACTCAGCTGTTGAGTAGACTAGAGACAAGAGTGGCTATGCGTAGTGTTTTAGCGCCAGCACCCCATCCCGAGCCCATAAATCGCCTCAGCAGTGTGACGCGCGAGGATAGTTTTTTGCGAAATGCCACTAAATGGTGACGAAACGTGAGGGATCTGTCCAGTTTTATCCCAAAATAAGTAGGGGTTGGACAGAACTGCAAAAGTCTACCATTGTTGTAGACCTTTAGCTCACGTTTGGACTCTCGGTTATTTAAGTGAAAGGCTGCCGTCACCGTCTTAGTGTGACTGAGCTTCAACCTCCAAGTCTGGAGATACGCTGAAAGTGTGGACATGTCTTGGCTTGAAGTCCCCTCCAAGTCCTTCCAGTTTCCAGAAGAGTGCAACAATGCTAAGTCATCATCATAAGCAAACTTTCTGGAAATCATGGAAGGAAGATCGTACGTATAGATGTTAAATAGGAGGGGAGCCAAGACCGATCCTAGAGGAACACCGTTTTTAAGACGGCGTAGCCTGCTTTGCTTGTTGTCACCGGTGGTAAGAGTGAAACTTCGATTTCGGAAAAGCTCCATAATATTTTGACCATGTGCTTATCCGGAAGTAGTCTCAGCAGCTTGCAGGTAAGGTCACGGTGCCAGACAGTTTAGCAGCTGTCAGATCGATAAATACGGTACCGGCCTTTTTTTTAGCCTCATAGGAATCCTCGATGTTCTGGGTTAGCAGAACAACTTGATCTACGGTTGACTTCCAGCGTCGGAACCCAGCCTGCTCTTTAGGGAGCAGTGGATCGATTAATGGCTCAACGCGGGCGCAGATAAGTCTCTCGAGGATCTTGTAGGGCACACAGAGCAGAGATATCGGTCGATAACTCTTTGGGTCCCCCACTGGCGTTGCTGGTTTTGGGATCGCGACCACAAGCGCTCTTCTCCAGATCTTGGGAATTTTGAGTCGGCGCAAACAGGAAGAAAGAAAGTGGCGTAACCAGGACTTCAAAGCAGCTCCAGCATGGACTATTTTACTGGGCTATTTCACCAGAATGTTTAGAGCAAACAGCGTACCATAGCCTCTCCGAACGACTTGGTCTGACTGAATTTTTATGCTATCTCGTGGTCGAGGCAGCGTGGTCGAGTGGTTAAAGCACCGGACTGATGATTAACATGGTCTCGGTTCAAAACTCACTTGCGCCATTCTGTTGTGTCCTTGGGAAAGACACTTTACGGCACTTTCCCCTGCTTGATGGTCTTGGCAAGCAGTTCTAAATTATAGTAATATCTTTACTAAATTACTAGCGGACAGCAATATCTTGACATCTCCAGAAGCAGGTTGTGGTAATTGCCTACCCTATGTATAGCGCCTCCGTCGCTTTTCTGCGAGTCAGGAGGATAAATATAGAGATAAACATAATAAAATAAAAATATTTTATTCAAATAAAAGTAATCCCTTATATAGTGGACTGGACAAAAAGTAATTGAGCGCGTGGCGATTAACATTGAAGGATTCGAAAATCATAAGAGAGAACCGAAAACCACTACTTCTACTACGTTATGACAAAGTACAATTATTTATTATTACTGGTAATGTGACGTTGATGCATTTTGCTAGCCTGCCAACTTTTACTTAACATTGACATTTTAAGTACTTTTGATTTTCATTCATATATGATTGCTTGAATACTTTTATAAAAACCTAACTTATTTATAGATGACTTTTGATCAGTGCCTCATATATCAATGGTTTTTTAATAATAAAATTTTGTAAAAATCTTTTTGTGTAAGTTCGTGTTATGACGTGAAGTAATTTGATTTTGCTGCGGTGAAATCTAAGATTATTCTCGAATGTTGCATTCATCGCGATTTGTGTTACGCAAAAATCCACGGATAAGTCTTAATTGAAAAATTAAATGAAATTATTATTTTGAAAACAATTAAATTTGAAAGATAATTTTTCAAATTAACTGTATATAAAAGCAGTTTGATTAGTAATTCGATTTTTTATGAACGTTAAAATGTACAAATCAAATCAAAAATATATTAACTTTATTATGACCTATATGATGATTCAACTTTGGATTAAAAAGTTTTCTTATTGTGTTTTTCCTTAATTTTAAACAACGCAGATAAATATAACTGTTACACAAAATTTTATTTCAATAGCAAAACGACCATAAGTTCGTTTGTTTATAACAAGAACTCATCAAATTCGGCCGGTGAAATAAAATTTATTTAAACGAATATAAAGGCCATTTTGATTAAATTATATAATGCTGTGATATATTCAATTTACTGTAAAACTTAAACAATTTTATGGGGCAATTTTTAAACTACGGTACTTTTAATATTATATCTAAACCAATAAATAATATTTTTCAAATAGATTAGAATTAATAAAAATGTGATTTAAAAATTTAATCTTGCAAGTCTTTCTATTTGTCGGTTATTTGATTGGATGACAAAAGTTGTGTATGACTGCATAGTGCAATTACTAAATTTTTGATGTATTAATGAATCTCATAAATTAAGTAAATAAAGAAAAAAAAAGACTAGGTGAAACATTCGTTCAAAAGTTATGTTTTGTTAGTTTTTTCATTGCATTTAACCGGATCTTAGAATTTTGTTGGCAGCTTGGTCAAGTAATTAAAGCGCCGGGATTGTGATCGATATGGTCTTAGTTCAAAACCTACTCGCGCCATTCTATTATGTCCTTGGGAAAGGCACTTTACGGCACTTTTCCTTGCTTGGTGGTCTTGGCATTCTTGGCAAGCAGTTCTTAATTAAAATCATGTCTTTATGAAAATTTCAAACGGACAGCAATATTTTGGCATCTCCGGAAGCAGGTCGGGATAATTGCTTACCCTATGTAATAGCTCCTCCGTTGATTTCCTGCGAGTCAAAAAAATAAGCATAGAGAAGAAATAGAAAAAAATAAAAAAATTTATTTTATAAAAATAATTTTATTTATCAATATTTTGTCTTTGAGTTTTAAAAGTTTTTAAGGGATAAATTGAGTTTGTAAAAGTTTTAAGGGGTAAATTGAGCAAAAAAATTGAGAACCTTTGTTTTAGAATTACCTAAGCATTTACGGTGAGCCAGAATTAGTTTTACACCAAATTTTTACAAGAATATAATCTTCAAATTCTATAGTCCATGGGGAATTTTGTGAGACTTCATCTTTTCATTTTTCTGTGAGTAGGACAAAAAAGAAAGTTAAGAATGGTTCTTTAATTTAATTTCATTTTTATTTTTAGATGTTGATTATTTCACTTCTCACCAAAAAAAGTGTATAATTTTTATTGAAAACGATTAGCAACCCAGAAAATTAAAAGACTTGAATTAAAACTGGGTTTATTGCTGACTTTATTAAGAATATCTAACAATTTTTTAGATTTTATGCAAAAGTATTGAACAAATTCAGAAAGAGTTTAGAAAAAGAGACTTTGAATATAAATATAGAACAAAACGATATAAGTTAAAGCACACAAAAGCAATAAAAAAAGTCTACCTCACTTTCTATTTACAACTAAAACAGAATATATTTGCATGGCTGTATTGACATACTTTACAATTTCAAGTTAAGCCAAGACAGTCCGAATTCATCCCCGCATGGCCCGCTAAAAAAATTTAATTTTATACATCTTCTCGATCAAAAGCAGCATCAACATTTTAAACAGTTAAATAAAATAAAACTTAATAAGGTCTTCCGTCTCATTCCGCCCAAACAATCCTTATTAACCAATAAAATAATTACAGATAAAAAAAGTTGTAAAAAACGTTTTTGCATTTTCAGACAATTTCTATTTCTCACAAGTTGTACAAAATTTTGCAAAGTGCCTGGCATGACGACAAGCTTGGACCACCCTGAGTTAGAATGTTATCTCAGTCCACTAATCCAGTCATATACACAAAATCACCAATTACAAAAAAGAAAATTTCACAACGACAAAAACCTTCAATGCAATTATGAGGCGGGCAAATAAGCACAAATTATAAGCATTCTATATTAAAATACAGTAGAAAAAACTTGTATCTGATCACAAAGTTATTGTAATTATCTATTATTGCTTATATTCATTTTCGTCAAAATTTATTTTTATTTCCTGATGGTACTTGGCAAAAAAAGAAATTGAAAGATGTTAATTTGAGAAAAATTTTTTCCTCACTGCAATATTCCGGCTAATACATCTCGAATTAATGGTAGTTTAAATACAGATGTAAAAACTGTGTATGAAGATTTGAATACAATTATTTTGTAACAAAAACAAACATAAATTTTCAAACAACTTTTTTTTCACATAGTTGAAATTGCGGGACTAGGAATAGGTTATTTACATCGAAAGCTTCAATCTTGCAGCTTCCACAAGTCCAACCTTGCAATAAACCAGGAAACTTTCCGATATTTCCAAACTGAGGATTGTCACCATTCCACTTCTCACCATCCGACCATGTCCAGATGTTGTTTGTTCTTTTTAAACCAATCCAAGCTTTAGTTGTGGATTTGGAAAACAAGTTGTTGAAAATGATTCTGGTCAAGAAAATAAATTTAAATATCAAAATAAATGACAAAACAATGACGAAATAAATGACGAAATAAAATATTAAAATAAAAATTGTTTGGTGTTGTTACTCAAGCATGACGACGATGTTTCTAATGCAGTTTTAAACAAATTGTGTATTTAACATCAAACATAACATAATGGAAACAGCAAAATTCTTAGAAAAGAGCTCAATGAAAAAATTTATAGCAACTATTTAAACTTATAAAAGCCAGATAAAAGTTTTATTATTTTTTTATTTTTATTTTATCTATTTATTTTATCTCTATATTTACCCTCCTGACTCGCAGGAAAACGACAAAGGCGCTAATACATAGGGCAAGCAATTATTCCGACCTGCTTCCGGAGATGTCAAGTTATTGCTGTCCGCTTGTAATTTAATAAAGATACGACTTTAATTTAGATCTGCTTGCCAAGACCATCAAGCAGGGGAAAGTGCCGTAAAGTGTCTTTCCCAAAGACACAACAGAATGCCATGAGTAAGTTTTGAACCGAGTAAGTTTTGAATCGATCAAAATTCCGGCGCTTTAACACTCGACCACGCTGCCGACACAAAACGTTTCGGTTTATTTTTACGGCTTTTCAAAATATAGCTCTAATAAAAATAGAATTTTGCGTTGTTTAATAAATTTAATTAATTATAACATAAATAATTATAAAACAAATTTTCTTACTTTAAATTTTTAAAGTGATGCAAGACACTTTAAATTTAAAATGTCTTGCATTTGCAAAAGAACATGAAGCATGCACATCGAAGACTTTCTAAAGCTATGTTTTTTAAAAAATGTATTCTGCAACAGTTTGTAATGAGAAAAAAGAAAGTTATAAGGCCCATGGGCATAACGTTTCAGGAAAGATACACAGTTTCAACAATATAACACCCACCAAGACAGATGATATATGGAACCTTTTTCAAGTTTGGCACTGTTGGACTGTATTTTTTGTCCCAAAAAAGCACAACGATCAATTTCAGGTATAAAAAAATTGCTGAAGAGAATTTTGAAATACTTATGAATATTCATAAGTTCATAATTCAATATTCATATTTACCAGTGTGCAGTTTTTATGCATGGCGGTGCTGTATGCACTGCTCGAAGGCTGTGAAACAACTTTTAGCAGGAAAGATTTTGGTAAAATTGGGCTGGCTTGGAAACAACCCAAACCTAACCCTATTGAAATTCTACGAGAAATAATTAACAGCAAGGTTGCAGATAAACAACCTTCAACTGCTGGAGGTTTAAACCAAGTGATAAAAGATATATGGGTAAAAGAAAGTTCTAAAGACTGTTCCGAGAAATTAATTTGCAACAAGCCGCGAGGCACTCAAGCAATAATAAAGAGCAAAGGAGGACGCAGAAATTACTAAAATCGCAAGTCACTTGTTTAATTTGAGTGTTCAGAGTGTGTTCTGTTTATTTACAAGTAAAATAAATCAGCAGTGTTAGTACAGTAGTTTTTGGTTCTGTTGATAATAATTTCTGATAAACAACAAAAATGCCACCTGGTCTTAAACTTTTGCTAATAACTGCAATACAATATCTAGGTTGTTAATAAAGCAAAAAATCATTATTTTGATCAAAGGGAATGTTATATTTATATTGACTGCACAGTTATATAAACACTGCACAGTTATATTTCTATTGACGTTTAAAATTATGTGGTTGTGAATAATCTTAAAACATAAGTAATCTGCTTATTTTATCACTTTTGTAGTCTTTATAAACAAATTTCTGTATTTAATACTCTTACATTTGTAATGCGCAAGTAAATCACACAAACGATCTTCATAGACTCAATTCCTGCATTAGCATGGCTGGGCATAGAAGAAAGAAAAATTGGTTTTTGGGGAATCTTTTAGTTACGAAATAAAATCCCCGTGCCTCACTCTTTGAAGAATCAAAACTGCGCATCAAGATGTTACGACCGTTAAATGGTCAGTAATGGCGCACACATCAACTTTTTATTATTTTAAGGAAAGAATTCTTTTCGTTATTAATGATTCATACTCATTCAACTTAACTGTTTTTGTAACTTTTCGCCTAATCAACATGAACTAACTTCCGCATCGTCGCATTCCTCATTCCAACCGAAGCCAACTTTGCATCTTCACTTTGACAAGTTGAACCTGCTTGCTTTATATTAACTTGACCGAAGACTTTGTATTGAAATCCGTTTCCCGGTGGAAACCAATCTGTAAACAAGCAAACAACTAGATGTTGAATAAACAAACAACTACATGTTGAATAAGAAAACGTTGGTGTTACTTTAACGTGGGATCTCACTCGATGAAAGATTTGAGCATAACCGAAATCTATTCCGGGGACAAGATTAGTAATAAAATTAGGAATAAAATGAAATAATCTAATCTTAATCCTAACCTAGCGTTAACTAAATATGGCGCTGCAATCACAGGCGGAAGTTTGGGGGCGGCATTCATTGCAGAAATGAGATTGTGTGTCGCAAATTTAAGGACGCTAAATCTTTTTGATATGAGGTGTAATAAAGTGTCTTGTGTTTATTTTAGCAATTAAACTAAATTACCGATGAGTTTGAAATTTTTTTAAATCAGAATAAGCCGTTTAAACTATTTTTAAAATTAAATGTTTTCGAATCAAAATCGTATTTTTTACCGACAATCATTAAGTAAAAATGCAAAGATATGAATCAAGAGATATAAAACAAGATCTGCAATTCGGCCACATATTGGCTCCAAAATGTCAATAATTATACAGAAAAATTATCAAATTAAAGTAAAGTTTTTTTATTTAATTTTCATCAAACTGATCTGCCATCGCATTTGTAAATGCCTTCAGAGCTCCCACTGTATTTTAAGAAATGTAGCAAGTATGATAAATCCGGGCGGCCAAAAATTTATTAAATATAATAAAAAAGACAGCTCCTATATTTTTAAGTTTGAACATAGGGGTTAGTGGGCAAGTAATAACATTGCAGACTAAGTTTTTCTTCAGCCTGTCAATAAATCAAAGTTTTTCTTCAGCCTGTTAATAAATTCTGTTTACACGTTAGCCTCATTTCGCATATTTAAAATATCAAAATTAAAAAGTTTGCATTGTGTGATTAATTTATTTCCAGTAATTGCAATATTATTCTACAAATTGGGATTATTTGAAAGTAATAGCAAAAGAACTATTTTTTCATGTGTTTGATTTTCAATAAAACAAAAAAAGCAAATGTATACAGTACCGGTCAAGAGTATTAGGTCAAGATATTTAAAAAATTTTTAACTTTATTCAAAATTTTAACAGGAAAAAAATTAACTTAATTATTATAATATTTATATTTATTCCATTTTACAACAATAAATTTATTTAATTTAAATTCTTACTCTAAATCAGGGATAGTCAAACTTTGGGGGTTTTTGGCTTCTTTTTTAGAGACTCTCAAACACTTATGGCCCCTTGCATAGAATATCGTGCAGACCAAAAAATAATAATAAAAAAAGTCCTCACTTTGAAACTGTCTTTTATTTTTTTCTTTTTATCCAAAAATCAAAGAAAGACCAAAAAAGGAATTGGTAAATGCCCATAGCCCTTTTGAGAACCCCTGCTCTAAATTGTTAATATTAATATTTTGTATAGCAAATTAAACTTACATAGTAAAATATTTTTGTACCAAACAGTAAATTTTTCTTAATACTTTTGACATCAAAAGTATCAAGACAATTTGGCAAGAAAAAAAGACGCCAATCATTGCCTATAAGAACGGAAAAATAGGAATCGACATTTTGGACCAAATGACATTGTATAAAACGGCCCTCCGTAAAGGCAAAAAATGGTACCAAAAATTGGCGATATCACGCTTCTCAGGAATAGCTATCACAAATGCCTGGGTTGTCTATAAAAAACTGACTGGGAAAAGCATGAAGCTGAAAGCCTTCAAGGAAAGTATTGTACTTTCACTTCTCCAAATACCTAATTTAAAGCCCTATGACCCCAAACCTAAGAGGGTAAAGCACCTTCTTCTAGAAAAATTAAATGAAGAAGGAAAGAAGGTAATGCGAAGGTGCAGAAAGTGGTATGAAAAATTAGCAAACAAGCAATCAAGGCTTGAGGCCGGAAGAAAGGCCAAGAATGTGTTTACCTACTGCAGTGGATGCCCAGGAAAAATTTATTTCTGCCTTAGTTGTTTCAGAGAATTTCATGGATAGGGGAAAAAATACTTTTATTTGAATGTAATTCTGCTTTATTCGAGTTACATTTAGTCACACGTATTTAATTTACATTTATTATTTTACTTATCCCGTTTTTGTATCAAGTTATAGTATAAGTTATACTGTAGAAAAAGTGGAATTATTCCAAAATTTTGTAACTCATTGCAATTCGTTTTTGTCAGCAATTTGTATTTTTTTTATACTTACCACACTGTAATCTTTTCTTTGGATGAAATATAAAATGAACTATGCTTTAGAGGTATTGCAATTATTGAATCATGTCTCTTTTGTATAGTGGTCTTGGTGAAAACAGATTATCATAAAGACACCATCCATCGGAATCAACGTTCTAAATTTGACTCCTATGACTTTCCCCAGACGCCATAAACATAAAATACCCATTCAAACTCAAATTTTAAAGTTGTGTGACACTTGCAGAAAAGATGTAATGAGTAGCACACATATATGTGTGCCAAAGTCCTGGAGGAAAGCTCTGTGGCACACAATAATGTCTGCCATGGCAGTGAAAGTGTTTAGTGTTGTATCACATCTGTTGACAAGGTCAATCAAAAAAAATTTTTTTTAAGCCAAAAAAATACAAAAATTTAAAATGTGACAAATTTGATGAAAAATGACAAATTTGGGCAATAGAGAGTTAAAAAAGATGTAAGCCAAACAGGACCAGCTTGTTTTTTGTGTTAACAACTTTTTGATATTTTTATACGATTAGCTTCAGAAACCTTTAAGCAAGTTTTTGACATTTTTTTGATGATAATCCAAAATAAATATTCGATGGTCTTAAAGGTACTCGACGATCATTATTTCTTGTGCATCTGTAAACACTTGCCTGTTTCTGGTGTACCCCACAGTTGTTGTTGGAAATGAATCTTCTCCTTTAATTTTTTTGTCAGAAAATTTTTTCATATAACATGAAAATTTTTTGTAATTGATGCAAAAATTCTCAGCAGTTTTTCAGATACTCTCTCCAATACTTTTAAAGTGTTGAACTGCACTCAACATTTCATCAAGTTTAGCATTGCCTTGTTTACTTTTCCTTGTACAATTACGCGCCATTATGATAATTACTCTATAAATATATACACTATTTATATTAATAAGAATTGAAACATCTTTTTTGCTACCGATATTAAAAGATAAAAATTTCAAAGTAGGCCTACTATTATTGTAATAAATCTGTGTCTAACTTCCGCTTTTAATCTTTACATAGATAAAACGGCTGTTAAGCATATTAATAGGCTTATATAAATTTAACATTTCAACATAACGTGATGTCCCGTGCATCACATGTCAAGGTCTTCACCTTGAATCGATCTTATATTTTCCACTTTTTGTCCCAACTTCATAATAATCTCTAAAAAATATCTGCAGCAAACTCAAACAATAAGTGTTATTTTCGAGGGGGGTCCGAGGTAACTGGCCCATTCGTCTCACCCAGTATCCACCACTTCTTTTATGTCTTCAACAACATGTAAATGTTGGTAATACGCCTACCCTAGTTACTTTTATCCTTTTTTGAACAAAAACAAAAAAATTTAAAATTTTTAGCAAAATTTGATATTGTAAGCTTTATTTAAACTGTGCTTACTCAATCAAAATCAAACTACACCTGGTAAACAAAGAGGTAAAGACACGTGATTTAGCATTAAACTGATTATTGCACAAGTTGCGAAATACTCGAAAATTGAGTGTGACAACCAGAACAATGTAACAACCAAACCCGGTCTCTATAATCTGCACTGCAACTGATTGCAAACGTATATTTGAAATTTTAAAAAAATCCAAAAATTGACTATGACGCACTAATGTGTTTCTTTGATGAAATAATGTAATTCCGACAATATAATGATGGATTAGTTCAAGCTTTGCCACAAAATGTTATTGCGACTGGGTGGTCTTATACTTATCTTATCTTAGATGCTGGAAGGAAATAAAAGACGAGAGAAAGATTGGTATGATAGAGGAATCATGAGTAGCACCACTATAGCAAATTTCTTTGCTAATTCGTTGTCTAAAAAAGAAGAATGACCAGGTATCCATTGATAATGGAGTACTTTGGAATCGGATAAAGAATTAAGAAGAGATTAAGTGTCAGTGAGGAATTTGGGCAGTAGATATGCCAAGGCAGCAGAGAGAGTTGTCAGGACAGATTGGGAGTCGGAAAATAAGGCGACGAATTCAAATTTATACGACGAAAAGTGAGAAATACACTGTTCAAGAGCATGAAAAATGGCATAAGTCTCGGCAATATAACTGGATTTAAAACTCAAAAACATGGTCGTACACTGAGTTCGGGGTCGGTGTGATAATCGATATTCAAGCTCGAAATGTCTTTAGAACTTTGCTGAAATGTTATTTAACAAATTAGATAGCACGTTTTTGTGCTTACGAATGAATTACTTGACTCTTATTTGCCGAAAAAAATAAAAAATTAAAATTTTTTTATTGGATAAACGTGACACAGATAGTTTAAGTCACAATAAAAATCTTCAGTTAAAAAAACATAAAAAAATTACAAAATTAAGGATTAAAAAGTTAAAATTCAAGGTATTACGTGCATTTGACAGATTAAGCAAACAATTTTCAAGATTTAGTGTCTTTAGTATATTTTAAATTGTGTAAAATGTAAATATGCTAAAAAAAACAAATAGTTTGTCATGTTTTTCACTTTATTTTCATCCCTTAATTTCCCCGACTGGCAAAATAGTGTCCAAGATCTTATACTTTGAACAATCGTTCAAGCGTTCAAGCGATTGTTGGTTCAAATCTTTACGAAAAAATTGACAAAAAGTTTAAAAAATCAAACTTTAGTATAATAATTTTTTTAATGATTGATTTTAAACATCAGAAAATAATTTTTTTGCAATTAACTGCTATGAATATTGAATGGGCTACCAATTATAAGACAATATTCATAAGAACAGCGATTTAGTTATATCTGTTTTAAAGCCGTCATTACCTATAACTACTGTAAATAGCCTTTGCTGTCAATTTCAATCAATTATAAATTTCACTACAGTTTTTATTGTAACAAAACGCTAACTTGCCTGTAATTGTGGTATTTTTTGCTAGCTTATTCTGTTCGGCTAATTGATCCGAAACGCAAAACCTATTTAATCTTTTATTACAATAATTTTAACCTAATTTTTTTATTACAGTTACTTTAAAACTTGCCTGTAATTGAAAGACTTTGTACTAGATCATTCAGTTTCACAAGTTGATCTGAAACGTCAAACACAATTACTTTAAGCTATTTTTAAACTTTAATTTAATTTTAATATTTAATTTTTTTGTTTTACAAAATTTTTTTTTTAATCAACATAATGTCAGAAAATTTTTTTTATGGTTAAACTTGTTCAAAGTTAAATAAGTTTTTTGCGTTATTCTAAAGATTCTTTAACTAAATCAAGTTTATGTTTCTCAATAAAAAATATTAATAAATAAGCAGAGCATATTTGCATGTTGCAATAATCCAGATTAAAATGTTTTAAAATTAACTTGCTTGAAATCAATCAGTTTATGTTGCAAAACCGTAACTTACCATTCATATTATTCAACCTTGCGTAAGTAACATTGATTTTCTCTGAAAATATAAGTTTTAAGAAATTGTGTGCAGAATTTAGAAAAAAAAGTGGAAAAGAACGGAACTTATACGGTACTGGCAACTATTGACTTCGTTTAAACTTAAAACATTATATTTTGATTGCAGTTATTTGAAATTATGTTATAGTTTTATTACCTTCTAAAGATTTTATTTTCTTTGGTGGGACTCCATCCCGCTCTCCTTTCTCTCCTTTTGATCCTTTCAATCCGCTTTTTCCAGGAACAAGTTTACAATTGTTAATAATAGAAGGATCGTTAGGATTTAAACAAACAAAGCTATTGCTTTGTGACATAGCAAAATAAAGGAAGTAACAGAAGGAACAAAAAAAACAAAATTTTTTCATGACAACAAGCACTTAGAGTTCTTCGCCTAAAGTCCGATACAAAAGTTGATTAGATTTACATTATCTCATCTTTTGAATGTAAGTATTTATAATCAATCAAAAATCTACGACTTTTTTGATCACTTTTTTTTTCTCTTATAACAAACAAAAAATAATCTAATATCTAAAATCAAAAAATTTTGTTCTAATATACAGGGTGTGCAAAAAGTTCCCGGAAAAGTTTAAAATAAAATATATATGATATTAAATGTACGTACTTTTTGAATGATTTTTTGTGTGAGCAAAGATAAGATATAAGTTTAATCAAAGAATCTATTTTTACTAGATTTAGCCACCATTTGCATCATTTACTTTCTTCAGTCTTGATCTGAACGCTCCTACCGCAGCACATATCTTTCTCTGGGGAATATCAACCCATGCCTTTTGTAAGGATTTCTTTAAGTAATTGACAGAAAGTTTTTCTGAGCGGCATGCGTCTTTTTTGAGCATTGACCAGATGCCAAAATTGAGTGGGTTTAGGTCAGGAGAGGAAGGAGGCCACATTTCTTTGTTCCAAAATGAGGGGAAGTTTTATCTGCACCATGATTGAGTTTTTTTGAGGTGTGCGATGTTGCACCATCGTGTTGAAAGGTAAACACTTCGTTTTTTCATTTCGATTTTATTTCGATCAATGCCGGAGACAGAATTTCTAAGATATTGATAGGGTCTTTTTTGACTATGGAATGCAAAGAATATGGAGTTATTCCTAAGCTTTCTGCCATCCTCTTTATTGTTCTTCGTGGGTTTCTTCTGATCCTCTCCCGTACGGCTTTAATTTTCTTTGAAGTACGCGCCATTCTTGGTCGACCAGTTCTGGGATGGTCTTGGTGTTATTTCCCAGTTTTTGTATCTTTTAAATTTTATCATAAACCGTCGATTTAGCAACTTTAAGTTGTCTTATACAGTAATAAGAGGGGCTGATATTCCCGCGAGGTGTAATTCAATGACTGCATTTCTTTTCTCCATTTTTAATGATAAATTTTTAAAAATTTGTGAATTTAAATGCGAAAAATACAAACAATTGTCTAGAACATTAATTTCATGATTTAATAAAAAAAAATATTTTTTCAAGCTAATCTTGGAAATGCTTTTAATAGGTATTGATCAATAAATAATTCTTATTGGAATTTCCTATTAAAAAGCACGTAACATCGGATTAATTTTATGTAGAATTTAACCATTTTAATTAAACTCCATTTTTCAAAAAATATCACGTAAACAGTAAAACCGTAGCTAAGTCTGTATGAGTTAATAAGAAGTTTATTACCAATGTTCAGCTTAATTTAATATTGATAAAACCCAAAATAAATTCCTTTTGCTGTTTAACTTTTCAAAAAAGACTTGTTTTCAACAATTATTTCAGAAGAGCTCTCTATTAAACATGTGGAAGCGCTTCATCGTCTTTGTACGGCCGTATTGGAAACGCTACTGTTTTCTATTAAGTGAATTCAGCATTGTAGTAAGCAGCGTGACCTTATTGAAGAGTTTTTGTAAAATTTCAATTTCATTTAGTCATTTTATCTCTATATTTATCCTTGTGACTCGCACAAAAGCGTGGGAGACGCTAACTCAGATCTGCTTCCGGAGGTGCCAAGATATTGCTGTCCGATTGAATTTTTTTATTTTAGTTTATTCGTTTTATAGAGTTACGACTAAAATTTAGAATTGTTTGTCAAGACTGCCAAAAAAGAAAAAATACCACAAAGTGATTTTCCGACGAACCTACAGATTGCCGAGAGTTGGTTTTAAACCTAGACCATTTTCAGAGGTGGAGTCGAGACGCGGTGCTTCGAGACCGGGACGAGACGAGACTTTACATAAATTGTTTTAGTTTAAGCCAAGGTTGTGGAGTGAGAGTCGGAAGTCGGAGCCGCCACTTAAACGATGAAATTTTTGCAGTGTCAAGTAGAAAGACATTGCTTTAACGAACAAATTCGAAAAGACTTTGTTGCTACTGAATTCACCTGATGTGGAAGCTACTTGCCAGGAATTGTTCAACACCATCAGAAAGCAAAGAAAGATTATTTTACGCGGTCATTAAAATAACTGTAGGCTGTGCTGCATTAGTATGCAGAGTGTAAAATTCTCTATAGAGCTTTACTGCAGTGCCTTGAAATGAAACACAACTCGGTTTTGGCTGCTACGGCTTTACTGAAATTTAAGAGATGGATGAGAGATGGATAATTTAGATCGGAGCATCTATTTTCACACTCTTGTCTAAAAGCATGGAATATATTAAAATAATCTTATTGATAGGTCACAACACTCCCCACGTTGTTTAGAAACGAGTGAATGAGGTTGTTGCTTGCAAGTCAACTCGATTTCTTTCCCAAAAGGTGACTGAATTTTAGAAGACATCAACATCAGAACCAGAATTAATTTTTATATCGAGAATTTCCTGCTGTCCTATGATACTTAAAACCAGATAGACCTAAAGCTCCGAGCCCTAATTATTTATGTTATTACTAATGCGGGAGTTATTTTTAATTTCTAGTTAGGTGACTTCCTTTTTTATGCTCGCGCCATTCAAAATTTTTAAAATTTGAAAAAGAGCGCTTGTAGTCATGATTTTAAAACCGATAAAACCTGTACAACTCCATAGGCTATCACCCGGTATCTTTTCAAAGCTAATCATTCATCCCTTGCTTTCTAGGGAGCAAGCTAGATTTCGACGCGGAAAGTCAATCGTAAATCAATTCGTTCTATTGTTTGATACTGCAAACATCGAGGATCCTTTTGAAGGTAAAAAAAAGGACGAAAAAATTACAAAAAAATTACGAATTATTTTACTTAAATTATTTTACGAAAAAATTACACTATTACCTAACATGGGTCCCTAGAGACCCTAAAAGATTTTTGCTTCAAAACCTCAATAACTATTAAACTAGATGAAAAAATTTAAAGCTATCAATGTGCAACGATAGAGAAGTACATGCTTTAAGAATACTGGGAGTTACGCAGATAGGAGTTAAACACTCTGGGAGATATGGGGGTCTGATCGGGTTGCTGGAGACCTACATAGGCGTTTAAGGGTTAAAAAGTACATTCTTTACTAATTATAAAAAATAAAAAGCAATTGATTGTTTAGCCTAGAATACCAATGAGTTTATAGAAAAAAATAACCTTAGTTAGTTGCAGCTACGTATTTGGTGCAATAAAAGACTCAAGAGGTTTCCTTTTGACGTTTTGAAGGTATGGAAGGGGCAAGAAATCCATTACAATGACTGTTATTTCTGTATGGTAACACTAAGGATTTAACAAAAATATATCAATCCAAAATCAAGTACCCTAATTTAAAGTCAGCTATTAGGCCTATGTCACACTGTGATGAAATTCCTGTGCCGAAAACTCCAACAGAGTTGCAAAGCTCTTTACAATCCAAATCTGAAAGAATTGCAAGTGACGGAGAGCACTAGCAAAAGGAAATAAGCAATGACTCTCCCAAACTGTTTTTACAAGCTCAGCTGAATAATTTCACAAGAGAGTTAAATCTTTCAAAAGAATCCACACAGATTTTAAGGTCGAGATCAAGGAATAAAACCTTCTAAAAAAGAGTACAACGTTTGCATGGTACTGTCCAAAGAGAAAGAATTTACAGGATATTTCCGTAAAAAAGATACTCTGGTTTATTGTACAAATGTTTTAAGGCTTGATTGAAGCATTTGGGATGTTATATTAAGGAGAAAATTAGAGACAGTTTATACGAGTAGACTCATTAAAGATAAGCATGAAAGCTGTGTTGTTGTACAATGGGCCATCTGTATCTGTGCCATTTATACGACCTGTTGCACATTCTACTAAAATGTCCGAAACATATGAAAACAAAAAAATGCTATTGAAACTGATAAAGTACTATAAGCATAATTGAATGGTATGGGTTAATTTTAAAATTGTAGCTTTCACACTTTGACTTTAAAATGGCTACACTAAATTCCCTGTTTATTTTGTCTTTGGGACAGCAGAACGGATGTTTCCCATTTTACTGTAAAACTTTGGCCACCTAGAGATAAATTTCTGTCAGGATTTAAAAACGTGAAGGCACATCCTCTTGTTGCTCTTGCTAAAGTTTTTTTTTACCATCATTGGACATCAAGTTAGGATGCATGAAAAACTTTGTGAAAGCTATGTACAAAGACGGAGAAGGATTAAGGTACCTTCAACGAAAGTTTTTGGCTTTATCCAATAATAATCTGCAAACAGGGATTTTCACTGGACCTCAAATCAGAGCAGCGTTGAAGGATGAAAATTTTGAGAAAAGCTTGTCTATGATGGAATTGCAAGAATGAAAAGTATTAAAAGCTGTTATCCAGTAGTTCCTTGAAAGCAACAGAGCCCCCAATTACAAACAGCTTGTTACTTACATACACAATGCTTTTTAAAACTTGGTGGTATGATGAATGTTAAAATGCACTGACTCCCACCTCGATTACTTTTAGATAACTCATAGGATGTTTAATGAGGAGTAAAAGTGAACGCTTTCACCAGGAGATACTTTCACAAGGAGATAACAGTGATGGAGGAACGCTATCAGAGCCAGTGGAAAGCCGGTATGATTGCTGACTACTGCTGGTGTCTAAACATAGAGGACTTGTCTGAACAAGCAAGAGAATCGGGAAAACGCGCATTTTTTATGATATAGAAACCGATGCGTTTGCACTGTTGTACTGTTAATAAAAATGTCATTTTACTGACTTTATCTCAAATGGTTTCATTTTTCAACAGACTTTTTTTGTTTTTGATCCTAAGAGGACAAAGATTTGTAACAATTCTGTCCAAACTTTGAAATTTTTTTAGTGAAGTGTACTTTTGACACCTTGAAATATTTTAAAATTATTCATTACCAGAAACAGCATATTAGGTGTAGCATTTATCTCCAAAACTTAGTGTGATGGGGGAAAAAGGAATACAGATTCGGAATCAGCACTCTACTATTGTTGCACACTTTCAGCAAAAAAATTTTTTGAAGTTGAAAAATCCAGACCAGTGTAATTAGAACAGTACATTAAAAAAATGGTCTTCACTTTGAATCTGACTCAGATTTCTTGATTTTCGTCCCTAAAATTAGTGATCTTTATATCAGTGATAAAATTGAATTTTTTTTAGAGCGCAAAACTAGGGTTTTTTGCGCAAATGGATCATGGCACTAAGCACTGTGCATATAGCGCACCTTAGAAGGAACGTTGAAAGCAACCAAAATACAAATCCAAACAAATAGACAAAAAAAGAAAACACAAAAATAAAAAAATTTGAGCAATAAATATTCCAAATCTAGTTATAATATTTAAAATTCTGAGAGCGATTCAATCAAACATGTTTTCTTCCCTTCTATCAGTTTGCATGCTGAGGACTTGTTTTCACTACGAGGGTAAAATAAAGTGTTTTTTGTTTCTACTATTTATTTTTTGCTTCGCTTAGCGCTTAAGCGCGAAATAAAGTAAAAAATTAATAAAACAAATAAAAAATGCTCCATTCCACGCTCCTAGTGGAAATTGATCTGAAAGCTAAGCTGTAGGTGCAGCACAAGACACAAACTATCTGAATCAGAGGTTTTCAACCGATGGACCATGGCCTACTGCTTGGCCTGAGACAAATTCTAAGTAAAGATTTTTTTTGTTCTTCACCTATAATTTGAAAACGATTTCGTAAAATTGGGTGTGAAATAAAAGTAAAAACTAAACACATTGGGCCAGATTGCGTTTCAAGTTTTTTGGGCCCCAGTGTTAAAAAGATTGAGAAGCCCTGTTCTAAATTATCGCAAAATTAAGGCTAATTGTATGCAATTTGATTATGATAACAATCGCTCTTTGCATTTGATGAATTGCTTTGTGTCTTGTTCTGATTTTTGAGATATCGAGGCTCAGCTTTAATTTATTTTATTTATTTTTATTTTGCTTTGTTTGTACGCCAAAGTCGCTCGCCGCAAATATATTTGCATCTTACTGCCTCTAGTGACACACATGAAGAGAGTCACAGAGAGAGACCGGCCCAGAAGCCGGAGATAGAGACTGCGAGAAACGCAAGAAATTTGGAGATCATGGAAAATTTCACGTTATTCGGCTTAAATATAAACTGAAAAAATTGCTTCTGAGAAAAGAATCCATAAACCTAAAACTTTTTGAGAGAGAGCTTTGCATCCCCCTGGTCGTCGTTTTTTTAAAGAATCTTTTTAAGGAATTTTTAAAGAATCTACTTTGATTTCACAAATTTTTTTTTTAGGTTGTAGCAAACTCATCACCGCAAACTGTCTTTTGTGCATGCATTTGCTTCGATTTTGCAAAGTTTTCCGCAAATGTATTTTCACATTTTGCATTTCGCTCGCTGCAAACTCGGCTTGCAGCGCCCTCCCGCTCACTGCACAACATTGTGGCCAACTGCCTTTCTAGACCTATATGCGCCATTTTTGAAGAACACTCGCCTATAGACTACGTTGCTATAGCTGCAGCGCAACAACACGACGACTCAATTTAGTCTTTAACAAGCCGAGTCTGCAGCGAGCGAAATACAACATGTGAAAATACATTCGCGGAAAACTTTGCAAAATCGAAGCAAATGCATCCACCAAAGACGGTTTGCGGTGATGAGTTCGCTACAAGATAAAAAGCAAAAGGCTACTAAGTTACTTTTTAATAATCGCAATTTTTAGTGATTTAGTAATTAAAACAAATCTTGCTTGTCGTGCTGAGATTTTTAGGACGGAACATATGATTTCAACCGTTTTTTTCTTAAGGAATCGAAACATGGCAGCAGTTGAATCACATGCATTGTGCTAAAATCTAAGTACAAACGTGCAAAATCTAAGCCAGATTTGTTGTAAATCATGTCATTACTCGGGGTTGGAAAGCCTTTAGTTTCAGTTTGAAAAATTTAATCTTGCAAAAACAACTTAAAGTTTTTGAAAATAAAACGTATCGTGTGTCAGCTTGGCGTCGGAAAAGTTACTTGACATCAGCATGACGAGTTTCAATGTTGTAAAAATAACTTATGTTTCCTCAAAGTGCAATAAGCCGTGTATTGATTTAGTTTTAAAACATTTTATCTTTAGTTCAGTATTAAGAATTTCCATGTTGTAAAAATAACTTTATGTAAAAAAGCAAAAAAGTCGTATCATTACCATTAAGCTTCTTTCTAAATCGCAATAACATATTTCCTCCCCAGTGGGTTTTTAGCTTGGCACTTCTGGTCAATTTAATATCGCACTTGAATGACTTGACTTTGCAATATAAATCTGCAGGGTCCGGTATGTTGCCTGTATCCGTAAACATTTTTGCATCACCCGCCCATGGGACAGGTCGAATTTTGGATGAAAATTTTACCTGTATTCGCGCAAGTCTCAGACTTGCAGCTTCGAGGACAGTTCGCAATGAGATGTGGAAATATGCACGCTTATTTGAAAGAAAACTAGGATTCTGGAAAAGTCAGCTAAAAAATGCAAATTATTTAACTGCAGCTAAACTGCTTTAGAGAAATCGACGAGTAGTAATTTATTTGTTTGTCTACGACGAATTTTTATTCCATTCTGCTCATTTTCGTTTTGTGAAAACAATAGAAAATCGTTGATAGAATCATTTAATGAAGAAAAATTATCCAAAAACATTGGATTTTAAAACATTTAAAAATGATAGAATTCGTGAAAATGATAGAAAATCATTTAAAGACACTGGATTTTTATTCCGTTTTGCCGATTTTCGTTTTCGCAAAAATTATAGAAAATCGTCCACTAATTCATTCGATGTACTGGTGGACACAGTACAGAAGAGCTCTCAACTAAAACTAGTTGAGAATGCATTAAAGAGTTAAAATCAAAATTTCAAGCCGAGGGCACGTCACTGCTTGACTTTTATAAAAATATCTTTAAAGAAAACCCTATTTCAAATTCATCAATCATACCAAAAAGATGGCATCAAGTTTGACAGCACTTAATGTGGAACAAATATTCAACAAAAATCAGGAAGAATAAGTGGTAAACACAACTTACAGATGACCAATTAATCACTTGAACTATACTATATCTTTTACTATATCCAACTGACCACTTCAACTTTAGAACTTTTTAAACAAGAAACAATATCAAATATCGCATTAATGCAACGTTATCAATAAACGACTGTTGTATTCAGCAAAGGTTTTAGTACTGTGCGAACGGAGCGACAGCACTATCCCCTTCTAAAAAAAGTCAAAAAGTTTCCACCTTAAAAAAATGTTGCTCTATTTCTCCATAGTAGTACCACGACGTGGTCTCTTCTGACTGCAATTTAACTTTAGGACAAAAGCAACAATAATGTACCCGATTAAAAGTGATGACCTTATTTTTGGGACAAAAATGGAGATTTTGGACATTGATTGAAACTGATAAGTTTTTTAGAAATCAGTATATTTTGGGTGCAAGATAACTTGCAAAGTGTCCCCCCTATTTTTCTTGCATCGTGTCTCCCTCTTCTAAGACACCACTGGTTGTAATTTGTGCTTTTGTTCGAAACTGTTAAAATGTAAAGTTAATCTAAACGAAGTAAAATTCTATAATTATACAAGCTTTAGCATTATCATATACTATGAGGGGAATAGACGTGCTAGTAAAAAATTGTTAGGGCCGCGCAAACCTTGTAGAGTTCGGTGTTGTTCCGCTGTACAAAAAAAGGTTTCCAACCTCTGATCTAGCTTATTAATAGCGAGAAAGTTTAAAAAACGTTTATAGCATTCTGGTTCTGTTTTGATTATTGTAGCTTTCATGTTATGATAAATTAACTTAGTTTTGATTAAATTGCCAAATTGTTATGAGAAATAGTTATATCGTGAATTCAGGCTTTTGCTGACCCTGGAAATGCTTCTTTGTAGGCTAACTTCTGTTAATAACCGTTTTGTTTGTTACTTTCCATTGGTTGTATTTTGGCTCCAAGTTTTTTGGCTGTATCGAGTTTTTGACACCTTTAAAATCTTGCTTTTTGTTTGCTGATGAGAATTTGTAAAAATGCCAACGAGTAATATAGCTACTTTATTGTTTTTCAGTAATTATTTTTTCTTTCTGAAAGTTCCACATTTTTTACTCTCTTCATTGGTAGATTAAAAAGCTTTAACTACAGCTAAATAAACTTTGTTAACGGCGAAAACAATCGTAAAGTTATCAAATTGATATTAGTTAAACTTTTTTTTGTTAAACATTTAATTAAACGTGTTTAAAAAAATCTTTAAAATGTTTACCAGTTTAAAGTTTATCTTGACGATATCTCACAAGGTTCTTGTCTAATCTCTATGACAACTGCCTTTCTTGACTTTCATTTTCTTAATTATTCAACTCGCTATCAACGAAAATAAACGTTACTTACTTGTTACCAAACTAATAATTATGCCTAAATAAAAAACAAAAGTTTCCTCGAGAGTCTAGTTTTAGAAGATAGTATAGGCAGTCAATTGTTTTTCTGTAGCCTGAAATAAAACCTTACTTGGCACTTGAACTCATCTTTTGCGGATAGAAGAATAGTAAATTTTGACGTTTAACTGTATTTCTGCTTTTAAATTTAAGGTGATGACTAATAGGCTACTTCAACTAATAAATCAAAAAAAGAAAATTGTTGTATGTTTGAACACTAAAATCACAAACTTTCTTTTCTTAAAATATGCAGCAAGTCATAGAATTTATTTCAAAACTAAGGAAGCTGCACGAAAGAACTTTTTTCTTAATTGATCTTTGCAAACAAAACTAACGTCATTTTCGATTAATTTTTTAAATGCAAACGCATTTTCTACAACAGAGTGCCAACTTTTCGACATTATTTAAAGATTTTTAATCTATTTAAACTTTTTACGACTAATTCCTCGTTTTTATTCGGCGTATACCCGTGAGTTGAATAAAAACATGATGCTGTTAAATTATTGAAGGTTGAAGAACAACAAAACTATTCTATTTTATATTTCGTGGTTCTGATTTTAATCTGCTAATTTTTAAATAATATAGAATACTTTAATTTTCACTTAAATCAAAACATTAGTTTAGTTATTAGGCGTTTCGGAAATGTCTTGCCACCAACACGAAACTTTCAACTGCCATATATCAACGTAAATATTGTCTCATGTTTCAAGCAAATTTATTGTACAAAATGATCCTAATTATCAAGAACGTTTTATGCGGGTTTTACTTTCAAGTTTTTCATTGTTATTTTAAAAGTTGAATAAAGTCGCTAAAACTTAATTAGAAATACAATGCTTGTTTTAATCTCAAAATCATCAATGGGAAAAATAAAGAAGACAATAAGAAAAAAAAAGGAGAATCAAACGTAGAAACTAATCCTGATATGAAGTAACGCATGGATTAGTGGAAACAAATGATAAAAACAGAATAATTTTTTGATCAATTGAAAATATATTTGGAAATCTTTTGTAACAATTCTTGCTCTTTTATTATTGTTTAGTTAACTTAGGATTTAGAAACAAGGCCAGACATAATCCCAATGAAATGTATGAAAATAAAATATGATTTACATCTATTAATTAAATCAGTAGTTCCCAAACTTTTTTAGAGACGAATCCCCTTCAAAAAATTATCAAACCTAGGAACTCCAAAATTTTAAAGAGTGACCCGACTAATAAGTTTGCAACTTAGACTTCCAGTGTACTCGCGAATCTCTAAAACTTTCCTACATACCCCAGGTCCATGGAACCCCGTTTGGAACTCCTGGTTTAATTTAAGATTACCATAAAAACTTCAGTGAAGTACATACGTTGTATTTAAACAGACAAACGAAGCTATGAAAATGACTTTGAAGTTTTTTACACCAACAAATTTCTCACTTAATAATTTGTTTTAAAATTATTGAACAATTAGATTTTGTCGTTAGTGAACTTTGCATTAAATTTAGGATTTTTAGCGTTATTCTTTTAAAAATGTTTTGAAAGTGATTTGAATCACAAAATAAATAAAAAGCGCATTTACATTCTACTATGTAGCTTTGTATCATACAGCAATGGTTTTATTTGAATGGTGTATGCAAGTGCCTCAAAGGTTGTTTTATTATTTTAACACAATGATTCATCTGACAATTTTTTTGTGGAACCCATTTTCAACTATCACAATTTCAATCTTCCAACGTACTTTGCTTCATATTACAACAGTTAAAATCACGTGATATACTCTGCTGTGACTCTGCTACACAACAGTCACAAAGTAAAGTTTTACAAATGCTTTTCATTAGTAATTTATAGTAAAAAATGGTTTAACATGGGGAAGTTTATGGTCGTCACCTACTTTTAGAAAAATTTTCAACCCTTGTTATCGCAAGTAAGTAATTTTTGCAATAAAAAAAATTTCAACGATAAAAATTTTTTTAAATTACAACTGAGGAGACATCGCTTTAATTTTTTTTTTAATAGACATATATCTTTTTTTTAAAAGTGGCCATAGATAATATATAAAATTAGAAACGACTAAAAAATAGTTAAAAAGTGTTATGGAAGCAAATGGGTGTTCTTCAAAGTTAAATTTATTACAAAAATCTTCGAATGAAAGCTGGTGCACAATCGGCCGTCAAAAAATCTTTTTTAAGTTTTGTTAAGCAAATTTAAACAAAATCAATTCTTCTAACTTTAAAGCATATTTTAAGAGTGTTTAGACATGTGAAAATAAAGAATAAGACATTCCATTTGCTGTTTTTTTAACTGCATAATTTAATAAGTAGATTTGTTTGTGGTTGTCTTTGTAAAAAAAGAGTTATAATAAAAAACAAAATGAGAAGCGGAAAACGAGAGATGAAAAAACGAAAAAAGTCAAAAGTAGAGATAAAAAAGCGACGACGACCGATTCTGCACCAGACTGAAATATTTTATATGTACAGTAGTTTCCAACCTGGATCAAATTATTTTTAGTCTGGTTCAAATTACCCCTAATCGTAGTATGATTTGAACCATTTAGAACATTAAAAAATTGATTCAAATATTGCGTATTACTGAAGTAGAGAGCAGTTAAAAATTTCATGGTTAGAATTATGTCTTTATAAGTTACTTGTAAAAAAATAATTTCAGGGATGTGGAGTCGAAAGAAAATTTTCTGACTCAGCTTGTTTAGCATTTTTCGACTCCGACTCCAGAACATCTGAAAAAACGACTCAACTCCCGACTCCAACTTCCAACTTCGACTCCAGCAATTCTAAAAAACGACTCCAACTCCGACTCCGACTCCGACTCCATCTAAAAACGTACGACTCCGGCGACTCCGACTCCCGACCCGACTCCCGACCCGACTCCCGACCCGACTCCACAACCTTGATTAATCCATTAACGCCCAGCGTTCTATTTATAGTACAGTAATCTACGCTTGGATTATACAGAATAAAAATCTAAACTCGCACTTTTTACCTATCTATTGGCTGACAAAACCCTTGTAGCTGTCACAACAATAAAGTTTAGGCATTTTTGTCATTTTGAAATGTAGATTGTGTGGATGTATAATTGTTTTTTTTGTTTGCTGATCGTCATTTCCTTTTGCAACTACATTCAAAATTTGAAGAGGAAAATTCACAGCATTTCTTTACAAATGGCTTTTTTATAAATTGTTTTAGATTACTGACAAGAAGCTTTTAAAAATTATTACTGTTACCAAGTAATATAAACGTTAATATTACTGTATTATAAATAGAACGCTTGGCGATTATCAGCAATTTTTTTTAATTTACGAGTTGAATTTTTTCTGTCTGGCTCAGTAACCAGAAAATTAGGCAATGATGATCGGAGGCAAAATAATGATGAATTATACAGCTGTAAAAAAAGAACCAAACTTTTTGTAGTATTGAGTCAACCAGAGTAAAGGTGATTAAGAGTGAAAGGAGAGGCCAAAAACTGTTCCATGAAGCTTACATGTAGGCTACAACAAGCAAAGAGCTACAAAAACAACGTTGTTAGGCCTAATTACAGTTGCATAATTTTCCAGTGTCTAATTTACGATTGTCCAGTTAAGGACGTTATGTAAACACAGAAGCGCAGATAGACAGTTTATTCCCTTGTGCTTTCGATGTAAATTTCAAAGTCAAAAGTTATCCACCAGTTAGGCTTAATTACATGTAGCAGAGTCAACGGAAAAATTTAATTTTTAGTTTTTCTAGATACAGTAAGGAAGTACTTGAAACACAATTGTGTTACATGATTTCTTTCAAAAAATTTATTCAATATGAGTCGCAAGGTATTTATGAATCTTGAAGTTGTTCTTGATTACTTAGCTTTGGAAGATATTGTTGCGGATTTGGCAGTAATTTCTTCGGACGTAGATGAACTTACTGATGAAGACGGATTATATGACGAAGATACTGCAACGCCTTCAGTTCGTGATGTTCCTTGTTTTGTAAAAGTCGCAAAATGCTGACAAGAAAGATGGCTCTGACGTGCCATGTACGTCAGCAGATCCAATCCCTCCAGCTAAAGAGCAACGGAAAGAAAGATCAAAAGTTGCTTGGAAAAAGAAAAATATCGTCTACAGCAAGTGGTAGAACATGGATGATAAGGATAGAAATCCCTGTAAAGGTAAAAAATCTAGAATTTTATTTACATGATTTGACCCACCTGCAAATTATTAAGAAATTTTTTCCCCAGACGTTCATCAACTCATTGTAGATGAAACAGTTCGATAAGCAATAACACAAAAGAACAAACCACGCTTTACCGTGTCTTTTGAGGAAATATAAGTTTTTATCGGATTTTTATTCTTCAGTGGCTATAAGCAAAAGAGATTATTGGAGCGAGGAGAAGGATTTAGGTCTGGACATTGTCCCCAATGCATTTAGTCATAACGCGTACCTGACCCTGAAATCTGTAATCCATTTTTAAGACAATTTCCAGGCTCAGAGAACAAGGAAGACAAAGCTTTCAAGATCAAGATTTTGATGGACCTGCTCAATAAAAATTTTCAACAGTGGGGATCTTTAAAAAATACTTATTCATCGATGAAATGATTGTGCGATATTATGGACATCACATGTCGACACAGTTTATCAGAGCTAAGCCAATAAGATTTGGTTACAAACTATGGGCTATGTGCGGTGAAAGTTGGTACTGCTTCAACTTTTTTCTGCATTGTGGAAAAAAATCCTATGATTCTGAGACCACCGAACCTCTATGAAGATATTATCCATTTGCTAAATATGTAGCAAATGTAGCAAATTTTTTAAAATTTGCTAAAGCTTTTGAAATTTTGTTACTTTCACAAATTATAGTTTTTTAAATTTTGTTACAGTTGATAAAAAGTTTTTGAAATTTTGGTTCAGCTGGTAACTTAGTTCGTTATTTAGTCGTTTAACTTTTCGGCGCCTGTAATGAAGGCTCGCCGATAACGCAATCTTGGTGTCTACTAAAAAATAAAATTCTTAAATCTTTGTTTACTGGACCAGCCCTAAGTACCAGTAACGGCAAAAATATAGTCTAGCTAACCACAGCTCAGACTACCGCAATATCTCCTTTATTAATAAAATATGCTCCAATCGACTTAGGAGCCCAAAATAGTATAAATTCAACAACAAATAAATCAACAGCAAATATAGATTCAGTAGCTTAACTCTTCAGCTCTTCACAATAACGTTGACAACCAAAGACTTGCGTCCAAAAAACTATGACTTCACAAAGCCAACACTATTTCCAATACCAATTTATCACAACGTAACATTCCATTAATAATAATGCTTCCGAGCGCGCCTTATTTATATCACTCGGTCACATGTATCTCGAAAGTTCTTTAAATTTACTCAAATTTATGTTAAAAACAACAATTACTTAATATTGCATCATCTTGCTAGATCCAGCGATTCACAAACAAGCAATATTGCATCATACTGACTGTCACGAGACAAAGCCAGTCAAGCACGATAATCTCGAAAGTTCTCCACGAAAGTGTTGTCATTTTCTTGTCACTAAATGTACAATATTTAAATTTGCTTGTAAAACCGTTATTTCTTCGGCTATTCGAGCCGGACCAAAGCGCAATCAAAAAGATTTTTTATGATATTGTGAAAATACATAATGTGGACAATTTTTAAAAACGGAACAATACTATTTCATACTATTACAAAACCCTAACTTCTTATGGTCAAAAATTACAAATACATGGGAGGGGTGGATCATCATGACTAGTTTTTAGAAAAACATCGTATTGCAATAAGAAAAAAAAGTGGTATTGCATGGTACATGGTGACGAAAATGATTGATTTCGCTGTAGTAAATGCTTGCATCATTACCGGCTGATTTACGGATCTAATTCTATTTCTACAAAGGATTTTCAAAGAGCTGTGGCTGTAAGCTATTTGAAGAAAGGTCATGGAAAGCACGTTATGCAAGGCCGACCACTTAATTACCCATTCACTTCCAAAACCCCATAAACGCCGATATTCGGCACGATGGACAAGACCATGTCATTGCTAAAAGAGAAAAACAAAGACGGCGCCTACTAAAGGACTGTAACACAACACCTCTAATTTAGTGCATTAAAGATAACATCATCACTTTGTTTACCGGTTCTTTCCCCAGCTACTGCAAGAAAGTTTAAGAGTAACAAACTTAAAAATCAAATGCTTGGGCTTTGGCAAACTACTTTCAGAAATCATCAAGAACATTATTTTATCATGTGCTGTTTCATTTGAACTGTTTTTACCTGTTGTTATTAACATGATTTTGATGCGTAATACAGTATGTCTCCACCCAGCGTACTATAAATAGAACAGTTCAATACGCAGAAACTACTGCGAATTTTGCAGAAATGTGAAAAAAATCTGAATTAAAAAGGCATTTTATGCAAAATATGAAAGTAATAATAAAATCCACCCAGAAAAAAATATTTGGCCGTTATGGGTTACGTCACACTTTTAAAAATTTAAAGAAAAAGAAAAAACAAATCCTGTTTTTTAAATCTGTGGCCAAAGCTTTATATTGTTAAGATATCAGTTCTTCAAAAAAGTGTTTGATAAAAATATCCAGCAAAATATTTTGAATTACATGTTACAAAATAAAACCAAAAAATTTTACTAATTTAAAGCCCGACAAAATGTATCTAAGCGTAAAATACAAAGTTGAATACAGGAACTCAAAAAATGTAAAATAAGAAATAAAACTAAAACTTATCGGAAGTCGGGTCGAGTGGTTAGAACGCCAGAATTGTGATCGACATGGTCTCGGTTCAAAATGTACGCATGTCATTTTGTTGTGTTCTTGGGAAAGACACTTTACGGCACTTCCCCTGCTTGATAGTCTTGGCAAGCAGTTTTAGATGTCAGTCATATCTTTATTAAATTTTAAGCGGACAGCAATATCTTGGCATCTCTGGAAGCAGGTCGGGATAATTGCTGGTGCTATTATGTTTTGAGGGGCATAAAAATCTTTAAGAAATTTAAAAAATTCAAAAACCTGACATTTAAAAAAAAACATAATAATATATAATAATTTACCATTCATTTATTAATTCAACTATTTTAATGGCCAAATCAATACTGTTTAAATCCTTGTTCTTTCCTCTAAATACAAATTCAGCCACATAATGTTCCAAGCAATGAACTACAGTCCTAATTCTAACCAGACACTTACTATTACGTCACAATTTCATTAAAACTTTACAGTTCACTAATAAAAAACAAAACAAAACACAAATTGCACATACTTTATAATTTATTAATCTGTCAGGTTAAAATAATTTTCATGCCCCTTAAAATTTTTTATGCCCCTTAAAATAGAACGTGGCCTAATTGCTTACCCTATGTATTAGCGCCTCTGTTGCTTTCATGCGAGTCAGGAGGATAAAAATAGAGATAAATTAAAAATATATATATATATATTAGAACAAATGATTGGACAATGCCGGGAGGAGCTACTACTTGTCTGAACACAACGATTTTCAAAAGCAACGTGTTTTGTTTATTATATGAGATACAAATATTCGACAAGGCTATATAAAATATATACTCGTATATACAGTATATACATATATGCCTGCCTGCAACCAGGAAGAATAATTTTTAAGATGAATTTATAAAATTTTTTTTAAACATTTATGTCATAAGTAATTAAAATCAAAGTATTTGTAAAAATCCTTTTGACAAGCAATAAAAATTAGTTTTGCATGACGATTTTTTCAATAATACAACCTGGAAAAGTTGAAATTCTTAGATAACCTTGTGTGAACTTATCTTTTTATTTATTTGTATGCAGAACAAAATTGATTGCTCAAAATTTTTTCACCAAGCTTTTATCTGACAGTCTTGCTGCTTCCATTATGCTTTCATATTTATGCAAGCATACAAGTTTTTTGAAACTGCGTTAAAAATCATTGTAGTCATGCTTGACTAACAATACTAAACAATGCTCAATGCTTCGTTGTTCAAATCAGTGTTTTTGACTAAGATATATCTTCAACGAGTTGTTTAGAAGTAACTCCATAAAAGCCTGAATTAGTTTAAAGAAAACAAACAGCATCTGGACATAGTCGGATGGTCTAGAGTGCAGTGATGAAAATCATCTGCCAGCAAATATTGGACCATTTTCCAGTTCACTGCAAGCTTATACTTGAGGAAACTGCCGGATTGAAGAGGTTCATATGAACAAACCAATTCTTAGTTGCACAATTTCAGTTCTGTGAAACAAAGTTGATTAAAAATGTTTGTTTTTCTTTGTATCAAAATAATTATATTCAAATCTGAATGCAGGATTTTTTACTTCTGTATTCATATTAACCTTGAATCGAAATGTAATAGCCGGATTATTGTAGTTAGCAGAGAAAAAAGAGTTAAAAATTAACATCTTTCTGTTTCTTTTTAATCGACGGATTAGTTCACTTTGATAGCACTCTAACTCACAAACAAAAGACTGCAACTTTGATGCTTGTTCCACCTAAACAATTTTTGTTCTGGCCTTTGAGAGGTATTTCACGACATATTTCCCAATAAGGTCAGAGGTCGCCCTGCTTAACTAGAATATTGAATCCGTTTAAAACAAAAAGCAGCATAAGTCCAATACGGGCAAGCAAACAAGCGATTCTGTTTTAGTACTTAATAGAAAGTGACAAAGATACAGTAAATTTTTTTTTCTGTACTTCAAGTTACATCATTTTGTTATATTTTGTATATTTAAAATGTCTTTTAATTGAATTTTTTTGAATTAGATCAATGTTTTTTGGTAAATACTGTAAATGATTTTTGGCAGTTTTAATGACGTCACAATTAACAAGTTTTCGGTTCAAGTCTTTTGATTTTATATGTTGTTGAGTTTTTTGCCGAAAACGTTTACATTTTTTTTCTGGAGCGATAATATGAAAGCTTGAAGATAAATTTGAGGTAAATATTGCATCAAAGAACGCCTTTAAACTTTTTCTTTTGTCCTGCATACGGATAAATAAAAAGATGAGGTCACATAAGACCAGTGGTTCTCAAACTTTTTGCGCCCGCGGCACACTTTGCTACTTTTCCAAACTTCGCGGCACACTTGGACCAGAGTGCAGATCTTTTTTGGTCTGCACTGAGTTTTCCTTTACCTGATGCATTAATATTGTATTTCATAAAGGCTTCAAATTTTTATGTAACTTTCTGTTAATAAAGTAAAAACTTCTTTTATCATTCTTTACTAGATTTTGAACTGTTTGTTTTTGTATAAAGTATTTAGGTTCCACATATCGGGTACGACAATTGGCATGTCAAACTCGCCCGGCTATACGGGCCGCACCGGTAAAATTTTAGCCTGAAATTTTACCGCTGGCGCAATCCGGTTACAAAAGAAATTGAAAGCCAATAAAAAAAGTCTTTACTTGAATTGTTTGGCTGATCCCAGTTATTCTTTTAAATTTTACATTGAAATCAAAGTGAGGACCAAAGAAAAGGTCTTCACTTAATTAGCTGGTAAATTTCGGTTAAAAAACCAAGTTTTTGCTAAAAACCTTGTCACTTTAATTATCTAAATTTAGTTCTGAATTTATGATTAATTTGATTTCGTATTGAGCATATGATCAAAAAACTCGTTGAAAGACTTCGCGGGCCGCGAGTTTGAAATGTCTGGTGTACCAAAACAAGCCTGAAAGACAACTGATCACAAAAACTTTACGTAATGGGAATTACATTTAAAATTTTTAAGCTTTTTGGTCGCAACCCATAAAATAACATACTTTTCCTCTGTTATAGAGTGTTTTTACGTTGCTGTTGCGGAGCATGGGAAGTATTTTAAAAAGTTTCGCGGCACACTTAGAAATCTCTCACGGCACAGTAGTGTGCCGCGGCACACAGTTTGAGAAACACTGCACAAGACTATCTAGGGCTTTAATTTTTTCAGGTTATATTGCTAAAATCTTCATGTAGAACTAAAGGTGGCTTACCTTAAATGGTTAGATTCTCTTTGAGAAAATAAAAAAAAAACAGAGGATTAGTGTAAAACTTGTGGCTTCTACCAGGTGCATAATTGCACTGATAGAAGCGGCGTTATGCATCACGCACGCTGATGACCAGATGCTGGAAATATATCGAGTCATAGGACAGATGGCATTAAAGAGTATTATTTGTGGCATTGTACATCACGCATGCCTATCCTGAGCTCACTATCCGACCATGGTGTCGAGTTTTAAACTTTTATTAGGGACAGTCTGCTTACACAAGTTTAGTTGCAGAACTGGTCATGTAGGAAGAGATAAATCTAAAATTTCTGGCTTCTATCAGGTGCATATTTGCACTGATAGAAGCGGCATTGTTCATCACGTATGATGATGATCAGATTCTGGACATATATCGAGTTATAGGACAAATGACATTAAAAAGTACCATCTGTGGCATTGTGTATCAAACACACCGAATCCGTACTCAGTGTCAATCAAATTTTGAACTTGATCGTAGTGTGTGTGCTTGCGTGCCATTGTTTGAATCTTTGCGCGGCTTTGCCTTTGATCTAGAAAAAAGTTTTTGCTTTTTTTTGTGACAATTTATAAAGAAGAAATGGCAAGCTCATAGCTTATATTAGCTTGTTTAGCAAAGTAAGGTAGTTTCTTGTAACTCAATAAACTCTTTTGTAACAAATTTTGATCGACTGATGTATTTTTGCTGATGCATAAAACTACACCGGTAATATGTTTTAGCAACAATATTTTCAATTGGCTGATATACAATTTGCAACTTTGGCAAATAAAAATTTGTAAATAAATTTTTTAATGCAAATACTGAAATGTTCTTTGTGATAAGCAATAAACCATTTTTACAAACAGAAGTTCACCGTGGATATGGCACACCAATCCTTTGTAATTTTTCATTTTTAATTTCCATATTTGTCCTCCTAACACACGAAAAAGCTTTGCAAACACTATAAATAGAGCAGCTGTCAAGCAAGTATTACGACCTGCTTTCGGAGACTCCAAGATATTGCAGTCCGATTCCGAGCTATCGAAGCATATAATTTATAATTTAGAAAAAAGAGGGACCCGCAATTTAGACGAAACATTTGGTGTTCAAAAATTTGTTTTTGAAATAATATTTTGAACCAAAATCCAGTTTTTTAAAAATATATTATTTCTAAAATTTACTTGATTGATAGTGTTCGTATATATTCTTTACTTCATAAAGGTTTATTAATCTTAATCTCATACAAAAAAAACTTTTTTTATAATTATGATCTGATTAGTAAATTATAATTTATTAAATTGAACAACTTATCTCTAAACGGTTCGTATCAGAGCTTTTAGATTTTTTTTTTGCTGATTAGAAATTCTGACTTCGGATCAAAGCGCAGCTGTATATAAAGGGACGTGCGCATTTGCTTGGGTATTGTGACGTAACAGAAAGTTTTTTAGGAAGTTTAGCCAAAAAAATTTGCCGTGTTTCTTTTTTTGCTCACTTTGAGTCACGTGACATGAGCCCAATTTGGGCTCACCCGTCTTCAAAGAGTTAAAACTCAAAACCATCAGTGAGCTCAGGTTCGGCGGGCGTGATGCGCAATGTTACAGGTGGTATTTTTTAGTGCCATCTGTCCTATAACTCGGCATAGGATTATGTTAATAAAGATAATATCAAACAAATAATTTAAATCGAAAAGATTAGAAAAATGTCAAAAAGCCATATTAAAGTAGCTTGTATAAATTAAACGAAACTAAATAAATAATGGTGAAAAATTGATGACTCAAGGGAGAAGATAGATGGGTCTAAACCAACAGTGAACAAGCCGCGGTTCTTTTATGTCTTTTTTGAGGCTTCTGAAAAGTTTTAAAATAAATCTAAATTGTTTTTCCACTGTCTTAACTTTTTCGAAAAACCAGTGGGTGTTTAGTGACATTCACTAAGCTTTGAAATCATTCTTAGCGGCATTTATCAATGGAAGCTGGCCGTAAAAAGACTTTCAAAACAACAATTAGTTGTTAAACCCATTGTAAAAGCATCAGACGAGATGATTATAGTCGGCATACCGCAGATACTATGAACGTGTTAAAATAAACAAAATATGTTGAAAAGATTTTTTGTGGCACAAAATTTTAAAATTGCCTGAAATGTCGCTATAGACGTGGCCATCTTTATAGACAAAACTCTTTGATAAAAGAGGGAGTAGCATTGAAAAAGGCTGTTTAGGAAAACTCTAACGTTTTCGTGTAGCTCTCATCAGGAGAAATCGCTACAATAAGTAAAGAACTGAAAATTCGAAATTTTATTGCATAAGATATTGTCTCTTTTGCCGAGTACGAAATTATACAAAAGCGCAGTTGATTTAGAAGCACCTGCCACCAAGCGGTTGAAAAGTAAAAATTGTTGTTTCGTCGAGTTAGAAATGGAACAATTTTTATTAGACGGAATTTGGATGTTTAACTTGGCAAAACTATAGTTGTAATTTGAAGTCTGAAAAAGAATAAAATAAAGACCAATATAGATAATAATTATGTTAATAATTTAAGCCTGTAAACGAACTCTTTTTGACGGCACAATGCAGGTTTGCTAGAGGTTATGTGGATGGATTCTAATAGAGCAAGATGAAATTCAGATCTGGCTTTGGATAGAATTGAAAATTGATCATCATTGTAGTGAAGGGCGCAATTTGGATGTTTCAGAAGATGAGTACCAATAGCCGAATCACAAATAAGGTGTGGAAGAGTTTATTTTACTTTTTTGCGTTGGCTGAATTCTTTCTTGATTGGTTTTGTTGCGGATAGTTTTCGGGACACTGGCGAATTCTGTCCTGCAGACGTTGAGAAGTTCTGCCCACTTATTGGCATTCGCAGCGGCACACATATTGGTATACGACCATGCTTTGTATGCAAATACATATATATAAGCCAAGAATATGGCTTGAAGATCGTAATCATAGACGTACCAGACCAAAGAATTTGAGAAAGGGGCAAAACAATTTTGCCGGCATCATGGTTTTGCACTACTTTACAAAGAAGCCCAAACGCGACAAATATAACTGAGCAGAATACATCAGCTTTGTTATGAACCCGAAACCTATTTGGCGACCAAAAATCAATTTAGAAGTGTTATGCGTTGAAACAATTAATTTTGTTCTAAAAGACAATTGTATGATTGAATCTAATGTACAACACATTTTGAATGTAAAATAACTTTCTTTTTTCCAAGAAACATTTTTACAGGAGCATTTTATCCCTCTAAAAACGTATTTATTGCCCGAAAATCAGATTGTTTTGGAATTATTTGGTTGAGATGGCGACTATGCCCCTATTTTCACCCAATTTGTAAGGCTATATTTGTAGCCAACTGATATCAAAGATGTCAACTGGGATGTTTTGTGGATGATTATTGCAAGCAAATGCATATCACAAATTTTTTAAATGGAGGTAATTCTGATGAGCGTATACATTTTTAAAGTTAAACACTGAATTTATTCATCGGCAAAGTATATAGGTGTGAATTGTCAGACCAACTTTGTATTGAATGAATGGATAATAATAATTTTGCAAGCCCTAAATGTGCAAGCGAAAACTTTTGTAATTTTATTTTTTTATATCGAGTCTTTTAAGCTACTTTACGCTAGAGACAAGCAAAGGTGTTAAAATTAGGGAGCCAGAAGCTTAAATCCCCTCAGCAAAATTTTTTTCCCTAGAAAAATTTCTGCGCCCTTTAGCTTCTCCCTATTAAAATTGCTTTGCTATGATCAGTTTTAATTTTTTTATATTTTGCCAAGAGAAAGTTTCCTAAAGTGCTATTTCGAATAGGAAATTACATCACGCAATATCAGTGAACACTAATTTCACCAACACAATTTTGTCTAAAGTACTGGATGCTCACGAGGCATTTGTGAGTAAATAAAAAGTACAACTAGAGTCTTAAGATTGCGCGTTTATAGCTATATCGACACGTTCATTATAATAAAATGAGGCAAGAGAACGTGGGGTCTAGGGAGCTTCGTAGTAAACGACGTTCTGCAGACGTATCAATATCAGATTTTTGTACTGGTGTGTGTAAGCATTTATTAGATCTCTTTTATATTGACAACTTACCTGCATCTATGACAAATAATTTATAGCAATAGCAATCGTGCAAATCTTTCTATTAACTATTTCTTTTCTACTTTGTCTGTATATGCAATGACGTTTGCCCATAACTTGAGCCGCTAAAGTCAATAAAGTCAATTTTTTTAAAGCTTGTTAGCCTACCCCATGAAACTTACACAACCTTATAGTTTCGGTTGTTCAGGAGTCTTTTACTCGTCGTCGTCGTTGTTTGAAGGTTATTCATTCCAGGTCAGACACAAACAGGACTGGGGCGAAGGTTTATCCTTTTATTACCCAACACTGCTGCACTGCCTGAATCAGATGCTGGCAGTGGTGTAATTAAGCCAGCATCGAGTTTCGTCATCCAAAACCGTCAGACCTCGTGCTCCATGTGGTGCCCGATGTATAGGGCACGCTGTTAGAACATGGTTTGCGGTTTGCTCAGAGGCGCCACGCTCGCAATTCGGTGAAAAAGCGAGACCCCACTTGTACATGGATGAATGGAATCGCCCAACACCAGTCCGCAGACGGTTGAGCTTAACCCAAGCTTCTCGGGGTAAGCCCATCCAAACAGGCCTGGCACCGGTCCCGGGCACAAAAGCATGGAGACTCTCCAGAGCGCCCGCTCTGTGGATGCTAACAATTAGAGATTGTTGATAGCCAATAGTAAAACACTCAGAAGTTTAAAAAAAAAATTTTGGCAAAATACGGCGTTAATTGCGACAATTGTCTGCAGATAGCTCAGTGTGACAATACTCTAGTTTGCCATCAGAAGGACGTGAGTTTGATGCTCAATTTACGTGAATGATTTCTGCTGTCTTTATGAAGAGCAGTTACGACAAATAGCTCAATGGGCTCAATACACATACAATAAAACACCGCTTTTTAGGCCCATACGACGACCACAATTGCAACAATTAGCAAACGAGTTCAACTAAAAAGGACCTTGGTTAAATTGATCGCTTAAAAAATTTTTGACACAATATTTCTGTATTTTTTGAGTAAATAAGCAACTCGTGGGAAAACTTTAAACCGGAAGATATAGCTCAGTATCTTCAACCCAAACCAGTTGATGTTAATCGCCTCATGGCGCACAAGTTTACTCGGCGACGTGGTAGTACGAGTCAAAAGGATACACTGATAATATGTTATGACAGTAATCACAATACTTCCTGTAAGCAATAAGCACAATACACAGTGACTGCAAAGTGCTTAAGTTTGTTTTGAGATTGAGATTTGTAACAAAATTGTAGTGGTTGTAGTATTTATTATTAAAATACTTTTGTTAAAAATTCTTAATAAAAAAATAAGATAGCCTACTTTTAGATTAAATTTTATTCAGGTAAATGAAAGCAAGCAACAAGCTATCAACAATCGGATAAGCGATGATCAAAGATAATACTTGTATTTAAATCTTTATTTAATCATAATAAAAAAAACTTGAGAAATATAATTTGATAACAAAAGCATAAACAAAATTTTTGTATTTCAATATAGAGTTCTTAATAAAATAAAAATGAATTTTTTTGGATGTTGTTTATTGTTTGGGTTAATTAGTGTCGTTTCATCAGAACTGTTGTCTGTTTGCAAATCTGTTAGTTCTATACAGTCTATTGAAACTGGAGGTGAAACAAACAGCCAGGAGTCGGTTTTGTTTTACAAAGAAATACAAAACTTGAAAGGAGATGGTTGTCAAAAAGGTGATGAAGGTAACAATGAAAATACCGGAGAAATAGGAAAGAAAGAAGACACTGGGGAGGTTAACAAAACTGAGATCCATGAACTGAAGTTGCAACTTGAACAAGGTTAGTTTATGGAAGAAATTATCAGTAATTTCTTTTTGAATAATTACTTTGTTGTGGAAACAACAAAAACTACCCCAAATTTTTATGAATAACTTATATAATTTTATGAATAATTATTTGAACGTTAAAAATTAAAAAAACATTTCGCCATAAGCTTGAACCTAATATAAGATAAAAAAATTTACTTTTATCACGCAAAAAAGTAGAAGTCAAACTTTTAAAATTGTACTTTATGGACACATTTTAAAACTTTTTTTAACTTTTTGTAATAGCACAATCAATTAATTTAAAATAGCTTGTTTTACGCACCCATTGACAGGTTTTATTCAAACAAAACATAAAATATTTTACTCTCTTTTCTTTGTTTATATGCTATTAATTTGATATCATTTCTCTTCTTCATCTTTTTTAAATCAATTCAAATAGAAAATCAATTTTTGTTTCAATACGTATTTTACTTCATAAAACACAGCATCAAATTAGAAAAAAAACAGGTGAGAGTATTCAACTTAAATAAGATGTAAGAAATATCAATTTGTAAATGATTAATTTATAAACGTATCATTCCAACGGAAAGGATCTTAGTGATAAATAAACTATACTATTTTTGAAATTTTTTCAATTGCTTTGAAATACATTTTAGGGACAATAAAAGTAAATTTTTAAAGTAAGTACTACTGTACTCTTGCATTTGTTTTGAACTTATGCCTGTTGCTTCTTTGAGTTACTGCATCGCGTACTTTTGTCTTTAATTTTTGTTCTGTGTTTCTTTAGTGAAGAACAACAGTGAAAACAAAATAAATGATGTGAAGCGAAATCTGCAGCAAATCAATGAAATGTTTGAAGGTGATATTAATTAATGATAAAGCTTCAACTGTACAATTAATCGTTTTTCGTAGTTGGTACGTTTAACCAGGTAGATTAAAATAAGTAAAACATTTATAAAACTTTAAATATTTATATTTAAATATTTCCAACTAATCTCTAACTCATTTATTTAACTTTATTTTAATAGCAAAGTGTAAATTAAAACAAGAAAATTTAAAAACAAAATATCAAAATAATTGCTATCGACAAAATTTATGAAAATGTTTGCCTTTTTTGAAAACCTATTGGTGTTTTGTTTCCTTTATCAAGGCATTTTAATTCTTGTTTGATTTTAGTTGTAGTACATTTTTTGACTGGCACCTTAATTTTTTAGTAAAATTAAAAGAATAATAGAGGGTACGGCATAAGTAACGCCCTTTTTTTAAGTGGAACAAAATTAAAGCCTTTTCGAATATCTTTTATTTTTTCGAACATAAATGTATTACCACAGGTAATAGATCAATATAATATTATATAATATTAACAAAATTAATATAATGCTTATTCGGTTTAACAATGTACAACACAAATGAAATCAAGCCAAATTTTAAAAAAATATAAAGTTTTAGAATTTAGTTATTTATTTGAGATGTTTGACATGGTCCCCTTCATGTTCCATAAAATTCTGAACTGTACCAACAACTTTTTTAAAAACTTTTTGACACTTTTCAATGGTAATTTCATGATATTTATTTGAAATTTCCTTTTTTAATTCTGGAATTGTTTTCGGCTTAAGACTGTAAACAATACAGCCCACAAAAAAAGTTCGGTGGGTTTGGTCTGGTGAACATAATGGCCATTCAATTGGTCCTCTTCGTCCTATCTATCTACCTTCAAAATTTTCATTTAACTCTTATTCCATAATGGGGAGGTGCTCCATTCTGTTGAAAATAAATATTATTTTGATTTTCAACTCTTGGCCAAAATTTCGTTTGTAGCATATGCAAATGATTTACTTGCTTCATAGTACTTTCAAATAATATCGACCCTATTAATCCGATGCAAGAAATAGCGGTCCAAACTGTTACTCCTGGTAAATTAATATCCTTTTCCAAAATGACATGAGGATTATTATTGCTCCAATACACACAATAATGGCGATTGATATATTCATTTAACTTAAAGGTTACTTTATTGACCACCATGTTTTGTCAAGGAAGTTTACATTTTTATTAATTTTAGTCATAAAGATTTTACGAAATTGCAATCGCCTACCTTGGTCTCCATCTTGCAAACTTTGAAGCACACGTGGAACATAAGGTCTCATCTTTAGGTTCTTCAACATTCTGCAAACACTCCTATCACTATTTGCTAACTCTGTAGAAAGACGTCTACTGAATTTTTGAGGAGTATGCAGCAACAATTTTTGTAGTTCATTGGACTTTTCTAAGCTCATTGCAGTATCTTTGAGAGGAGGCTCTTTGAACATCACTTACACTTCTTGTGACTTCAAATTTTCTAATCAAGCTTTTGATATTTTGGCTTTGCACCCTTGGGATGTTATATTCAACTGATAATAATCTTGCAGTTTTAGCACCATTTTTATTGTTTTTATAGTACAATTGAATTGCTTTTACTCTCTGTTCCTTTGTTAATCTCATGGTTGTATGAAATATTTGAAAAAATGAAGAATAAATTAGCAAATTAATTAAAGAAAATAATGGTTGTATAAAATATCTGAAAAAATAAAGAATGAATTAGCAAATTAATATAAAAAAATAAGAAAGAGCATTACTTATGCCGCAGCCTGTATTTTGGCAATTCTAGCAAAAATTTGCTTTTTTATTATTTAATTTGTCACAGCAACTAACTAGAAGTGGTGAGCAAGCAATACGCAGATCAAACAAAATTATTGAAATAAAGCTAAATATATGAAATATATGACAATAAAAAAATTAATTATTAGTTAAAAAAGAGTACTACAACATAATATTGTCATCAAAATACCTCAATACAATATAGGACTTTGAATTGTGAGCAGAAGAGTGGGAGTTTGATGATCAGTCTACATGAATATTGTCCGGTGTGTTCCAGAGTAGGCATGTCAAACTCATGCACGTATGAGAGCCGCATTGGAGAAGTTTGATCTTAAGCGTTTACATGCGGCCGCACACCTAACCTAACCAAGACCTTTTTTGGTCTTCACCTTAATTTAAACGTAAAATGTTAATTTGTGGTAAACGTGGGCAGGTTTTTAAAAAATTTTGGCAGGCCAGATTAAACTGTTTTTTTTAAACGAAGCGAATACATACAATTTGTTAAATTTCAATTCCATTTTTGTATCAAGAATTCAAAGCTTGTGCCAGCAATCCGTGTGTAAATGGGAATTGCTTTTATAAAAACAACACTTACATGTGTTTGTGTGCCCCTTGATACTCTGGACAAAATTGTAAAATAAGTAAGTTAAACTATAAGTTTTATTAGGCATTAATTAAACTTGCGAAATAAATAACATTTGCGATTACGTTTTTATTGCCTAACAAAAATATAATTTTATTCATTTCTTTATCATTTTTATTAATTCATCCTTTTCTATTTTCTTTTTTTTTGTTCGTAATATTTCAAATGCATTAATTTACTTTCAAGAAAAAGCTTAAACTTATGAAATATTTATTCAGGATAGCTTATCACCAGAAATAAATTCTATAGAGTTTTTTTAGAATAAAAAATCACGCAAAATTTATCAAAATCGTCTTCAAATATAACCAAAATTTCTATTTAGACAAAAACGAATGTCAACCAGATCCTTGTGTCTAGGGTTGCGGGTCGGAGTCAGAGTCGGGAGTCGGAGTCGTGGAGTTGTAGGTTTTTGTGCGGAGTCGGAGTCGGAGTCGGTTTTTTAGTTTTGATAGAGTCGGAGTTGTTTTTTTAGTTTTGCTGGAGTCGGAGTCGGGAGTCGGGAGTCGGAGTCGTTTTTGTAAATTTGTTGAAATCGGAGTCGTTTTTGTAGATGTACAGGAGTCGTTATTGTTTTTTGCGACTCTGACTCCGCTTTAGGCTAAGTCAAACTTACATGTTTGCTACAGTTGGTCAAATATAGTACATCAAATCCACAAACAAGCATGCGTATACGCACTGAATACTTTTCGGAAGACAATGCGCTTTTGACCCTAAATTTAAACTTAATAAAGAATGGTTTTCGCTTTAAATTGACGGACCAAAGAGTAGATTTTTTGAAAAATGTAAACTTATTTTTGATTTAGTGACAGTTTTTTAAAATCCCACTCCAGATTAAAAAATTCCTCTTTATATTAATTCGGTGACAAAAAAGACTTTTCAATAGATGTAAAATCTTTTCTGTTTCGATGGAATTTTTGAAGACTAAATGATCCATTAAAAATCTTTGCTCCGGCAGACACAATAAACTTCAACTTCTATGGTATTTAAAGCTTCCCCATTAAAAAATATGACTGAAGGAAAAAGCTGAGCCATGAAAAAATATAACCTATCCAATAAATTTTTTAATATATTTGTGAAACTAAAACTTTTAACAAAATATGGACCTAATTCCAAATTAAACACGCTTTTAGGCATTAGCATTTTTTTTAGGATAAAACTTGTAAAAGTTAGCAAAAACTTTTAAAATAACCAGGAAATGTTAATGATTGTTTGAAAATGAAAATAATGCATAAAATATTTTGTTATTGTTTTTCTGTTTTGGGTAAAAATATACTTATTATACCTACAGGACTTTTGTATTTATGCGATAATAGTAGAAAATGGCAACACTTTTCCAATTACATCCGGGGCAAACGTTGCTTCACTTCGTCGTGTTGCTTCTCGTTCTAAAGCAGGTTGTCGCGTATATTTGTTAATGCGTTTTTATCATAGGGATATTTCCTCCTAAGCAGTGTTTTTTTTATTGTGCTTATAAATCAGGATTTTTATTAATAATTTTTACAATAATAGCCGCTGTTAAGCAAAATAAATGTAAAAAGAGACTTTGAGAGGCATCATTACAATCTTTTGAATTTTTTCAATAATTATTGGTTGGTACTAATATTAAAACTCATAGTATATTTTGTGTAGCCCTATAACACATAGCATGATCAGCACAATAAAAAAATAAATCAAAGTGTTACTGAGTATCAATTAGATGATAGTGATGAGGATACTATCGACGTTAGTACATCTTCAGCAAGTGAGGACTATGATCCTGAACCAGATGAGTCTTACAGAAATTCAGATTTTTTTGATGAATTCTATTTTTTACTGGACACAACTGCAATTGATTCCAGAATACATCATATGCGATGTGCAGTTCATACCCTTCAATTAGCTATTTGTGATGGACTAAAGGGAAGGCATGCCTCAAAATTAATTGGTATAGTTAGAAGCATTGCAATTCGCGCCCGCAATCTAAAAATCGATGCTATTCTTAAAAAAAGAGTAAAGATTGGTGCAATATTTGATCAAAATACAAGATGGGGAAGCACTTGTTTAATGATAGAACGCATTCTTCAATTAAAATTTATTTTATCAGACATGGCTAACCCTGATTTGACAATGTCAGATGCTCATTGGGAACAAGTGGAAAACTTAAAAGAAATATTATCTTACCCATTTTTACTAACAAAAAAATTACAATGCTCAAACCTGACACCAGGTTCATTTCTGGAGGAATAAAAATTTTAATTTTTCGCCTAACTCAAAATGGAGGACCGCTAGCAGAAGAAATTAGAGACTCTATGGTACGACAAGGATCTATTCTTTTTGATAATGATATTTTATTGGCTCCAATTTATGTAGATCTAATGTACAGGGTCAGTCTTACTAAAAGTCAACAAAATAAAGCAAAAGCTACATTTTTTAATGTAGCTATTCGAATGACAGAACTAGTCAAAGAAATAGAAAACTCAGTTTAGGAACAAAAAAATGAAAGTACAGCGAGTCCTGCTTCCATAACTATGACTCAGTTCCTGGAAGTTCCGAAGATGAATATGAAAAGCAAAAACGAGGATGAAAAAAAACGAGCAAGAAAACGGCAACGATTCGAAGGAGAAAAAGCTGAAAATTTTTCATGTAAAAATAGCAAATTTAGACATGCTTTTTATACTGCATTAACAAAAGTAAAAACTTTTGATCGGTCTTCCAAATTAACAGTTGATAATGCTATACCTCTTTATCCAAAAATTGTTCAGGAAGCTGCAATTGCTGTTACGGCTTTATCACCTCGCAAGTTAACGTCGAGCGCTTATTTTCTGCTCTCCGCATCATTAAAACTGATTTAAGGGGGAGACTCAAAGAAGACTTGGTTAATTCCATACTCTTTTTGGGAACTAATTTAAAGTAAACTAAAAAATTGGTTTTTAAGTGTGGTTTAGATATTTTCTTTGTATCTTTTTTCTCTTTTCTGTATTTTGTATAAGCAAGGCTCCGAAAACAATTAGTAGCGTATGCATGATAAAAATTATTTTGATATACGTATATACTGTATAATTACAATTGATTTCTTTCTTTAATTGTTATTCTGCGGAGAAAAACCCAAATCGTTATTTTATTTATAATTATTGTATTTCGTCACTTGTGCGTAGACTTACATATTGATAAAATCTAGCGTTCATTGAATTTAGAATTGTACGAAAGGAACCCCTTCGGTTTCATTTTGATTATTCAAACTGTTTTTTAAGTAGGATAATTCAAAAACAATTGAAGCTAAAAAGACATTTTAATTCTTAATCTGTAAAAATGAAATATCGGGTCGCAACAAGATCTAGATTTTATAATTTCAAAAGATTTTAAAAAAATTTGTATTAAAAGCTAATTCAAAAATCACTCAATAACTCTTTGTATATGCATTTTGCTGACTATGTATTTCACCGCACGGCACCAGTATTTTCGTCACTTGTTTCAGTAATAATTTGTTAAAAATGTTTAGGCACAACATTAGCCATAGACCACTATACAAGTTTTCTTTTTATACGCTTTGCCTATTTTTGATTTTGAAAAGTAGTACAACCTCGATTTTAGTAAACCTCTAATATATTTTTTTAAATAAATAGTAACCATATAAACACGTCAATTACGCAAATCCACATTGCAAAGCTCGTAGCCTACTAGATTCGTAATATTTATAAATGCTTTGATTTTGGATTAGCTTCAGTAGCTTTTCTAGCCAAAAATACTCGCTTAAATTAATATCTCTATGAAAATTTATCTTAAACTTGGGCTTTTTGTCAAGATATCAAAACTGACTTTCCGCTTCAGTCACTGTTGCTTGTTTAGTTACTCTTCTTTATCTCAATTTCTCTGTTATAATAAATACTGGTATAATTAAAAACAAGTAACTACCAATGTTTAAGCCAGTTAAGAAAAATAAATAGACTATTTAGTGTGCAGTTGTTCAAATGGTTTAAAGGAAATAGGTCTACTAATACAAAGTGTACTAAAAGTTAGTGCGATTGATTTGGTTACGGTTGCAGACCAAGAAAGTTTCGGTAAAAAAGAGGTTGAGCAAAGACAAAAAACAAACAGAAATGATGCATCGAATTTGAACATTTGACCTACTGCATACAATAGCGTAAAAATGATATTCAACATTAAATGATTCAATGTAAGATAGAAACGCTGGGGAGCAGTGGCGCTCACCCATAGGAGCTGCAAAGCTGCAACACCCACAAATATTGTGTAACAGTTTTAAAATTATCAGCAACGCTTAAGCAATTTTTTTAATTTTTAATTGTCAACTTAGATGTTTTAAATTTATCCCAAAAGTTTCACGTAAAATGAAGCAATCTATTAATATTAAAGCTGTATCTGGTAGTTTGAGCTGCAATGGACGCAGTTCATTCAATTTGATCATAGGCGTGACTAGTTCAGCTCTTCGTTTTAGGCATAAAGCTTTTTATTTAAAATTCTTGATTAGCAGTACGCGGTAATATCCTTCAATTTAAACAATTTGTGTTTTGCAGATGGTTGATTCCGAAATGACGTAAGCGGGGGGAGGGGAGGGGGCATTTAATTTTAAAATTTGCAAGACAGAGGCATTGTATCAGATTTGACTTTAAAATTACTGTATGTAATCTTGACCAAAACCTAATCTAATAGATTAATAAAACATTGAATTCGACAAGAAGTCACCAATTTTTTTTCAAAAGGAACCACCTAGCCTATAACTGTAGCGGGGAGGACAAAACTTAGAAAAAGTATTTTTTTGTTTTAAAAGCACCAAAGTCTCAACAAAAGTAAACTTTAACAAATGGGAAAAACGTTTTGACAGAAAATTTCGTAAAAATCAAATAACGTCTTTGCTTGAACATAAAAGTGTAAATTTTTTAGTTCAAAGTGAAGGTCGGAAAAATGCAAAAGGTCTTTATTTATCTATTTTATCTCTATATTTATCCTCTGGACTCGCTGCAAAGCGACGGAGCAACTAATACATAAGGAAAGCAATTACCCCGACCGGTTTCCGGAGCTACAAAAATATTGCTGTCAGGTTTAAATTTTTATTTTGGTTTTTAACCTTTATAAGAGATATAACTGAAATTTAGAACTGCTTGGCAAGACTGCCAAGCAGGAGAAAGTGCGGTAAAGTCTCTTCCTCAAAGACACAAAAGAATGGAGAAAGTAGGTTTTGAACCGACACCAAGTTGAACACAAGTACAGCGCTTCAACCAATCACGTCTTCATTTGCAACAGGGACATTCCAACCATTTTGAGTATGCTAAATCAAAATATTTGCGGGCCAAGTATACGAAATATCGTTGCCAAAAAGACAAGACCTTTGTATTTATTTATTTTTTGGTCTTCATTAAGTTTTTTAGTAAAACTTTTTTCTCCAAAGCTAAAGTTTTTGTTTGTTAGAGTATCTTTTTGACCAATAACGTGCCCTTTTTTAAAGCTTGCCCATCCTCCGCAATTTTTTTCCTGCGTCTCTGATTGCAGTTTCTCGTCGTTTTTTACTTACCACCCTCACTGCTGGGCAAGGATTTGTACTGCATTGAATGGTGGTTTAGTTAAAGCAATTTTTTGGTATCTGTGACGAAAGTAGCGTCATGGATTAAAGCGGTAAACTTGAAATCAAAAAATATAAATTTCTGAACAATAACCAAAAAAATGCAAACCTGTAAATTATTTAACAAATTTTAAAAATAATTATAGACCTAATAAATGTTTTGGACCTCTTGCAACAGACATATTAACTGGGAATGAGAATTAATACAAAAATTACATCACCCTTTCCTAAACACAAAAAGTTAGAAATGAAAAACTTGAATTAGCAAAATTTTTGTGAGCTTAAACAAAAAATTAAACTCTAAAATCTATCTAATTTCTAGCACTGAAATAAATATTAAAGCGTTTAGGCCTACTAAACCAAGTTTTAAAAAATTCAACTTTTTTAAGGGTTAAAAAAGTTTCAGCGAGCCTAGGCTACTTAGCAAGTGGCGATGGCGTGCTTCAGTAATTACAAGCTTGGAAGTTTTAATAAACTCAAACTAACAAAGTAAAGACAAACTAGAAATTTGCTTAAAAACTTTTCTGCACGTCGACTGCAAAATAAGTAAAAAGTATTGCATCGAGCACACACTCCTAAACACTCTACGTGAATAACTGTTTTTTATTTTTACTTAACGCAACAATTTATGTCTTTAAATTACTGTAAATGTGAGAGGAAGCAATTAAATACTAAAAAAAGATCTTCATTTTGACAGCTATATGTTTAACATTTTCTGCAGTGTTGCTTTATTGCTCGAGTAAACTATAAGTTAATTTTGACCTTTTTGACTCCTTAAATGTTCAAATCGACCACTTGGAGGACCGTTGGTCTAAACAATAAAGTTGCCTATCTACATAGCGCCACAATTACACATCATACAATGGAGAGACAAAGTACGCACTTGGTAAATAACAATTAAAAATCTAATATTTACTTTTTTCCAGAAAATTAGCGTTTAAATTTTCAAATTAGCCATGTCATCTATAGTCACATAGGCATAAAAATTTATTTTATTGTGTTGTAAGCCTGTAGGCCTACAATGAGAAAAAATAATATTCTTATTCTTGCAAAAATAATAACGCAACAGGCAAACCTAATCAAATAATTATATAATGCTAGCAGGCATGCAATTGAAATCACTAGAAATGTTCCTGCAATAGGCCTATATGGTAGAGAATGCAAGATTGAGTTTATTTCAGTTAAGATTGGCAAAAATAAACAATCTTTATTATCATGAAATGAGAACTTAGCACTCAATTGTTAAAATAGCAATTTTGAAAATGCTTGGGACGCTTTTCTTGGCTTCTTTCTGGTAGCGGGCCCGCATATACAAAGGCAATAGATAAAATAGAACAGTTTCAGTTTCAATTATTATTTTACAATTTCTGTATTTAAATTTGTTCTCATAAATACTATCTGTCGGGTTTTAAATCATTTAAATTTTTTGATTTTATTTTTTGACTTAATTTAAAATGTCCTGTTTAAACGCTTTTATCAAGTACTTTGAAAAACTGTTATCCAACCTTAACATTATACAGCTATTGCGAGTGTGGTGCCTCTGAGCAAATCGCAGACCATGTTCTAATAGCGTGCGCTATACATCGGGCGCCACATGGAGCACGAGGTCTGACGGTTTTGGATGACGAAACTCGATGCTGGCTTAATAACATCACTGCCACCATCTGATTCAGGAACTGCAAAAGAATAAAAAGTAGTAAAAGAATAAACCCTCGACCCCAGTCCTGTTTGTGTCTGACCTGGAGTGGATACCCTTCAAACGACAACAACGAAGACGATTATACAGCTCAGGCTACAGATTTAAAAAAAGATCGCCTTTTCCTTTTTTCTTCATACTTTGATAAGTGTGACTTATTTAAGGTTGTAAAGTCGAAGTCGGAGTCGGAGTCGTTTTTTCGGGCTTGCTGGAGTCGGATTCGGGAGTCGGAGTTGTTTTTGTAGGTATTCCGGAGTTGGAGTTGGAGTCGTAAAATCTTAAAGAGGTGGAGTCGGAAAATTTTAAAGAGGTGGAGTCGGAGTCGGAGAAAATTTCGTACGACTCCACAACCCTGCTTGTGTCAATAGAATTTGTACTGATCAAATCAACGGATATAGTTGCATTTGTAATGCTGGTTACATCAATGAAAACTGTTCAACAAGTAAATTTTATATTTTTGGTTTTTTATTGAAGTTATATAACCGAAACTATTTGTTTGAAAGTAAGCGTGTATTAACATCTAATTTATGTTTATGGAACTTTTATAGATCGAATCAACAAAAAGATATGCACGTGTAATTCTGATTACTTTGGAAAAACTGTTCCACATGTAACTTATTCATCGGAATTTTTTTAACTTCTAAATCTAATTTTATTTAGACATTAATGAATGCATACCAAATCCTTGTGTTAATGGAACTTGTATTGATCTAAGCAACGGATACGTTTGCACTTGTAATGCTGGTTACACTGGAAAAATTGTTCCTCAAGAACTTTAAAAACTTATATAACCTATTCTTCTATTAAGTTGTTTAACTTGCATAATTAATTTTGTTTAGACATTAATGAATGTGAACCAGATCCTTGTGTCAATGGAACTTGTACAGATCACATAAACGGATATGTTTGTACTTGTAGTGCTGATTACTTTGGCCTAAATTGTTCTTCAATTTATTATGAATAAATTCAAGATATTGTTTTGGAATAAAAGTATTACACCATAATATACTGTATGTTAATTATTATGTTGATTAGTAATAACAATTGCATTTCTATAATTTCTTTTTTATTTTTTTTATCATTTTGTCAATCGTGTTTATGCTCTAAAGTGAACAAAAGATCAAATTCTTGAAAAAAAATTTAAACTTACAACACAAGAATAAAAACAAAATAAAACAGTTGTTGCTATTTGCAATTTCAGTACCTCTCAGTTTTTTGAAAAGATACAGATTAACCTGACCATGTATGGCCATTTTTCTCTTGCATGTTATACAAAAGCAAAAAAAATTAATTGTTTTGCAACAATTATAAAAGACTTCAACATTGCAGGGCAATAATGGGTTCTATTGTCATTTAAAGCAGTTAGATTACTAACGCAATGTTGACTTTTGGATCTTGATTTTTTTAAATATAGGAAATTAATCTGTAAACAGACTTCAGTGACAGGCTAAAGAAAAACTTTTTTATGCGACTCAAGACGTAAAAGCCTAGTCTGGAATGTTACTACTAAGCTACTAGCAGAGTAATGACTGTGATCAAATTTTTTAAGTATGGGAGCTTTTTTATTACACTCGATAATAACCTCATAAAACACTACCAAGCAGCCTCCGCTGATTAAACTTGCTAAATTTCTTAAAATACAAACGAATGCAGATTTGTTTCATGAAAATTAATCAAAAAAATTTTTATTGTGATTTGATATAATTTCTTTAAGATTTGTGATATTTTAAAAACAGTATGAAGCCAATTGACACCCTTGTTTGATGTCTCTTGATTAATATCTGTCACAGACTTTGTTTGGAAATCCAAAAGGACCAATTGAATTAGATAACCCGGATACCTGTGCTGAAACAAAACTGTGTCTAAATTATATTTTATTTTGGCTCAAGAAGTATTTTGCTATGAGCCTGAAGCTTTTATACAGTTGGTTTGGACGAAACTCGGATTGATTCGTTAAAGACTCTTTTTCCCAAAAGACAAAGACCGCCGTCTCCAACTAAAACGAATGTATAATAAAATTCCAACTCGCAATCGACGAAATTTTTGTTCACGCTCTGCCAAACTGCAAAGCGAAATCGGCGCTAAAACTTAATTCGATCGACACAAATGATTCGACCGCTGTAGAACACAACTCCAAAACACTGGCCAAAATAAAATTCAACACTCGCCAACCGATACAAAATCTAACGGGCCACTCTCTGCGCCCAAACCAAATTACTTTTACTCAAGTCGTCACTCGAGTCGTTTCAAATTATCTCTCCCTCGTCTACTTCGTCTTCGTTATCCGCCTTGTCTTCGAGCGAGCGTACATATATATAAACAAACGCCACGCGCCGTCCAAATTACTTGAATAAGCTAGATTATTCTTCAACTCTCTAGGGAGAACGCCTTATACTAGAGCCAAATCGTATATCCGCGAATATTCCACAACTAGCGAGATAGCGAAACTTGGACAAAAACAGATTACGTCATTACTGTAGTCGAAGAGAAAAAGGACGAGAGAATACATCAAACGAATCAGACGTTATATCACACAATACAAAAGTAGCGTTCACCCGCGACCTAATTATTATTCATAATAAAACTTCGAATTACTTTTAACGGGAATAAACTACATCGTCATGATTAAAATTATTATGAATGAAGTGTGACAATATCTCTAACTTTTAACTTAGTTTTACTGCGGCCTAGAAAAACAACTTGGTGAGCCAGAACTTGTCTGCAGGCCATACATAGTTCGACCGCCCCCGGTTTTAAGCAAAACGATTGCGATTTTTACAGCATAATAAGGACGACAATCTTGTTCGGTTACAAAACTGTGAAACGTATTAAATACTGTTCAAGTAGGAAAATTTTTATGAATAATCCGCTTTAAATTAATTAACTATAAAGTGAATTATTTTTGTAGGCATTTCTATAAAGACTTAATTAACAGAGAACAAACAATATTTTTAATGATTGATCTGAAATGCAACTGAAGATCAGTGGCTACCGAGAATTTTTGAAAGGGAGGCCATACAACCACAATCAAATATGCTTAGTGGAAAATTTTTTAGAATGTGATCAAAAACAAAGTTATTTTTAAAAACAAGATCTTCACTTTGAATCTTTATCTGATTTCTAGTATTAGTAAGCTCCAAGGGGGGAATTTTGTGGGGTAATGGAAATATGCCTTCCCCCTTCTCAAAATATGATACTTCTGAAGATTCACTTTATTCAAAAAAACTTTTTTTAACAGTTTCATTTTATTTACGCGATAAACGAATTTTAAACAAATATTATTTAAAAATATCGTTAACTATTGGCTTATTTCATCATACTGGCTGATTTCAAAAATGTATTTATTTGCTATCGTTCCAGCCGAGCAATACTTAAGTAACTCATTTCAATTAAGCAAATCCAAAGTCAAATCAAATCTAAATTAAATCAAAGCAAATCTTTTATCATACTTATTTTGTACATCGAAGTGTGTCGTGATTATTCCATGTCACCTATATGCAATATTGCATCCCAGATGATACTCTTTTCCTTCTCTGAGGTATGCGGTTAGTTTCTTTTGTTTAATAAACAACTTTGCGCCCGGAGCTCATTGCTATTCAGTGGGACTGTCGGAAGGGATCCTAGACTATCCTAGACTAAGATGGCACGAGATTTCTTAGACTCGTTTTGGGAGAGTGGCGAACAGCAACCGGGAAACGCAGCGAAATCAGTTAAACTATAACGTTATAATACAAGTACTAAAAAATTAAATCACAAACTGAGTTTCATTTTAAGTATGAATCTGTAATTAAACTGCAAAGCTGCACATTTTTTTTTTTTTTTTATGAAGAATTTTATTTTTTGTGTAATTTGTTTAGTTAAAATAAATTGATAAGAACTTTGAATTCTAAAACCACAAATAAAATCAGACCCTAATAAATAAAAGATTTTTGTGATTAAAATACTACAACGCTATTTAGTCTGGCAATTTAAAACAAAGTTGTGTTAACAAAATTAGTGACTTGAAATGCTGATTTCATATTTGTTTTCACAGATTGGTTTCCACCAGGAAATGGATTTCAATACAAAGTCTTCAGTCGAGCTATACCAAGCCAAGCAGGTACAGCTTGTCAAGGTGAAGATGCAAAGTTGGCTTCGGTTGGAATGAGGAATGAAACAATGCGAAGGTGAGTTAATTTTGTAATTGTGTAAACTGAAAAATTAACTTCAAAAATTAATCCATGAATCCTTTACGTACTTTAGGATAAGAAAAAAATGATCACTGTGAATACAGCATATCACAAAATCACATTTTACCACAAAAATTTGCGCATCATAATTCTAAATTTAAACTACATGTATAATAATGTGTTAATCAAGAAGCTGTAAAACTTATTATATAGAATAATAATATATGATAAGCGACGATCGAAAATTATTTTATCAGAGGAATCCAAATTTTTTAACATTTTTGGCAAAACCGATACGAAAAAATGTTTTTATAAATTACGTTTTTTATAAAAATCAAGCTACAAAAACAAAAAATGCTGTTAATTCAAAAAAAAGTGAAGATATTTTTTCTTTTTTTATTTAGAAATTATAAAAATGTTTGGCAGTCTCATGTTGAATGCAAAGAGCGGCATCTAACGATTTTTAAAGTGAAAAGGTTGGACCGCCTGGTTTAAAAACAACGAATGTGGTTCATAGGCAAATCAAATATTTAGCTTGATTTTTGTACTACTTACCTACTTGACAAAAATGTTGTCAAATTTCCATGCAAAATATTAACGGATAAATCAGTTTATGAAATTTTAACAAAATAGACCACAGTGTATTTTCAGATTAAGTTTTTTTTAAAATGCGCTGACATTTTTGTGCTGCATTTTATTTTGACGTACAGTAGACCTCGATTAATTCGGAATAGGTTAATGCAAAATTTGCTTAACACGGATAAAGCTGAAAGTACAAATGATTTTTTATATAATTCTTAATAAAAAGTCTCGGATTTTTCATTATTTAATTTGGATCTTCGCCTATTTCAGATAAAAAATTCTTTTTTTTTATTTCTTGTCCGGATTTTCCCACTTTACCGTTAACCTAAAGGCTCTCATGTCTACATCACAATCATCATTTTATATTACAGTTAAAGTAAAACCGTTTGCTATTTTACTTCTTTATGAGTGTGCTATGCAGTTAACTTAACTGAATGACTTTAAAGGTTTGTTTCAGTGATAGATTGCGGTTTTTTTGTGCATAATAATTGCTTACTGTTAGACGTTTAAAGAAAATCTAATTAAAGTCGAGGAAAACCCAATCTCAAAACTAAATGACGCTTAAGCAGCTATGAGAATGTTGTAGCGCTATGGGCTTAATTGTTCATGCCCTGGCATGGAGGATATTGCTTTTTAATTAAAGGAAATTCTTAGCGACCAGTCACTGAATTGCCTGTGACAATTAAAAATTACTGATTTCTTTACCGCAAAGTTTGTTTGATTTGTGTCTTAGCGTAAATATGTATTGTTCGGTTATTTTGCATCAAAAATTTCTTTATTTCAAAATAATTCAATTATTCGGTCGTCACAAGTTTAACTAAGGTGATTTTTTCGATATGCTACCACTCTATATAACTGAAGGACAAAAAAATAGTCTTTGAATAATTCGGATCTTCGCTTAATTCGGATCATGTTGTCTGTCAGATTAAATTCGAATTAACAGAGGTTTAGTGTAATTGGATCTTTGATTAAATTTGCAACTGCAATAACTAATTTAGAAATGTTTGATAAATCCACGTATGATGCAATACATGATAACTGTTAGTTCGGAAGTAGAAATGAATAGAACTTGGACAGACAATATTAATTTATTCCAGACTTTACAATTATACGCCAGATTAGATATAAAACACCAAATTAGATTCAACAAATTAGATTAGATTAGATTAGATCGGATTAGGTTTAAACAAATTTGTTCCTTTCCGAACACTTCAGCCAATAGGCTATTTAAATTCCAAAGGGAAAGATATAAGCGGCCAGCAGGCTCTACTAATAACCTTCTTGTAGCAAGGTCAAAACCAAAAAGACTAGAACTGTCTCGTGTTATCGTTACCATAACAGAGATCGCCAAAGGGAAGACAATTGCAGCGCGCACAATTACCAGGTGCCATGAGCGAACTTTAATTAGCGCGCGTACACGGACCTGGTTCGCGTCTTGGCGACGCTACAATAACTAATCAATAAATTTGCACAAATTTTTGAAAAATTTATCCACAAATTAAATTTAGGTCTAAATAAAACAGAATTAAAACAAAAAAAAGAGAATATAGATTTTAAAGAAAGCAGCAGTGAAGAGTTCGCGTTTGTTTGGAAAAAAAGAAAACCTCAAAACATTTCAAAGATCGCAAATAAAAGCATAATTTTCTGGATCGTTCGAAAACAGTTGGTCGCTAACAAAGTTTTGGCAAATAATAAAAATTTATTAAAACGTAAAGGAAAGTATTTATTACATGTGTCAGTAGGTTAAACACTAGCACAATTAGAAACCATAAAGTCGTAATTTTGTTTATTTCAATCAGTTTATATCAATGCTCATAATCAATTTTTAACTACAGATTCCTTTTTTCTTTCTTTAATAAGATTTCTAACAATTATTTAGCAAAAAACAACATCATTTTTTACCCACTAGTTAAAAAAAGATATTCAATTAATAACCGGGAAAACAAATATATGATTACAATCTTTATTGGTTAAATAATAACTCATTCAGCGCAAATAAAATTGGGTACTATTGTATTCACCATAGCATATACAGTATTTGTACAAACCGGTTAAACTTTCAATAAATCATTTTTAAAAGTGAATGATATACTTGTATTTAAAGTGAATTGTTTAAGGTTATATGTCAAATTTTATAAGAATAAAGAGTTGAATTTTATAAAAATTTTTTACTCATAATTTTATCAGCTACGTTTATTTATTATCTTATGTGTAGCAAATAACCACAAAATAACACGATCGTACTAAACGGTTCTTACAAATTCATAGCTTCAAAAAGCAAATATTTATTTCCAAAAGACTTCTTTAGATAAATGAAGTAAAAATAAAACTAACAAATAAAAAATTAAGAAGTTAAAAGATACAAAACTACGTGTATAAAAAAGCCAAACTTGGATTATTTCAAAATCACTGGGAATTGAGAAAAGCTACTAAAACTAAACAACACAAATTGATGTGAAAAACATTTAAAAGGTATCCAAAGCGTACCGGTTACAACATGTGAAAAATCAATTCTCAACAAGTACAAAGTATTTTCGAAAGAGATCGCAATCTATCCGTGATACCGAGATGAAGGGAGACGACAATGTAAAATAAATAATTACATTGTAAATTTTCATAAAGCCGAAAATAAATAATCTTCATTGTAGATTATTTATTTTCGGCTTTATGAAAATTAGTGTCCTACGTTTTTGTCATAGATATGAAAAGTCTAATCTTTCTTAAATCATAAAAGTACGTACAATAATAAATTCTAATTAATTAGCAAGAAACCGCTAGGTGTATAATACTTCAACCGTGGTCTATTTTAATTAAACTGTAATTTTAATGTAAACTTGCTTTGTTTTTAAGTCATTTTGTTAAGCACCTCTTTTTTAACTCTAAGAATCATATTTGAAAAGTTGTTTACAAACGACCAAACAAGAGCTTGGATTGGTTTGACGGGAACAAACAACACCTGGACATGGTCGGATGGTGAGACGTGGAGTGATGACAATCCTCAGTTTGGAAATATCGAAAAAGGGTTTAATACACTGCAAGCTTACACTTGTGAAAGTTGCCAGATTGAAGCTGCCGGTTTAATTAACCCATTCATAGCTCCACAATATCAGCTTTGTGAAAAACAAGTTGATTGAACATTAATGTTTGTGTATATGACAAAAGCATTTTATCAGAAAAGTAATTGTGATTAACGCCAAGAATTTTTTTATTCTTACCGTGTGTTTTTTGAAGCTGTGCGTAAAATTTTTGATAAAAACAAAGTTACTTATTAAAAGCTACTTGTGAGCATGAGTTGAAAATCTTCAATTTAAACAATAGACGTATTAGTCTTCAATTCACTTTCTAAAACAAAAAAAATTACATTTGCTTTTTAAATTAAAATAAGGATCTTTTTTGAATCTTCGTTTTTCTTTTAAAAACAATTAAGTATTTCTTAATTTTACATTATAAAAATAATAAAACAATAAACCCTATTTGATAGTTTTAGCAAACAGTTCTAAATTTCGGTCATATCTCTATATAAAAATAAAAAACCAACATAAAAAATTTCCACCGGACAGTAATATCTTGGCATCTTGGAAAGCATGTCAGAGTAATTGTTCTCCCTATGTTTACTGCCTCCAGCACTTTCATTTGAGTCAGGAGGATCAATGAAAAAATAAATAAATAGAGGAAATGAATACTTAATACAAAATTTAAGTTTGCTTGTTCGACATATTGATATCAAGTCGAGGCTTGACAAGAGACAAACTCACCCGCAAAGTAGCATTCAAATTATCTGGTTTAATATTGTTTTTTTTCGATTTTTTATAATTATTATTAAAAAGTTTGATTATCCGATATTACTTGTTTTTCCCAAAAAATAGCTATTTTCTTGTATGGCTAAAGAATATTTCCGCAATTTAATTTAACATGAGCTTTGGTTTCAAATTTGGTCAAGATGGTAAACGTATAGCCTGTGTTTTTAAAATTTTTGTTTTAATTTTTTGTGTGCACTTTGAGATTTTAAATTAAAAAAAAAAAATTACTTTTGTTAAAGTAACCATTGCTAAAATTTTATAAACTTGATGAGAACTTGAGCAAGCCGAATACGAGCGTTTTTTTTGAAAATGATTTTAAATGCTTAATAAATGTAAAAAAATGTAAAATCTGCTACGGCCGCTGTTTACTACTGTTACTTAACAATTGCTGTGCATTCAAACAATAAACTAGCTTGTTAACTGACGATATTTTAAACAATTAAATATGCTACCGGTACTCGTTTGCAAAAAATGATTTATTGCTAACTGTAAAAATGACGCATTAATAAGAAAATACATTACAAGATTATTTGTAAGAAAAAAATTTTTACAGCTAGCGTCAGTTTTGTCTATTGATAAAAAATAATTAAAATATAAAATGACTTTTATTTTGTAACCACAAAAATGGAAATAGTTTTGTAAAAAGTAAACAGCCCACTTAAAAAAGCTTTGCGCCTTTTGGTTACAAGCCATGGTAAAGAAAAAACTCAGTTTTGGTTCCATTCCCTATTAGGTTGATTAAAATTTTAGTAATTCCTATACTGGGAAAGACTTTTGAGTTAAGTTATTCTAGATTGAAGTTACTTTTGATCAAAATTAGGATTAGACTAGTGGTGCAAATTAAATTACCCAAAATTAGGATTAGATTTTAGTGTTAAGTCGTATTAGTGACTTAAGTTAGCTTATACAGCTCTCCCGTGATCTAGAAAACCTAGTAACCGCCATTTTCCAAAAAACAGAGTTATGTATATTCCGGAGGTTTTTAATTCAGAATTTTTTTTTACATAATTTATAGGTTAAAACGTTTGTTACTTTCTGAGCTAGCCCCGATTAAGAGCCATGGTCTTGCTGTATAGATGTATCAACTCAAAATAATAAACATCGATTTTCTTGAAAACTTCAAAAAGCCGCTAACTATGCTTTTGCAAATCACACCAGAGTAAAAAAAAACTTTAGCTGGAAATGAATCTGAAGATCAGTGCTATGGATCTTGTTGCTACTTTTTGATTATGCTTTCCCTAAAACGCAATATCGACATGAACCCTAAAATCCCAACTCTCTTTTTGTCACACAAATATCAAACTTGAAAAGATTTCTCCCGATTCTACGTGTACCAAAAATTACTTTCTTTCAATTAAGAGTTATTATAAAAACTAAACCAAAAACATAAATTTTATTCTATGGATTGAGCACTAAAAAGCTTCATACTCGCTATAGAGTTTACTCCCGATATCATAAACTTTACCCAGAGTGGAAAATTTTAAGGAGCGAGCACAACTATACATCCACCCGTCAAGAAGTTAGACAAAATACGAAAACTACTGATGCGTGTAGAACGGGCCCGCGATCACTTGGGTAGAATACACATGGCTACCCCACATGAGAGGGAGGAAATCTTCCGGCGTTGTGTTCCAGGTTAAAGCATAAAAAAGTGATTTCGAGGCATTTGGGTTTGCAAAATTGTAAAACCGGTGCCGAACCGAGAATCAAACCACGAAGAAAACTTCAATCAATTTACCGTCAGTGACAATTAGCTTTCAACCCTCTTCGGCCCAAACTAGAAAATACTAATAAAAAAATTATGAAATTTTGTATACTATGTCAAAGAGGTCTATGAAGCTCATAATTCTTGATTTTATGTAATTTTTATGATTTTGAATATTATTTTTTAAATGTTGCATGTACGCAACATTGGGCCTTAAGCGTCTTGAAAGTTACCGAATGTACTGTAAGTTTGGTACGAAAACACATTTTACTCAGTGTTTTGATACTGTAACTAGATTTTTGACACTTCTAATACAAATTCAAAAGACTTTTATAAGATTATTTACTAATTTAAAAAATCTGTCAAACAGCTGATAAATTTACGTTACAGTCATTAAAGCCCGATGTTGCAGCGGTGCAACATCATATTTTAAAAAATTCTGAAACACGAATAGTTCGATAAAATATTTCCAAATTAGTTTTAAATAATACTTTCAGACCTAATAATTAGTTATCATGCAAAAGAAACAAAGTAACTTACTTTTAAGTGTTCAAAATTTTCTTTTTTAAAAAAGCACTTTTGACAGATACCTTTAACACTAGAATTACCGCATTTTTGATTTACCTAGAATTACCGCGAGCGGTTAAAATAACCATTTGTCCAATAAAAAAAAAAATGCGCAATAATTCAGCATTACTTTATTCTATAAGCTTTTTTAACTTTTGTAGTATATCCAGTAATGATTTGAATCTTTGTAAGTGTGAGTTTGGTGCGTTGTAGACTTTTTTTTTATATCATGTTCTGGAATACTGATGGACTGAAAGACAAATGGGAAAAATGGAAGTTGCAGAGTTAAAAATGGTGAGATGGGCACTGGGAGTGACAAGAAAGGACAAGATAAGAAACGAATACATGAGAGGGACTGCGAAAATTGCAAAGCTGGGAGACAAACTTCGGAATGCGAGGCTACGTTGGTATGGACATATAAAAAGGAGAGAAGAAGACTACGTGGGGAAAAGGATGATGGAGATGGCGGTGCCAGGCAGAAGTAAAAGAGAAAGGCCAAGGAGAAGGTCGATGGATTTGGTGAGAGAAGACATGGAAAGGATTGGAGCTAGGGAAGGAGACGAAGTAGACCGAGTGAAATGGAGATTACTGTCGCGCTGTGGCGACCCCGAGTAGGGAGAAGCCAAAAGAAGAAGAAGAAGTTCTGGAATACTGCATAAGCCCTGATCTCCGAATTAAATTGAAGGTCTTCAACCTGTTTCTTAGCTGTGTGGTTAAAGTTTTCTCAAAGTTTTTATTCTATTTATAATAAACACGGGGTTTCATGCTAAATTTAAAAAAAATTACCTTAAAAAAATTTCAAAACATCAAATGGTTATTTTTTATCATACTGCTGTTTACCAGTGATGGATATTGGGTGAGGCAAATGAGGCAGTTGCCTCGGGTTCCCCTTTTTTTTCCCCACTCTCGAAAATAGCAGATACAGTTTCAAATCGCTGCAGACGTTTTTTATGGGTTATGATGAAGTCGGGACGAAAAAGTGAAAAATAATGAGATCGATTCTAGGTGAAGACCTTTTTTTTTTTAGAGAACACTTTGATTTTAGAAGGAAAATAGGAAAATATGAGATCAAATTGAAGTGAAGACCTTTTTTTTTGGAGAATACCATGATTTTTGGAGAAAAAAATGAAGAACGAGATTACAGCTCTTTTTTTTTTAGAGAACATCAATTTTTGGAAATCCTTGCCTCGGGCCCCTAAATTTGAATATCCACCACTGCTGTTTACATAAAACACAAGCGGCTATTCAAAAGCATGCAAAAACAAAGAAAATTGCAGTGCTCTACACAGTTCACACACTCAACTTTTACACAACTTGTGCCCTTTTCGCAAACTGATCTACAGCATCCACAAAAAATTTTGCAGTTTTGTTTTGTTTACGGTTTATATTAACTTGGGTTTGCTTTCGCTTTCTGCTTCCATTCACGATCAAATTTTAATGAGAATTTTTGAAAAGTGGAAGCAAAACTCCGGTTAGTTGAGCTGTCTTTCCATGAACATATGCTTCTTTTAGTTCAGTGGCGAGTTGAAGCATAAAATTCCTTCTCGAGATAGAATCTCCAGTTTTCTTCTTGTACAGCATTTTCACCTTCGCTTTCATCTCTCAAATCATCTTCTACAATTGCGTGCAGTTAAGCTAGAGCTTGGATATTACTCACTTGTTCTGGTCTCGGCATTCTGCAAATGACTCAATATTATGAACTAGCTAGTAACTAACTGTTGCCAGATACTGATGTAATTGTTGCATGATTGTTTTGAAACAATAACACAACAAAAGCCTTTATTGTAAAGGCAACTTTAACAGTAGGGAAATTACAAGTTGCTTTGCGGTCAAAATGACCGTTGGCGGTAATTTAAGGTAAATCGCCCCCAACATCCGCTGAGCTTATTTCATTGCAAAAAAAATTAACATGCCAAAAGTTGACAAAGACTTAGGAAAAGTCAGAAAGTTTCAATATTCTAAGACTTATCTTAGCAGAGATATGAGCAATTAAAAATCAAAAACGGTCAAAATGACCGCACCGGTAATTCTAGTGTTAACTCTCTACCCACTTACAATGTTTGGAATGAAATGGCGTGAAATTCGTGAATGAGTTGAACCAACAAATTGCATTAAAAATACTGCAATTTGGCGCCTTTTTTGTTTTCAAAGCTCTTAAGAGTAATTCTCAATACTCTATCAAACTTGATGTTGCATATATGTAACTGTGGGCTTAAGAGGGTTAAAAATAAATACAGTAGAATTTGCCTAAGTCGCCACCTCAAGGGGAACAGAAAAAGTGGCGACTTAGGCGAACTGGCGACTTAGGCAAACAACAGATTAATATGCTTAAGCCTACACAGACTTTAGATCCCTTTGTTTCTGCAGAAGCTGAATATTTGAGAAATAAAGAACACAAACAGAAAGGACTGTTTGGATTGCTGTACAACAACATAATATTTATTTAAACACTCAAGATGCAGTCTTAAAGAAATCCGAGATTTTCGACTGTTTTGCATTTGCCAAGGACTTGTCCACTATGTACGAATGGATTTTGGTCAATGCACCATATGATTCTCCCCCGTCTTCTTGACACATCATAAAATGTTGCAGCTTCTTTGCCATATTAAGAGCTTCTTTTATGGATGGAGGTGGCACTAAATCTTCTTCTTCTTCATCATCATCTTCTTCGTCTATTTCTTCGATTGTATCACATGTTTTCTCTTTGATTTCACTCAAAATGCTTTCTTCTGTAATGGTCTCTCTGAAAAAAAGGCCAGTTTCATCTGTGTTGAAAATGTTTTCAGGTGCGAATTCTTTCAAAATTTCAAGAAGTCTGCTGTTTTGCCAGTTGTCCACAGCTTGTTGGTTTACAGATTCGGCTTCTCCATGCAGTTTCTTACAGACTATTTCATTCCTAAATTTCCACCTGTTGATCCAATTAGTGTCTAGTGTCTTCGGATTTTCATAACCACATGCTTCAGCAAACTGTTGAGCTTTCAGCCGCAAGTTATCTCCACTAATTGGTAATTTCTTGTCTCTGGCAGCTCTAAACCACTTCAACAATGGCTCATCCACGTCTTCAAAATTGTGCTTCCTCTTTCTTTTTGATTTACTGTTCTTTCCATCTTCGTAGTCAGAAATAATTTTTTCTGACACTTTGATGATGGAACTCAACGTTGATCGTGGGATGTTGTGTTCCATAGCAAACTGTGCCTTGTTCGTAATCTTCCCGCTTTTGTGCATTGCTACGATTTCATACTTTTCTTGCAAAGTTAAAGTTTTGAGCTTAAGATTTTTCCTCGACATTATCAACAACACTAAACGATTAAAACACAGCACTGTGCAGAAAAAACTGCGCTATAAAAAGCTTTATTTATTGGCAGTGGCGAGAATGCCGTTAAAGAACATTTGTTTCTTTACACAGTACAGTACAATCTACTCTATGCGCTTATTCTTCTTGCTCTGTGCTCTTTCTGTCTTCTTATTAATCTATTCTCTGCTGTAACCTTATTTTTTGCCCATTCCCTAGTCACTAAGTACTGTAATTTATTGCAAATAAGCTGATAGCTTTTCTAACTGTCATAGCCAGGCTGCTTCACATGGCAATAAGATGGCTAACTGAACGGAAACTAAACCTGGTAAAAACAATCTAAAGTGATGAAATAATGGGGTTATGAAGGAAGTTTGTGACGCACAGTGGGGTTGTGTTACATCAGTAGGATCGTAAACAGATAGGCGAAACAACTGTAGTGTAGTGGTAGCAGACTAAAAGTTTGGAATATAATCACGCTGGCAAAGTTTTTATAGGTCTGACAACTTAGGCAAATTTTTTTGCTCATGGTGAGCAAAAACAGTGGCGAGTTAGGCGAATTGACGAGTTAGGCGAAGACAACTTAGCCGAACTTGATAAAACAGAAAACAATAGGCTCTCAGCCGGGACCAAGCGATATGTGGCTACTTAGACGAACTGGCGACTTAGCCGAAGTCGACTTAGGCAAATTCTACTGTAGTAAAATTTCTGAAAAAATCTATTATAAAATATCAAATACGCAAATCGTCCACTGATTACTTAAACAGAGCATAATTTACATCAGTGTTAGGGTTAGGGTTAGGGTTAGCTCGGCTGAACCCTAACCCTAACCCTATTCTCAAAGTGAGATACTCTGCTCCCTAAGGAGAAAATTCTAATCTTACGGAAAGATTAATTGTTGAAGGACAAATTAATTAGGAATTTGAACAAAATTTAAGTTTCTAGAAGATTATCTATTTACAACAAAATTTGGAACTTCCTTACGGTCGCACCATGAGAATTCATAAAAGTTGCTTTTCAAACTGAAAACCATTTTTTGATCTTCGCATGCATGCTAGCCCTATTTATTTTTTGTAAAAAAAAAAACATTAAGAAAAGTAAAGCCAAAAAATCCTCCCATTATAACAATAAAATTTTTTCTCAACAATAATCTTAAGGTAATGACAATACTGAGTCTTAAAAAAAAGAAATATAGTGAAAACTTTGAAAACTGGTTCACATGAACGTATAGTGGCAATTATAGTTGGTACCATTCTTTAAACATCTTTTTCACTTTAGCCATTTGCAAATAGTTGATAATTTATTTTTGTTGATATACTATTTTATTTTTCAAAAACAATTTAAAAAAGAAAAAAAGCATAGAACAACTTGAGTGGCTTGTAATATAACTTTAAAGGAAATTGGTAGAAAACAGCTACAAGAGAAAAAAATCTAATAAAAAACAAACTTGGAATTATGAAATATTTTTTATTTTAAGAAAACGAGTAGGTATAATTTGGACTTACTACATTAAGTAATTTGTATAGTTTTGAACTTGGTAAATGTTTATTGCTTGGCTTCACAGCGTGTTTTGGTTTTCATCCATGTTTGTGTAGATTGTTAATAATTACTAATTTTCAGAATAAAATGCTTAATTCATCAACAAAAAGATGCTCTCAGATTTCGAAAGATGTGTTGTAATTTTAGATTTTGCAAGTTAGTCGAAAAAAAAGACTTTTGAAACGTCGAAAAGGATTCAATGCTGTTTAAATGATATTAATGATATTACATTTTCGTTTTTGCAGCAATGAAAAAATATATGAATTTCATTCCTACCCTATAAGATTATTACAATTGTTTTCAAAGATTAAAAAAAGTAAAAATCGAAAAAATTCAAGATTTTACTGAATAAGTAGAACTACTTACAAAATATTTAATAATTGTGGCTTTTAAAATCCTAGTTGTTGCGAAGAATTTTGGATGGTCATGGTTTTAGTTTTTAACTTTTAAGCATTAAAATAAAATTCTTATCAAACTATTGAATTTGTTTTACCATTGATTAATAAATAAACATCAACTTGTTTTTGTTAAATATGTTAATATTTTTTTGATTTCAAAATAAACACACGAATTTGTCATTGTAACAAAGCTCATTGTATGATAAAAATATTTACTTAGACTAAATAATGAATACTAATTTAACATAGATAAAATTAATAAGCTTTTTTAACATCTAGTACAAGCTGAAACTAAAGCATTCAAATAAATTAAAGAATCACTCTACTTATGCTTATTGAATTAAAATGATTCGAAAAATTACAAAGTGTATAGAATACCAACTCTAAACCATAAAAGCTCAACTGACAAAGATTCATATCATTTATTTTGTTTTCACTGTTGCTTTCCACTAAAAAAAACACAGAACAAAGATTAAAGACTAAAGTACGCGATGAAGTAACTCAAAGAAGCAACAGGCATAAGTTTGAAACAAATGCAAGGAAAGTTGCATTCTTCATTTTTTTGTAAATAGCATCGTACTTACTTTAAAAACTTGCTTTTATTATCCCTAAAATGTATTTCAATGCAATTGAAAAAAATTCAAAAATAGTATAATTTATTTATCATTAAGATCCTTTCTGGTGGAATGATACGTTTATAAATTAATCATTTACAAATTGATATTTCTTACATCTTATTTAAGTTGAATAATCGCAGCTGTTTTTTTATTTGATGCTATGTTTAATGAAATAAAACACTTATTGAAACAAAAATTGATTTTCTATTTGAATGGATTTAAAAAAGATGAACAAGAGGAATGATCTCAAATTCGTAGCATATAAACAAAGAAAAGAGAGTAAAATATTTTAAATTTTGTTTAAATAAAATCTGTCAATGGGTGCATAGAACAAACTATTTTAAAGGATTCGAAAATCATAAGGGAGAACCGAAAACCACTACTGCTACAACGTTATGACAAAGGACAATTATTTATTATTACTGGTAATGTGACGTTGATGCATTTTGCTAGCCTGTCAACTTTTACTTAACATTGACATTTTAAGTACTTTTAATTTTCATTCATATATGATTGCTTGAATACTTATATAAAAACCTAACTTATTTATAGATGACTTTTGATCAGTGTCTCATATTTCAATGGTTTTTTTAATAATAAAAATTTGTAAAAATCTCTCTGTGTAAGTTCCTGTTATGACGTGAAGTAATTTGATTTTGCTGCGGTGAGATCTACAATTATTCTCGAATATTGCATTCATCGCGATTTGGGTTATGCAAAGATCCACGGATAAGTCTTAATTGAAGAATTATATAAAATTTTCTTTTTGAAAACTATTAAATTTTAAAGATAATTTTTCAAATTAACTGTATTTCAAAACAGTTTGACTAGTAATTCAATATTTTATGAATGTTAAAAAGTACAAGTCAAATCAAAAATATACCAACTTTATTATGACCTATATGATGATTCAACTTTGAATTAAAAAGTTTTCTTTTTGTGTTTCTCCTTGATCTTAAACAACGCAGATAAATATAACTGTTACACTAAATTTTATTTCAATAGCAAGACGACCATAAGTTCATTTCGTTTACAACAAGAACTCGTCAAATTCGCCCCGTGTAATAAAATTTATTTAAACGGATATAAAAGCCATTTTGATCTAATTATACAATGATGATATATTTAATTTACTGTAAAACTTAAGGAATTTTATGGTGCAATTTTTAAACTACGGTACTTTTCATATTATATCTAAGCCAATAAATGATATTTTTCAAATAGATAAGAAGTAATAAAAATGTGATTTAAAGATTTAATCTTGCAAGTCTTTCTATTTGTCAGTTATTAGATTGGATGGCAAAAGTTGTGTATGATTGTATAGTGCAGTTACTAAATTTTTGATATATTAATGAATCTCATAAATTAAGTAAATAAAGAAAAAAAAGACTAGGTGAAACATTCGTTCAAAAGTTATGTTTTGTTAGTTTTTCATTGCATTTAACCGGATCTTAGAATTTTGTTGGCAGCTTGGTCAAGTAATTAAAGCGCCGGGATTGTGATCGATATGGTCTTAGTTCAAAACCTACTCGCGCCATTCTATTATGTCCTTGGGAAAGGCACTTAACGGCACTTTTCCTTGCTTGGTGGTCTTGGCATTCTTGGCGAGCAATTCTTGGACAAAAAAGAAAGTTAAGAAGGGTTGTTTAATGTAATTTGATTTTTATTTTTAGATGATGATTATTTCACTCCTCACCAAAAAAAGTATAAAATTTTTTTCGAGAACGATTAGCAACCCAGAAAATCAAAAGAATTAAATTAAAACTGGGTTTATTGCTGAATTTATTAAGAATATCCAACAATTTTTTAGATTTATGCAAAAGTATTGAACGAATTCAAAAACAGTTAAGAAAAAGAGACTTTGAATATAAATATAGAACAAAACGATATAAGTTAAAGCACAAAAAAGCAATAAAAAAAGTCTACGTCACCTTCTATTTACAACTAAAACAGAATATATTTGCATGGCTGTATTGACATACTTTACAATTTCAAGTTGAACCAAGATAGTCCGAATTCATCCCCGCAAGACGTATGGCCCGCCGAAATAATTTAATTTGTACATCTTCTCGATCAAAAGCAGCATCAACGTTTTAAACAGTTCGGACGATAGCAAAATAAAATAAAACTAAATAAAGTTTTCCGTCTCATTCCGACCAAACAATCCTTATTAACCAATAAAATCAATTACAGACAAAAAAAGTTGTAAAAAACGTTTTTGCATTTTCAGACAATTTCTAATCAGTTATTTCTCACAAGTTGTACAAAATTTTGAAAAGTGCCTGGCATGACGACAAGATTGGACCATCCTAAGTTAGAAAGTTATCTCAGTGCACTAATCCAGCCATACACACAAAATCACTAATTACAAAAAAGAAAATTTCACAACGACAAAAACCTTCAATGCAATTATGAGGCGGGCAAATAAGCACAAATTATAAGCATTCTATATTAAAATACAGTAGAAAAATTTAGTGTCGGATCACAAAGCTATTTTAATTATCTATTATTGCTTATATTTATTTTCGTCAAAATTTATTTTTATTTCCAGATGGTACTTGGCAAAAAAAGAAATAAAAAGATATTAATTTGAGAAAATTTTTCCTCACTGCAATATTCCGGCTAATACATCTCGAATCAATGGTAGTTAAAATACAGACGTAAAAATTGTGTATGAAGATTTGAATACAATTATTTTGTAACAAAAACAAACATAAATTTACAAACAAGTCTTTTTTTACACAGTTGAAATTGTGGAGCTATGAATAGATTATTTAAAATAGCAATTTCAATTTTGCAGCTTCCACAAGTCCAACCTTGCAATGAACCAGAAAAATTTCCGGTATTTCCAAACTGAGGATTGTCACCATTCCACTTCTCACCATCAGACCATGTCCAGATCTTGTTTGTTTTTTTTAAACTAATCCAAGATATTGTTTCGTTGTTTGCAAACAACTTGTTGAAACTGATTCTGGTCAAGAAGATAAATTTAAATATCAAAATAAATGACAAAACTATGACGAAATAAATGACGAAATAAAATATCAAAATAAAGATTGTTTGGTGTTGTTACTCAAGCATGATGACAATTTTAATGCAGTTTCAAAAAACTTGTGTATTTAAATCAAACATAACATAATGGAAACAGCAAAATTGTTAGAGAAGAGCTCAATGAAAAAATTTATAGCAACTATTTAAACTCATAAAAGCCAGATAAAAGTTTTATTTTTTTTTATTTTTATTTTATCTATTTATTTTATCTCTATATTTATCCTCCTGACTCACAAGAAAGCGACGAAGGCGCTACATAGGGCAAGCAAATACCCCGACCTGCTTCCAAAATGCCACGTTATTGCTGTCCGCTTGTAATTTAATAAAAATATGACTGAAATTTAAAACTGCTTGTCAAGACCATCAAGCAGGGGAAAGTGCCGTAAAGTATCTTTCCAAAGACACAACAGAATGACATGAGTAGCTTTTGAACCGAGACCATATCGATCAAAATTCCGGCGCTTTAACACTCGACCACGCTGCCGACACAAAACGTTTCGGTTTATTTTTACGGTTTTTCAAAAGATAACTCTAATAAAAATACAATTTTTGCGTTGTTTTAAAAAATTTAATTAATTATAACCATAAATAATTATAAAACAAATTTTCTTACTTCAAATTTTTAAAGTGATGCAAGACACTTTAAATTTAAAGTGTAGGCATAATGTTTCAGGAAAGACACGCAGTTTCAACAATATAACACCCACCAAGACAGATGATCTATGGGATCTATGCGATCTATGGGACGGACAGATAATCTTTTACACGTTTGGCACTGTTAGACTACATTTTTTGCCCCAAAAAAGCACAATGATCAGTTTCAGGTATAAAAAGGTGCTGAAGAGAAATCAGAAATATGAATATTTATCAGTGTGCAGTTTTTATGCATGACGGTGCTGCATGCACTGCTCGAACGCTGTGAAACAACTTTTAGCAGAAACGAGTTTGGTAAAATTGGACTGGCTTGGAAACAGCCCAAATCTAATCCCATTGAAATTCTACGAGAAATAATCAACAACAAGGTTGCAGATATACAACAGCAAGGTTGCAGATATACAGTACAATATAAAAAGTTGTTAAAATATTGAGAGATACATAACCAATGTAATAAAAAACCATTTAGGTTTTTTCCATTATTACTCTGATTTGCCAGGGTTTTTGAAAACTTTAAACCTCATTTTCTCAAAACTGACATTATGTGACTTAAGTACATTTAGAACTAAGCCCTTCAATTACTCTCGATTACACTGCTACTTGGCAAATAAGGTCCATTATAAAACAACTTTATAATTTCATTTTTATCATTATTTACTCATCCCTATTCAATATACAAAGGCACCTTAGCGTAGTTTTTTGCCATTTTTTAAATCTTTTCGATTTTTGTTATTTGTTCCAGATTATCTTTAATTATGTGTTTTTTGTCTTTTTCTAGAAGAACTTAAGCACTTTAGGTAAACCAACTTAGTTCAGCTTTGTGTTTTGTGCAACAATATCTAATGCAAAATCTATCAAGAATTTTTTTCAGAATTTTTAGAGAATTTTTTTTTTTTGTGATTTTATCTTTTCATCTATCCGTAGGCAAGAAAAAACAAGAAAGTTCAGAAGCGTTCTTCAGTGTAATCTCACCTTTATTTTTACATTATGATTGAGAAAAAGTGTAAAAAATCTATACAATATGTCGTAAAATCTTGTCTGTCTCGATAAAGATTCGAACTTTGTATTAAATGGTTGCTTACTTATACAATAAATGCCCGTTTATTCTTAAAATGCGCGGCGCTTTAATTCCTCCATTCTGCTGTCCTTTATTTAAATTGCGATAAGTAGTGGCTGCAGAGTGGTCTGCTAGCTGCCATATTTTTGATAACTTTTAAGTTGATTTAATTAATATATTTTTGTTTATTCGTTGGTGTGATCTTGCTAAATGTATTTCTATTTTGTTTTAGAATCTGATTTATAATTTATAGTAACCAATTTTAGTTTAATAAAGCCAATAATCAATTTTTGGTATCTCATCACTCGTAAAATAATTAAATTATGGATCGACTATTGAAACCTCAAGTACTTAGCGTCGATCCTGGCGATCCGCTTGCCTTCAAAGCTTACAAGCATTGGATAAAAACTTTTAATGCCTTTGCTGAAGCTGCTCAAGAATCTCTACGAACAGCCGGTCAAAGTGAGAACGCTCCCAGCAGGGAAGTTGATAAGTTAGCCTTATTAACTTGCTATTTATCTCCGGAAATTTATGAACTCATCGAAGGCTGCGAAACTTACGAATCTGCTAAAGTTGTGTTGGATCGAAATTTTTTAAAACGTAAAAGTACAACTTACGCCCGACATTTACTGCTTACAAGAGAGCAAAAGTTAAATGAAACTATTGGAGATTACGCACGTGCATTAAAATTAATCGCGAAAGATTGTGAATGGAGAGCTGTTAGTGCTCAGGAATTTCAAACTGAATTGACAAGAGACGCGTTTATTACAGGCTTATCCTCACCCACGATCAAACAGCGCTTACTTGAAGAAGACTCATTAACTCTTGAAGAAGCAATTTGTAAAGCAGAGATCTTGGAAAGAGCTCAAAACCAAAGTAGTGGTTTATCACTAAAGCTACCGACTTCTTCAATATCATTTGCTGCTTCATGTAAAAGAAATATAGCGAATAAAAGATGTTGCTACTTTTGCGGTGGCAAACTACATGCAAAAGGTAGAGACGGCTGTCCAGCAAAAGATGTTTATTGTGGCGGTTGTGGAAAAAAGGGACACTTTTTTAAGGTTTGCAAGTCAGTAAAACGGCCCGTTTCCGCAAAAATAGCTGAAAAAGAAGACCACAATCTACTTTCAACAACATCAGATGACGAAACTGTCGCAGCCCTGACGTCCCCTTGTTTGCTCTCTTTAACTGGAGTACCTACTTGTTTAGAATCGTCATCTATTGAAGTGAAAATCAAGAACAAGCCTATCAATGCACTTGTTGACTCAGGAGCGTCTCATAGCCACATCGACTTGAAAGCGGCTGAATGGTTAAAACTCCCTGCTCCGACAGGAACAACAACTAAAGTCGCTTTAGCCAGACAAACAGCAACTTTTAAAACTCTGGGAAAAACTACTGTAGAACTTGAAGCTTTTGATAACAAATATCTTATGAAGCTTGGCGTCTGTAAAAATCTTTGTGCAGATTTAATTCTCGGACAAGACTTTATGAAAATGCATCGAAGAGTTGTTTTTGAGTTAAACAAAAAAGGAAAAGATGTAGTCATTTCTCGACCGGTCTGTGGAGTTGCAGCAGCAAATATTCCACCTATGCGTCTATTCAAAAACCTAGATCCCGGAGTAAAGCCTATTGCCACTAAATCAAAACGATTCAACCTAGAGGACCAGAAGTTTATTCGAAGCGAAATAAAGAAGCTCCTCGATGAAAACATTATAGAGCCATCCACGTCTCCATGGCGGGCTCAAGTTCTGATTGCTGACGACGGCCGGCACAAGAAAAGAATGGTCATCGATTACTCCAGAACAATAAACAAATTTACTTTTTTGGACTCTTTTCCTTTGCCTCGTATTGACGATCAAGTCAATATGATCGCCAATGGAAAAGTGTTTAGTACACTCGACCTCAAGTCGGCATACTACCAAATACCAATATGCGAGGCCGACCGTGAGTATACAGCTTTCGAAGCTGATGGACAGCTATTTCAATACACAAGACTTCCATTTGGTGTAACGAACGGAGTTTCGATGTTTCAACGAGTGATTCAAGGGATTATACAAAAACACAACCTCAAAGATACTTATGCATACTTGGACAACGTGACCATTGCGGGGATTAATAAAGAAGATCATAATAGAAAGCTAAGCGCTCTTCGAACTGCTGCTAAAAAAGAAAATTTAACTTTCAACGAAGAAAAGTCAGTTATTGGAAAAACTGAAATTGACCTTCTGGGTTACCGTATATCACATGGGGTCATAAAGCCTGACCCAGAAAGATTGAAACCACTTGTCAATTTACAGCTGCCCACTTGTAAAAGTAATCTACAAAGAGTTGTTGGAATGTTTGCTTATTATGCGCGCTGGATTCCTCAATTTTCGGAACGCATACGACCACTCAATCTTGCAGTTAAATCAAACAACTTTCCTCTCTCTGAAACTGCAGCGCGAACGTTCGACTCCTTGAAGAAAACTCTTCTGCAATGTTGTTTGTCTTATATTCGCGATGACATTCCTTTCCAGGTTGATTGCGACGCCTCTGAACACACAATAGCAGCAACGTTAAGCCAAGGCGAAAGGCCTGTTGCATTTTTCTCAAGAACCTTATCTCAGAGTGAGAAATCTTATTCTGTCATCGAAAAAGAAGCTCTTGCTATAATGGAAGCAGTCAGACGCTGGAGTCATTATCTTCATTGCAAACGGTTTGATCTTGTCACTGATCAACGTGCCTTATCGTTTATACTGAGCAAATTCCATAAAGGCAAAGTCAAAAACAATAAAATACAGTTGTGGAAAGCAGAACTCAGTAGCTTCGATTATCGGATTCGCCATCGACCAGGAAAACTGAATGTTGTACCAGATGCTTTGTCTCGAACAGAAGTATCTGCGAGTCTATATCCATCATTTGATTTAAAAAACATTCATAAGCAGTTGGGGCACCCAGGCGTCATTCGCATGACACATTTTGTGCGATCGAAAAATTTACCTTTCTCAGTCGAAGACATCAAACGCGTGTGCAACGAATGTTTCACTTGTGCCAAGCTAAAACCAAAGTTCTTCGCTAGCTATAAAAATACTCTCATCAAAGCTACACGACCGTGGGAAAGAATTAGTGTTGATTTTAAAGGTCCTGTATCAGGCACAAAGCCTTACATTCTTATCGTTGTCGACGAATACTCACGCTTCCCATTTGCTTTCCCCTGCAAAGACCAGTCTGCTACGACAATCATGAACTGCCTATCACAGCTGTTCGTTTTGTTTGGGTTGCCGATGTGCGTGCACAGTGATCGCGGAGCCGGTTTTATGGCAAAAGAATTTAAAGAATATCTAACGATACGAGGAATATCTACCAGCAACAGTACGCCCTATCATCCGACTGGAAATTCCCAAGTGGAAAGAACCAATAAAACTGTTTGGAAAACTGTGCAACTCATGTTAACTGATCGAAAGCTGCCCCAAGATGCGTGGCAATCAATTTTACCTGAAGCTTTGCACGCTGTAAGATCATTGTTGTGTACGACTACGAACGCCACACCCCACGAAAGATTCCTCGGATTCGAGCGAAGGTCAATGCTAGGCAAAAGCTTACCTGCTTGGCTTCTGCAACCAAGGACTGTATTACTGCGGCAATTCATTCGAAACAAAGACGATCCTTTGGTTGAGGAAGTAGAGCTACTTCGTGCCAACCCCAGCTTCGCTCAAGTTAGGTTTCCTTCTGGCCGAGAGAGTTCCGTATCTACCAACGATTTAGCACCGCTGCCCACCGACGTATTGACATCTGATGCCTCGACGAGACTAGCCGAACCTCCTCAATTGCAGTCCGACTCTCTTGAACTGCCTCAATTGCAGCAAACCAAAGAAGCATCTGAGCTTGAATACAATGAATCCGATGTCCAAACGGAGGACAAGAATTTAAATACCGAAGAGGACAACAATCAACCTTTGCGACGATCTTCGCGCATCCGTAAACCTCCCGAAAGATACGGGGACGTTGTTGCTCATTGATTTTGCCGCTGCTTGCGATTTTAACGGTGTTAGTTAGTAAAAATTTTTTTAGTTGGGAGGAATGTCGTAAAATCTTGTCTGTCTCGATAAAGATTCGAACTTTGTATTAAATGGTTGCTTACTTATACAATAAATGCCCGTTTATTCTTAAAATGCGCGGCGCTTTAATTCCTCCATTCTGCTGTCCTTTATTTAAATTGCGATAAGTAGTGGCTGCAGAGTGGTCTGCTAGCTGCCATATTTTTGATAACTTTTAAGTTGGTTTAATTAATATATTTTTGTTTATTCGTTGGTGTGATCTTGCTAAATGTATTTCTATTTTGTTTTAGAATCTGATTTATAATTTATAGTAACCAATTTTAGTTTAATAAAGCCAATAATCAATTTTTGGTATCTCATCACGCAATACAATCAGCAACAAAAGAAAATCAAACAAACAAACTTTAACCAAAATCGAGTTTATTTTTGACTTTATTAAAACTATTTGAGAATTTTTCAGATTTTATGTAGAACATTAAATTAATTCAGAAAACTTTAATAAAAGAACTCTTTGAATTTATATACAAAACAAAGCAATATAAATCAAAGCACAAAGAAGCATTAAAAAATATCTATATCACCTTCTATACACAACTAAAACAGAATTTTTTACAAAAAAAAAAAATAAGTAAACGAACGTTTAAAAAAAGCAAAAACTAACGAAGATCTTTCTCCTCTTCCATACAAACAATCCTTATTTACCGCTAAGATAAATTAAAGACAAAAGAGTCATAACAAATGTTTTTTGGATTTTGAAAAACTTCTAATCAACTATTTCTCGCAGGTTCCACAAAATTTAGAAGAGTGTCTCGCATGACAACAAGCTTGGATCACCCTAAGTTAGAAAGTTATCTCAGCGAGCTCAATCCCCCCGGCATAAAATTGCCAATTACAAAACCAAAGTTTCACAAATGAGGAAAAACTCCAATTCAATAATGAGGCGGGAAAATGAAGAACAAATTATAAGCATTTTAAAAATATAGCAGAACAAAATTGTGTCTGATCGCAAAGCTATTATAATTATTTATTATTGCTTGCATGCATTTACGTGAAAATTATTTCTATTTTCAGTTAATACTAGGGATCACGAAAAAAAACTAAAAAATGTTAATTTGTACAAATTTTTTTTTGCTAACTGCAATATTTCGGCTAATACATCTCGAATTAAAGTTAATTTGTATACAGACGTCAAAACTCTGTATGACAATTTGATTACAATTATTTTGTAACAAACAAAACGAAAATATTCAATCAACTTTTTTTTCGCACAGTTGATATCGTGGAGGTAAGAAAGGGTTAATTAGCTCGGCAGCTTCAATTAAGCAGCTTTCACAAGTGTAACCTTGCATTGTACCATGATACTGTCCGATAGCTCCGAGCTGAGGATTGTCATCACTTCATTTCTCACGATCCGACCATGTCCAGGTGTTGTTTGTTCTCGTCAGACCAATCCAAGATTTTATTTGGTTGTTTTTAAACAACTTGTTGAAAATGATTCTTGTAAAAAGATAAATTTAAATATCAAAATAAATCACAAAACAATCAAAATTGTTTGGTGTCATTACTCAAGCATGACGGCGATGATGTTTAATACATTTTTGAAAATTTTGTATATTTATATCAATTATAACATAATGGAAGCAGCAAGAACTCAATGAAAAAATTTAGAAACACAATTTTAATTCATGAAAGCCATGCAAAAATTTTATTAAATAACCTTTTGGTTTGTTTCGCTTTTTACGGTTTGTCAAGAGTGATGACTCTAATACAAATAAAAATTTTTCGTGATTTTTATAAATTCAATTATTCATAACATAAATAATTATAAAACAAAATTTCATAGTTTAACTTAAACAAAATATAATTTTTAATAAAAAAATGTTGTCTATAGTTTTACACAAAAATCAAACTAAAAAGTTTTTTTGAAAAAATAAAACTTTTTTTCAAATCATCTTTACACAATAAATACAATTAATTTTCTTTAAAAAATAAAAAATATAGAAAAAACTAAATTTCAACTATTTTCAAACGGCTAAAAAAAATATGTCATCGACATTGTAAAAGTACACCTAAGTCTATAAACTTTTATCCATTTTAATTCAAAAAATTGAGAGTGCATAGCAAAATCTCTAGTTGGCATTTGAGTTTCAGAGCATTTAATATTGTTAGCCGTTCAAGTATTTCAGCTGTGTATTAGCGCTCTTAGTATCAGTAAATTGTGTGTAGGCCTACCAGAGTTACTATTTCGTGCTTATTTGTAAGATTTGTGCTTATTTTTTATACATTGTTTTGGAGAATTTTTAATGTGCTTATTTTCAGAAGCACAGAAAGCGGTGGGGCATAGGAGCAAATGCTTGTGCTAAACGTTTTCGGGAAGAAAATGAAGATTTTGAACACTCATTAAAAGTGATGATTTTTTTTTTGGAGAGACAAAAATAAAAATTTGACTGTACTTATTTTTTTGTGGATCTACATTTCTATTGCAATACCTAGGTTGTTATAAAGCAAAAAAATCTATATTTTGAACAAAGCAAATGATAAACTTTTTTCCAAACACTGGCTAACCGCATTGAAATATCTTGCTGAATGTGATGTGACTAGCTTTGTATCTGCTTTGTGTTAAGCAAAAAAACGTTTTTATTTTTGTTATAGTTATATTTTTATTGATGGATAAAATTATGTGATTGTCAATAATCTGAAAACATAAGTAATCTGCTTATTTCTTATCACTTTTGTAGTATTCATAAACTGATTTCTATATATTCAATACTTTTACATTAAATGCGCGAGTAAATTACACAAACGAATTTCATAGGGCCAATTTCTACATTAATGTGACTGGCCGTAGAAGAAATACGAATTAGTTTTGGGGGATTCTTTTAGTTACTAAATAAAATCCCCGCGTCTCATTTTTCAAAGAATCAAAACTTCGCACCAAGATGTTACAACCGTTAAATGGTCAGCAACGACGCATTCATCAACTTTTTATTCTTTTACTGAAAGGACTCTTTTCGTTATTAATGATTCATATCCATTTGACTTGACTGTTTTTGTAACTTTTTGCATAACCTACGTAAATTCACCTTCGCATTGTTTCATTTCTCATTCCAACCGAAGCCAACCTTGCATCTTCACCTTGACAAGCTGAACCTGCTTGCTTTATATTAACTTGACCGAAGACTTTGTATTGAAATCCGTTTCCCGGTGGAAACCAATCTGTGAACAAGCAAACAACTAGATCTTGAATAAACAAACAATTAGATATAGAAAACATCGGTGTTACTTCGACGTGGGATTTCACTCGATGAATGATTTAAGCATAACCGAAATCTATTTCGGGGTCAAGGTTAGTAATAAAATTAGGAATAAAATGAAATAATCTAATCTTAAACGAAACCCAGCATTATACTTAAATATGGCGCTGCAATCACAAGTGGAAGTTCGGGGGTAGCATTCATTGCTGAAATGAGATCGTGGGTCGCATATTTAAAGACGCTAAACTTTTTGATATTAGGTGTAATAATAAAGTTTGCTGTGTTTATTTTAGCGTTTAAACTTGATTACCAATAAGTTAAAACCTTTTTTAAAATCAGAGTAAACCAGTTAAAATATTTTAAAACTTAAATATTTTAAAATCAAAATCCTGCTTTTCACCAATAATCATTAAAAAACGTTTATTGGTACTTAATGTTTTATTAAAAATAATTGTTCACACACTAATGTGACCCAGACAACGCCATGATTTTTATATGCCCCAACGTCATTGCAATTTAGATTGTTTGGAGATAAAAATAAAACATTGGTATTTCAAATTTTTTATACTTTCAGTTTTTTACTGCGTTTAGCACAAAACTCGAATCGATTTTTATCAGTTCATTCCATTACAATTATGTGCTTGATCAGCATCATAAGCAAACGTAAATAAAAACGATACAATTTGTTCTTCAAATAAACCCCTGACTTTTTGCAAAAAAAAAAATTTCGGCCGCCTGTACTCGGGATCTCACTCTTTCGGTCATTACTAAACACTCATGACAATAGGTAAGAATAGAAACGAAAATCGATCTGAAAAATAGAAAGCTTTTGCTTTAGTACACAACTCTTGTTTCAGTACAGACGATTGGTAAAGCTGGCACATTGCTGCACTTGCTTTTCCAGTACGTGTGTCCAATTTGTTGTCCTGTTTACCATCACTCCAAGATACTTAAACTAATATGTTTGCTTGAGAGTTACACCATTTGTTTGGAAAGAACATTGGCCACGGTACCTTGACAAATACGTAATCTCCATTTTAGCCGTACTAATTTTTATCCCAGCATCTAAGCATTTGTCAAAATATCAATCAAGTGCATATTGGAGATGAATTTTATTCAAGTTTAACAATTCAAGATCATCTACAAACAGCAGGCGCCGAACATTACACTTAACGAATGTGACACCACAACTTTAGAAACTGTTTCTGTCTATCTTTTCCATATATATAATGAACAGAAGAGGAGAAACAACACACGCTATCGTAGTTTGACACTGACACTAAAATGCTTTGTTTTCATGCCATTGATACGAACACAGATTTTGACTGTTTGTACAATACTTTGATTGCATCTAAAAACTGACCTCTCACGTCATACTCCAGCAGTACAGCTCACAGCTTGTTATTTGAAACACGGTCATCACGCTTTTTTAAAATCTACAAAGCATGTACACACTTCTTTGGCATATTACCACGATTTTTTAAAAACTTGCTGAAGGGAAAATATCTGGTCCATGATGAATCTGCTAATGTTGCGCATTAAATGAGCATTGTACATCCTGAAGTTAGGGTTTAAATATTTCACGACATCTTTTTTTAAAAGCACTTTGCATACACCTTTCCTGGAAAACTTAACAAAAAAATGCTTTTGTAGTTAGTGCATTTTTTCTCGTCTCCTATTTTGTGAGTAAGCATTAAACAATGGTCTGCCATTGCCTCGGTATATCAACAATTTTTCACATTACTTGGAACACAGGGGTCAGCAAACAAACCCCGAAATTTTTCACGGCTTTTAACATTTCGGGTCGAAAATCATCTTCACCAGGGACTTTTCCAGCTTTTAAAAATTTGCTGGGTGCCTTTCCAAGGTTATTTTATTATAACTTGCATAAAAATTTTCAATATCCAATTAATATTATGTTAATTTTCTTTTCAAAAGTAAAATAATCTTTAACATCGAGAAAATAATACGATTTTAATAAAGATTAAATTTAAAAATATTCTGCTAAACCAAACAAATTGAAGCTTTGAACTTCAATTTTTTGAAAAGATTAAAAATTTAAAGTACTTATGACAATTTGTTAAAAAATAAATTGTTAATTTTTGTGACATTTAAAATTATTTATTTGTTTTTTCATGTGTTGGCACATTTTTCAAATTATTATAAATTATGGAATATATTTATCTTGAATTACTTCAGTAGGTTAAATAACGTGACAATGTGACAATTAAATTTGTTTCCTGAAATCAGCTTATATGTATTATATTGTTTTATTGCAAGAAAAAAAAACCATAAAAGTTTGTTTATATAGCAGGGTTAGCCAAACCTATACCGTGTTGAAGCCGCATATCATAAATCCAAACCTTTAAAGAGCTGCAACACAAAAATCTAAAAACATGAAATTATTTACTCATTTACTGATAAAAAAAAAGATCTTCACTTGAAATCATCCTCAGATTTTCACTTTTCCTCCTACATTTACAAATTTATAATGTTTTCTATCTATATAATTTTTCAATTTTTCAAAAGATTCAAAGACCCGCATCGGCTCGCGAGTCATTGTTTGGCACTCCTGTTATGTAGATTAGATTTAGCACTTCTCAATTAGTGGTTGGTGGTTCAGTGGTAGGTGGTGAAGCTTTTTCGATTGGGCCGCGCAGTTTTTACTAAGTTGTTGCAACTTTCTAAATACAAATAGCAACTACAATTTTTTAATTCTTTTTTCAAAGTAATTGAATTGTCTTTTTTTTTTTGGTCTTCACTTTAATTTTTTACACAACCCAGCCATCCCAACTACCAGCCATTTACACAACTTAGCCATCGGAGGCACATTTCTGTGTCTCTTGATGCCGCTCCCAAGACCGGATAAATAGGGAGAGTTGCGGCAGGAAGGGCATAAAACCTTTTTCTAAAACAGACAAATGCGTAATCATTATCAATCCGTACCGTATCGGTTGCGGCCCGGGTTATCAACAACTGCATCAGGTGTCGCACAGCAGGGCACCTGTGGAAATTATGCTACTGCTAAACATAGTGAAAATAAGAGCAGAAAGAGAGGAGGAAGGCGAGTGAAGAAGTAGTGAGAAGTGTGGAAAGGAAGACGCTCACTCATAAGGGTGGGTACTTTAAATATTGGAACTATGACATAAAGGGGAAGAGAGCTGGCAGATATGATGGAGCGAAGGAATGTAGACATATTGTGCCTACGGGAAATAAAGTGGAAAGGGAGTAAAGCAAAAAACATTGGAGGTGGATGTAAACTATTTTACAACGGAGCTGATGGAAGAAAAAATGGGATAGGGATAGTGGTGAGGGAGGAGCTGGCTGAAAGTGTCCTGGAGGTGAAGAGGGTGTTAGACAGATTAATGGCCATGAAACTGGAGGTAAAAGGGTCCATCCTAAATATAGTAAGCGCGTATTTTCCACAGGTTAACAACAGCATGAAAAAGAAAAATGATTTTTGGGAAGACCTAGATGGGTTGATAGAAAGTATATCAAAAGAAGAGAGGATAGTTCTTGGTGCAGATCTTAATGGACATGCGGGCGAAGGAAACATAGGGTATGAGGAAATAATGGGGAGGTACGGTGCTGAACGAGAAATAAGGAAGGATCAATGATTGTGGATTTTGGAAAAAGGATGGATTTGGCGATTGTCAATATTTATTTCAAGAAGAAAGATGAACACAGAGTGATGTATAAGAGTGGAGGAAAAAGTACCCAAGTAGATTACGTGATGTGCAGAAGGAGAAACTTGAAGGAAATGTGCGATTGTAAGGTAATATTGAATGAGTGTGTCGCAAAGCAGCACCGTATGGTGGTATGCAAAATGGTTTTTACGGTGAAAAAGAAAAAAGCAGAGAAAGTAAATCCAAAGATACGATGGTGGAAACTGAAGAAGACAAGCTGTCAAGAAGCATTTAGACAAGAGGTGACCAGGATTCTGGGAGACAAGAATGGATTACCTGATGAGTGGGACAAAAGTGCAGAAATACTAAGAAAAACAGCTGAAACTGTACTGGGAGTAACATTTGGGAAACGAAAAAGGAGACCCTGAGACATGGTGATAGAATAAGGAAGTTCAAGAGAGCATAAAAGAAAAGAAAGAGGCGAAAAAAGCATGGGACAAAATAAGAAATAAAAATACTAAAAAGATATACAAATAAAAGAACAGTAAGGCAAAGAAGGCAGTTGCAATGGCGATGGGACGTGCTTATAAAGATCTTTATGCTAGATTGGAAACAAACGAAGGTGAAAAGCAATTGTACAGATTGGCTAGGCAGAGGGACCGAGCAGGGAAAGATGTACAGCACGTGAGGGTTATAAAGGATGAAAACGGTAATGTTATGGTAAATTTGGAGGCAGAGTTAAAGAGATGGAAGGAGTACTTTGAGAAACCGAGAAATGAGGAAAATAACAGAGACCCTAGGACAGAGGAACCAAAAGTGATTAACGAAGAGGTAAATTGTGTTAGTAGAGAAGAACTAAAGAACGCACTAAGGAGGATGAAAAAAGGTAAAGCAGTTTGGCCAGATGAGTTACCAGTAGAAGTTTGGAAGTGCATCGGAAAAATGGGGATAAAGTTTTTAACCAGACTGTTCAACAGACTATTAATGGATGAACGGATGCCAGAAGAATGGAGAAAGAGTGTGCTTATCCCAATCTATAAAAACAAAGGGGACGCACAGTGCTGTGGAAACTACAGAGGAATAAAGCTAATGAGCCACACAATGAAGATATGGGAAAGAATTTAAGCCAGGTTAAGAGATAGAGTGGAGATCAGCAAACAGCAATATGCATTTAAGCCAGGAAAGGGAACCACCGATGCCATGTTTGCTTTAAGAATGCTGATGGAAAAGTACAGGGAAAGTCAAAAAGAGCTACATTGTATATTCGTGGACCTGGAGAAAGCTTGCGACAGGGTCCGGCGGGAAGAGCTGTGATACTGTATGAGAAAATCAGAAATAGTGGAAAAGTATGTGCAATTAGTACAGGATATGTATGAGGGAAGCGAAACAGTGGTGAGGTATGCAGTAGGAACTATAGAAAGTTTCAAGGTCAAGGTTGGACTGCACCAGGGGTCAGCGTTAAGTCCATTCCTGTTTACAGTGATAATGGATAGGCTAACGGATGAAGTAAGGAGAGAATCAACATGGACGATGCTGTTTGCTGATGATATTGTAATTTGCGAAGAGACCAGGGAAGAAGTGGAGCAGAGATTAGAATCCTGGAGGTATGCATTGGAAAGAAGAGGGATGAAAGTAAGTAGCTCAAAGACCGAATATCTGTGCATAAATGGAGGAAATGACGACGAAACAGTGAAGATAGAGGATACAAAAGTGCCAAGAGTAAAAGAGTTTAAGTATTTGGGATCAACGATGCAAGAAAGTGATGGTTGTGAGAGGAAGGTAAAGAAGAGAGTGCAGGCAGGATGGAATGGATGGAGAAGAGTATCGGGAGTAATCTGCGACAGGAAGTTACCAGCTAGAGTAAAAGGAAAAGTGTACAGTTCAGTGGTAAGACCAGCAATGGTGTATGGACTTGAGACGGTGGCAGTCACAAAGAAACAAGTGGAAGAGATGGAAGTCGCAGAGATGAAAATGTTGAGGTTTGCTATGGGAGTGACGAGAAAAGACAAGATTAGAAACGAGTACATCAGGAGTACCGTTAAGGTAGAACGGTTAGAAATGAAGATGAGGAAGGGCAGGCAGAGGTGGTGTGGACATGTCAAGAGGAGAGACCAAGAATATGTAGAAAAAAAGATAATGGAAATGGAGTTACCGGGAAAGAGAAAAAGAGGGAGACCAAAGAGAAGATTTTTAGATGTAGTGAAAGAAGATATGGGAGAAGTTGGTGCAAAGGAGACGGATGTCGAAGACAGAAAGATTTGGAGAAAGATAATACGCTGTGGTCACCACTGACTGAAGGGAAAGGCCGAAAGGAGAAGAAGAAGACTTTAATTTTTTACATATGTTTTTTCAAAAATTTTTATTTACCCACTATTTTAAAAGCCCTTTATATTTATGCTTCAATAGCCTTGTTTTTAACCATAATAAAACTTTATCTTTAACATTTTTAACCTTAAATAGCTTTGTTTTTAATTGGCATACTTTTTTATTCACTTTTGCACTGCTATTTTGGTTACCAATACAACTTATGTTTTTGGGCTAAATACTGAATAATTTTATGATTGAAAAACAAATAAATATTTACCCAATTATTTTAATTCTTGTTACTTTTTTTAAAAGACAGTCAAAACTATTGCTATTTACAATGTTGGAACAGATGAAGAAATATTTTTAAGATAAGTTATTCAATAGCAAATGCATGATATGTAGTTACAATTTTTACACATATAATTAAGCAAATTATTTAAAATAACGATGCAATAATCAAGCAGTTGGCATTGTGGGTCACGTGGTTAGAGTGCCGTGCTTGTAATAAAAATGGTCTCGGTTCAAAACCTACTAGTGGCATTCTGTTGTGTCCTTGAGAAAGACTTTTCACGGCACTTTCCCTGCTTGGTGGTCTTAGCCAGCAGTTTTAAATTTTAGTCATATCTCTATTAAATTTCAAACGGGAAGCAGTAATTTGGCATATTCGGAAGCAGGTCGGGGTATGTATTAGCGCCTCCGTCACTTTCCTGCAAGCCAGGAGGATAAATATAGAGATAAGATAAACAAAATAAATCAAACACCTGTCGAACAATTATTGCCATAGTAACCACCATTACAAGTGCAAATGTATCCGTTGATTCGATCATTACAAGTTCCATTGACACAAGGATCTGGTTGACATTCGTTTATGTCTAAATAAAAATTGCTTATAAATTATTTTTAAAAAATGAAGATATATTTGAAGAATTTTACTTATTTTAAAAATGCTAGAAAATGTTTCATTTTACTTGTAAAATAGGATTCTGTTTCTACAAACAGTTTTTGTTTATACAACTTGAAAAACAAGCAAAAGTTTATGATTTTTACAACTGAAAGCAACTTGTCAAAACTTTTAATTTTTACTTGTGAAACAATTTTTTCCTGTGTAACCGGTATTACAGTTGCATAAATAACCGTTGATTTGATTTGTACAATTTCCATTAACACAAGGATCTGGTTGACATTGGTTGATGTCAAAAAAAAATTATATGTTTAAGTTAAAAACTTGACAGAGTAATAGATTGCACCACAGCCAACTGAGAGAATACGACCGAATTGGTCACATTTTAGCAGCATTTTGTAACCAGTCATTAGAATTGCCGAGGTAGAAAGCTTGCCGCATTGTTTGTGTGTGTGACATATCAAAAATTACATCGAAAACAACGTCTTTGGCACACTCACTTTTTCCAACCAATCCACATGCGTGTTAAGTGTAAAAGCAGTGTAATCCAGTAAACAAACTTACTCTACTAATTGTGTTAGCTTGTTAGTAGCAAATTTCTGCCTTGTTCAAATTATTTTTAAATATTACGTCAATTATACGATGATTTACCGATGATAAATACAAAGTATAGATATGTTCAAATAAATATCATGTACCCAGCTTTAAAAAAAGAATTAAAAAACCTTCTTGTGTGAATTTTTGAAGTGGTTTTCTGAGACTTATTTCGTATGATCAATTTCTAACGGTTGAAATACTTAATATGTTTGTGTTCATCATGGTTAATTACTAAACAGTTTTCTAAAGCTTAGAAATAAAATCTTAGCAATAAAATGCAACGCACAATAGAATTTTAGTATTATGGTTTGCGAGCAATTCTGTTACACAAAAAACATTCGTATGGCGTTGTGTTCCACACACACCGATTTGCTGCTTTCTGTGAATCAACCGCGGTCACCATTGAAGGTAAGCAGCTTGACCACATTTCTCGGAATACGAACAAGTTCTTGCCCCTCTATTTTTTTATACAGCAGAATGGTGTTTTTTTAATGTTCTTCAAGCACAAGTCATACAGTTGCTGAACTCTTATATAGCGAAAAAAACGTAGCTTTTAGCTAAGTTATTTATAGTAACTTGATCAAGATGAATGCAAAATGTAAGTTAATTTCTATAGCCATAAACCATAGATTTTTTTACGGTTAAAACTTTTCTATTGATTCACCTAAATCATTTGTATCAACAATTTTATAAGAAAATACGTATAAAAATTTGCGATTTCAATTTTTGCTGATCGGAAATTGATTTTTTTTCTTTTGACTTTTTAATTTAATTGGGGTTCGTCTCGCAAAATGCGATAAATTTTCGACCTGCATACTGATTTGGTATGAGTTTTTTTATTCCGATTACCCCTCCTGACAAATAATAATGATGTTTGCCAGCTGAGTTTTAAACCCAGGATTTTTGTTAACTATGATAAATACATATGAGGTGACATTTGGATACAAATTAAACTTATGATGCAATGATACTGCAAGAATGTGTCGATCTTTACTTTATCTTTGGACTTGGCAAATTTACTAACAATTAGATTAAATTTTAAAAAAATGTCCTACCTATCATTATGGACTATTATAAATTCAAAAATCAATTCTTTAACAATTTTATGGTAAGTGTTTTTGTCAATAATGATTGAAATATGATAAAGTATATTTTTTGTGTTTCTTTGTAAATTTGCTGAAAGAATTGTCGCAGATTAGTCAAAATTCATGTCGCTTTTCAAAAATTTGAACTGCTCGTTCTTTTATTCGCACTCATCGACTTCAACCTAATCTTGTATTCAAACTAAGAATTTGCTTATGCCAATCCAAAACGGTTTCAAATTGACTATCTTGAAGGACTTCTTACTCAGCATTTATAGTTGAACAGTGAAGTATTTTTTGTTAGTTTACGAAATGTATCAACGATAGAGAATATTTTACTTATTAGTCTGTTTAATAAAAAAATACTTATTAAAGGTTTCAAAAGAAAACATTTTAAATAAAAACTCCTTCTTTTGATAATTAAATTTGCGAATCGCCAACCAAAACAATGAGTTATTGTCTTCCATACTGGATGGCATATGTTGCCAGGCATTCTTTGGTTATGCAAACAAAAAATAAATAACTTTATAACAATATAACTTATTAAAATATATTAGTTTACGTCCGAGATTAACGATACTTTTATAAACTTTGGCTAATTTTTTGTACTAGTTTTTTGAATTTGGCTTTGACGAATTCTAGAATTTACTGTCGTTGATTTTTGGCTTTGCAACCAGGGACAAAATGAATAAGTTTCTAATAAATTGTTATGTGCTTATTACATTAATATTTGCGATTTTTATTGTAATAGTAGCAAAAAATTTGCAATTAAAGATTTTTGCGTTATTTAATACAATAAGAAATAAATTTTGTGAGGCTATTATTATAGCGCTGAGCACTTTTTAAAAAATATCAAGCGAAAGCCAATTAACTTTCACTATCACGATTATTTGGGAAATGTTGGGATTAAATAATAAGAGATTTGTAAGAAATTTAAAATTCTTTTCAATATTTAGTGTCGTTGTGGTTTTTCCTGTACATAACATTTTAGATTTTCAATTTCTGTTGTTGCTTATGTCTAATTATAATTTATTGAGTTTGTTTGCTACGATTTCTATTTTGCAGTAAAATCAAAGTGTTTCCAGTCACATGCATCTGTATTATTTAAAAGAAGTGAGTTTCCAGAAAAGTTTGCTTTCGATTTACGGCACCTACGATATACACAATGTGAAAAGCTTTACAAGCAATGCGACAAGGGACAATGTGACAAGAAAAAAAGAAAAATCGAGAAGAAAAGAAGACAATGGGATAAGTGGTACAAGTTGACATGACACAAACAACAGATTGACATGGGTTTATATCTAAACCAGTGGTTTCCAACGGGGGGTCTATGGACCCCAGGAATCCACAGATGTTTGGGGTTCCACGAGCTTTGTATGCCCACGATGAGAGTAATAGTTGTAGCAAAAGAAAATAAGCCGTTCCAGAATCTTGCTTGCAAAAATAACTAGTCAGCGCTAGAAACGAAGCTACATCCTACAAGCTAACACGAAAGCTTGATCAAATGAACATGCAACAAACAGGTTTATTTATTTTGAAATGGTATTAAATTTATGATTTAATCAAATTAATGGGGACATTTTAATATTGTTTGTTTTGAGTAGCTTGCTATTTGCGGAAAAATTTTTTATTCTGCCTTTTTGCAATTCAAGGGTTTTTTTGAGTAGTTTTGATACGAACTTTTGTTCAAATGCAGGGCTGGGTATTGTTCAACAGTATTGTTGAGTATTGTTTATCAATGATAAAGCAACAATTTTTTTGAGTTAAGCAATTTATAAAAATTTAATTCAACGATAATTGTTGTTCATGAACAGTTGGTTTGATTGCTATTTTTTGATACCCATATCTTTACCTTGAACTCTTAAAACAAGAAAAAAAAATTTATTTAACAAATTGTGTGTATTTAGCACAACTTAACATGTATTTTATGTTTTGCGTGATTTTTCACTCTTCGAGAACTTTACAAAATTATTTTCAATGTACTGCAATTCTGCAATTCAATATATACTTTATAATTTCAAGCTTAATTTTCTTGAAAGTACGAGTAATACATTTGAAAATTTTTAGACTGAAAATGGTAATAGAAAGAATTAAAACTTAAAACGTTTTGCTTAGTAGCAACGTCATGATAACCTAATTGAATATTTTTTGAAAGCAAACATGTACTATGGGATATTTTCTCATGTTTTATTGATTATTTTGGTTTTGCAGAGTTTATTTCTCTCGCTACACGAGTATCTTACCTTGGGTTTAAATTGACGTAGCATTAAACCAGTACGTTAAAAAATCATTACGCTTTTGCGTGCCTGTAAAACTATGTTTTTTTTTTAGTTTTCTAAGAGATTTCTACACATATTCTGGTCGCAATTTTTCTGGTGTTTTAATAAACAAAAAACAGTTTAAAGACGTTCAATTTGCAAAACTTATAAAGTTAGGATCTAAAAAGTAACACGTGGCAACTTTTGTGGGATTTGGCGTTCAGTTCAAAACATATCAAAGAGCAGACTCTGAACTTGATTCTGGTCTTCATCATGATGAAAGTATTGTGAACGCTCTAATATTAATTTGCCTAGTTAATTGGGATAAAAAGTACCATATTGTGATGAACAAAATTTTGACAAAATTTCCATTACTGCGTCATCTTTTAGACAAAAATATTTATACAATCTGAAGAATATGAACAAATTGTCTTGTTGACCTTTCCCTGATGGGAGTGAATGAATTTTTTAAAAATCCACGTGGGTCTTATGATGCTACAGTGAACACTAAGGGTAAAGTACGACTAGTAATTCTAAGGTGAAAAACAATAAAGTTGTAGACACTGACATTTACTTTTTGCGCAGTTGATTCAATTGGAAAAGCAAAATGATGCCAAAAAATTGAAATAATGCAACCAAAAATTGTCAAGGTATATAAAAAAGATATAGGTTTAATTAAGTTTCAATCTGTAGGTTTATGGTCAATCACCGCAGAAAAATGTGTTGGTAGCCGATATTTCTCTTTTCTCCTACAATGTCTGCGAACAACTCTTTTATACAGGCTTCAGGTTGTAGACGATGAACAAACAGGTTCGATTTTTTAAGATTTCGTCGATTAACTGTCAGTTACTATGCCACGTATAACTAGCAAAATGCTTTGACCGACTTCCTCACAGTTTCCTACTCACAAATGTTTTTCATGGCGTAGTTTGGTTTGATAAATTAAATTATCATTGGTTCGGGAAAGGAACGTACGACGTTGTGCCAATGATTTCGAGAGTGTCTTTGTTTTATATAGTAAAAAATGAACCCTTGTAAAATTTTAACATAGCCAATTTATGTAAATATCAAATACTTTTTAAATTCTAAATCAATTTATGACGGATCAAAATGTATTGTAACATATTGTAGCATTTTTTTAATTTACTTCATATATTTTAATGTAATAATTTTGCAAATATTTTAAAAATTACCTATTTCACAATTTTTTCCAGTGTATCCAGAGAAACACAAACAGACGTAAGTGTTGTTTTTATAGAAACAATTCCCATTTACGCATGGATTGCTTGCACAAGTTTTGAATTCTTGAAACAAAAACAAAATTTATTTAAACGAATTGTATGCGTTTAACACAAACTTAAAACTAAATTATGTAGCTCTAAATAGCTTGTTTAAATATTTAATTTTATCTTACACAACCAGTTATTTTTAATTTAAGAAAGTATCGATATTTTGAACCAAAAACAGTTTTATTTATTGTTGATATTGGTCTGTGAAGTTATTTTTCTCAAAATTTTTAGTTATCAGTTTATTTATTTCTATTTTAAAATAATGGCATATCTTATTATTTTACATTAAAATAACAATTTATATTTTATTGTAATATATTTGTAAATCAATAAATTATATTAGTAAAAAACAAAAAATATTCTGCATTTACAAACTACAAAATTTTACAAGGACTTATCAAAAGTTTGATAATCACATAGAAAATATAAAATCAAGCTCAATTTTATTTACAGTTTGCCTAATATCTTTTTAGAAAGAAAATAAAAGAATTGACGCAAATTTACGCTTAAATTAGTTAAAGCAGAAAAAATAAAAAACAAACAAAGAAAAATTGCTAAAACTACACTATTTTATAAAAATAGATTAAGTTCTTGAAAATGTTTTCAAACATCATTAACGACTCTATTTAATATTACGATACGCAGAACAAAAATTACACAAAAGCGTTGAACGTATTGCACCCGTCGAGAAAGTAACCAGATCTGCTTTCAGAAATGCCAAATATTGCAATTTTTTTTATAGTTTTTTATTTGGCTTTTATAGAAGCTTTATAATAAACAAAAGCACCATGTTAAGGTAAGAAGTACTCTTGCCCCTTGCACGTTTTTTACCTTTTTTGTTTTATGACTGCTTTGAGACCAATCCGATTTTTCTTAGTTTTGCTATATCACGTGCAGTTACAAAAAATAGTTGGTCGCGTTTTGAATTCTCGTGATATGTAGTTTGGATTTATGAATCGCGTTTAAATTTGCCATTAGTTCATATCATTTCAATTTGTAATTGGCAATGGTTTAATTGTTCTAAACTAATTAATATTTTACTGCAGTTTTTAATATTCGCACAAATCATCATAACCATTGTTAGTTTGCTTTGTGTTCGTCAATACACTCTCAACTCACGTTCATGAGTTTAGAAGATGTCCGAGGTTCAGAAACTAGTTTTCCTCCTCAGTTTTAATAGAATTTTTGACGTTGAATTTTTGCATCGCAACACAGCATAAGCAGTCTTTCCAAACACAAAATTTATAAAAAAAAAGTTACAACCAAACTGTCAATATGTCGATTGATACAACGCTCCTACAATCTTGTCGTTATTGCTGATTGATAACCTAAGAAATCACTTTGGATCTTAATACGCGCTCGTACCTTCAAATTTTTCATTCAGTTGCTTCAAGTTTTTTATCAAATCATTCATCAGAATTTCACTGTTGTTTCCAACTGAAACAATAATAGATTAGAAAATATTAATTATTTTCAATCTATTATTATTATTATATTACTAATTATATTTATTCAAATCTTTTTTCACCAAATAAAGAGTGACTCAAAGAACAAAACCCATATACATTTTATTATATATTATCAACATCCATAAAATTTCAAGAAACTTGGTGGACTTAAAACTTCAATTTTGTACTATTATTCCTTGAAGTTTCAGATTTTTGGTTGCTTTGCATTAAACTTATGTTTTGTTTAATATTTGCTGCAAATGGGCTCAACAACATTGGAAGTAAACATGCAGACGTTGCACTAAATTTTCAATCATTTAAACACATTTCTCTGATTTTTGCTGCATTTAGTGCCTTTAGTTCACCAATGTTTAAAGTAAAGGAAATAAGTACAGAAAAAATCAGAGAAATCCCAAATGAGAAATGTGTTTGAATGATTGACAATTTTGTGCGAGGTCTGCAAGTTTGCCTCCAATGCTGCTGCGCTCATTTAGAGAAAATATTAAACAGAAAAGATCTTCAATGCAAAGCAACCAAGATGAATAAAACTTTGAGGAACGACGAGACAAAGATTGAAGTTTAATTTCACCAAGTTTTTTGAAATTTTATGGATGTTGATAAGATTTAATAAAATTTATATGGGTTTTGTTTTTTTGGGTCGCTCTGTATAATCAAGGATTGCTTTAGAATAAAACTTATAAACAAATTGAACAGGGTTCAGTAAAATCTGGCAAATGTTAATATATATAATAAGCAAATTAAGATTTTTATAAGAACCTTTGTTATACTGTTGAAAAAAATAATAAAAAGCCCAACGCTATCAAAAGTATATTCCCAAAGTTTTACTGTGTTATAAAAAAAATCTAATAACTACTCAGAAAATTAAAACGTTACTTTACCATATTTTGTAGGTTACAAATATTGTTATTTTCACAAAGTTTTGATTCACTTTCCAAAAGTTGCTAACTAAAATAAATTTAGTCTCTGTTTTTAATTTGGCTTTGATGTATTTTCACTTTCACTGAGAAAGATATTGTTTGCGATTGTTTAAAAAGTTTTTCCAGTCTTAATTATTTTAATCAGATATTGATTGTGAGTGTTTATTCACGTCGAATAATCTAGTTTTTAAAATACAAGGGTGACTATAAATTATTGTAACAATTTTCAAAGTTTGTCAAAATTTTATTTTTTAAGAATTTTTATTTGATTTGCTTTAAAGTGAAGGAAAATGCTTCAAGTTTTTTCTTTCTTAACTGGTACATGTGGGAATAATTAGGTTTAAAATTATATATAGAGACAAAGTCAGACATCCAAGCACAGAAAAGCTTTAGTCTAATGTCTGACTATGTCTCTATAAACCAGGAAACACACTGGGCTTTTTCCTGCGGAGTGCTCATTTTCATGAACTCTACTTTCGCTACTAAATTCAAAAGTATTCTGCTTAATTACTAAATAAATTGTAATTTTAAAACTAATTATTTCCACATGTACCTGTTAAGAAAGAAAAACGTGAAGCATTTTTCTTCACTATAAAACAAAACAAATGAAAATATCTCAAAAACTAAAATTTTGACAAACTTTGAAAATTGTAGCAATAATTTATGAACACCCTGCGTTTCAACCTCTGCTTAGCCGTTTCACAAACTAAAATTGTTTGTTTGAGGAATGGTAACCTACATCATCGGTTGTTTGTGCTAAGTTGTTGAATGCAACCCGTGCCATGAAAAAAGGAACAAAGAATAACCTTTATGTGTCTTTTATGTTATTGCTTTAGCAAAATTTTTTAATAATATTTATCAAGCAAACCAAAAGAAAATAAATTAATAATAAATATTTAGGATTACCAAACAAGAATTACTTTTCTTCGACATAACTAGGCACCTGTTCAAATAGACTGAATATGTTTTTACTTAGAATTAACTTTTCAAAATTGCCTGAAATGTCGCTATAGACGTGGCCATCTATATAGACAAAACTCTTTGATAAAAGAGGGAGTAGCCTTGAAAAAGGCTGTTTAGGAAAACTCTAACGTTTTCGTGTAGCTCTCATCAGGAGAAATCGCTACAATGAGTAAAGAAATGAAAATTCGAAATTTTATTGAATAAGATATTGTCGTTTTGCGGAGTAAGAAATTATATGAGTATAAAAGCGCAATTGATTTAGAAGCAGCAGCCACCAAGCGGTTGAAAAGTAAAAAATTGTCGTTTCGTCGAGTTAGAAATAGAACATTTTTATTGGACGAAATTTGGATGTTTAACTTGGCAAAATTATAGTTGTCATTTGAAATCTGAAAAAGAATAAAATTAAAACCAATATAAATAATAATTAAGTTGATAATTTAAGCCTGTAAACGAACTCTTTTTGACGGCACAATGCAGGTTTGCTTGAGGTTATGTGGATGGATTCTAATACAGCAAGATGAAATTCAGATCTGGCTTTGGATAGAATTGAAAATTGATCATCATTGTAGTGAAGGGTGAAATTTGGATGTTTCAGAAGATGAATGCCAATAGCCGAATCACAATTAGGTGTGGAGGAGTTTACTTTATTTTTTCGTGTTGGCTGAATTCTTTCTTGATTGGTTTTGTTGCGGATAGTTTTCGGGACATGTTGGCGGATCTGTCCTGCAGACGTTGAGAAGTTCTCCCCACGTACCGGCATTCGCAGCTGCACACGTATTGGTATACGACCATGCTTTGTTGAGAAGCAGGCAGAACGTCTTTGTGAATTGCAGGAACAATTCGTCTGGTAGTGAAAATAACTCGCGGTTGAACTGTTGAAAAACAATTTAGAATGTTACTCTTAATTTTCTTTTTAAATATAAAAGAAGTTTCACCAATCCACGGTAACTTCAAGTAAACGGGGCATCGTTGAAGACCTTCTATCGGATGTTTTTGAAATTGCAGGATTTTCTTTGAAATTCTTGCGTTGATCACCGACTCTGGGTAACCGTTTTTAAGAAATAAAGATATTCTGAAACATTTTTAATTAATTTAATTCTTTGCACACCTCGCTCAATTTTACAAGTGAAAAAGAAGTTAACCAATCACTACCGTTTTTAGATGTATTGGTCACCAAATCAACCTACAATTTTACTACATCTGTTTACAGGAAAGCTACATTTATTGGTGAATATATTAGATGGAACTCGTTTGGTCCAAAAACACGCAAAACTAATCTGATCGCAATTTTAACACATCGTGCATTCAAAATCTGCTCAAAATCTTTTCTCCAACAAGAACTGGACACTATTCGATTTTTATTTCTTAAAAACGGTTACCCAGAGTCGGTGATCAATGCAAGAATTTCAAAGAAAATCCTGCAATTTCAAAAACATCCGATAGAAGGTCTTCAACGATGCCCCGTTTACTTGAAGTTACCGTGGATTGGTGAAACTTCTTTTATATTTAAAAAGAAAATTAAGACTAACATTCTAAATTGTTTTTTAACAGTTCAACCGCGAGTTATTTTCACTACCAGACGAATTGTTCCTGCAATTCACAAAGACGTTCTGCCTGCTTCTCAACAAAGCATGGTCGTATACCAATACGTGTGCAGCTGCGAATGCCGGTACGTGGGGAGAACTTCTCAACGTCTGCAGGACAGATCCGCCAACATGTCCCGAAAACTATCCGCAACAAAACCAATCAAGAAAGAATTCAGCCAACGCGAAAAAATAAAGTAAACTCCTCCACACCTAATTGTGATTCGGCTATTGGCACTCATCTTCTGAAACATCCAAATTTCACCCTTCATTACAATGATGATCAATTTTCAATTCTATCCAAAGCCAGATCTGAATTTCATCTTGCTCTATTAGAATCCATCCACATAACCTCAAGCAAACCTGCATTGTGCCGTCAAAAAGAGTTCGTTTACAGGCTTAAATTATCAACTTAATTATTATTTATATTGGTTTTAATTTTATTCTTTTTCAGATTTCAAATGACAACTATAATTTTGCCAAGTTAAACATCCAAATTTCGTCCAATAAAAATGTTCCATTTCTAACTCGACGAAACGACAATTTTTTACTTTTCAACCGCTTGGTGGCTGCTGCTTCTAAATCAATTGCGCTTTTATACTCGTATAATTTCTTACTTCGCAAAACGACAATATCTTATTCAATAAAATTTCGAATTTTCATTTCTTTACTCATTGTAGCGATTTCTCCTGATGAGAGCTACACGAAAACGTTAGAGTTTTCCTAAACAGCCTTTTT
>OY796888.1:42918784-43006998 GCA_963680785.1 Diplosoma virens | reverse complement strand
AAGACGATTCTTAATGACACGACCAAATTTCTTGATCTTGGACCAGTCACGAACAACGACAACACTGCTAAAATTGAATCACGGATACAACGACGGTTACTTCAGCTGAGGAAAGAGTACCTAATTTCGAAGCAAGTTTATGAAGCAATCCGATCCACTGGCTCTCAGCGACCACGCATGTACGGTCTTCCGAAAATACACAAAAAGGACGTACCCTTACGTCCGATTTTGTCTATGACCGGATCGGCCCAACATCAGCTAGCTAAATGGCTTACTTCTCTTCTTCAACCTGTTCTCCAAAACCTTTCCTCTAATTGTTTGTCTGATTCTTTCACCTTTGTAAAAGAAGTCAGAAAATTTACCTTTTCTCCTTCCTCTGTATTTCTTTGTTCTTTTGATATTTCCAGTCTCTTCACTAATGTCCCGCTTGCTGAAACCATAGAAATCTGTGCTGATGCCCTTTACAATGACGACTCAATGGCGCAATCCTTTCCACGCAACATCTTTGTCGAATTAATGCAGCTAGCCACCTCCTCTGTGGAATTTAGCTTCAATAACAACATGCATCGACAAATCGACGGCGTCGCTATGGGCTCACCGCTTGGTCCAGCTTTAGTAAACATTTTTGTTGGCTACCAAGAAGCGAAACTTTTCAACATCGCCAAAAGACCGTTGGTGTACTTCCGTTACGTTGATGATACTTTCGCCGTATTCAACAATGAAGAAGACTGCAACAATTTCTTCGTCCAGCTCAACTCTCTTCATCCCTCACTTCGCTTCACCTATGAAAAGGAATCTAATCACTCTCTCCCTTTCCTTGACGTGTTAGTAGAAAGGCATGATTCAGAATTTCTAACTATAGTATATAGGAAACCTACCTTCACTGGCCAATATCTACGTTGGAACTCTTTCAGTCCCCAGAAACGTAAAATCAATCTAATTGGTACTCTCGTTCACAGAGCTTTTATGATTTGTTCTAAAAGCAAACTGAACCAAGAGCTTGGCAAAATTCGTTCAATTCTTTTGGAAAATGGCTACCCGGAACGTGTAATCAATTCGGCTTTCAAGCGAAAACTTCAACAAATAAATTCTAACCCGGTCCACACAGTAAAAAAGTGCCCTGTCTACCTACACATTCCATGGATTGGAAACGTCTCGATGAGGTTTGAAAAGCAGATTACGTCTGCTGTGAAACGCTGCTTTTTCTCCGTCGAACCACGTGTTATTTTCAACACCCGACAGCTCCTTCCAGCGATTAAAAAAGACGTGTTACCTTCCCATCATCACAGCAATGTTATTTACCAGTTTTTGTGCCACTGCGATAGTCGGTACGTTGGTCGCACGTCTCAACGGCTAGAAGAGCGAATTAAACAACACGTTCCTAAATCCATCACCAATCCTCGTACCTCGGCCAACCGCCAAAGTCTTTCCCGCTCTTGCAAGAACAATATTCGCCCACAACAATTTCACGAATCCGCCATTGGTCAACATCTTCTTGATAACGCTCAATGTGCCCTCCATTACAGCAACGAAAAATTTTCTATTCTCGCTCGAGGTCGCTCTTCCTTTCACCTTTCTGCTCTTGAAGCGACTTTCATTAAATCTCTCAATCCCCTTCTGTGTAAGCAAAAAGAATTCGTATACTCTTTGAAAATTTCTTAAATTTCTTAAACTTTTCTCTCATTGGTTGACTCTTTCAGCCAATGAGAACTCTACTTTCTTCCTTTATAAATCAGTTCGGTTTCAACTCTGCTTCATTCTGACGATTTCCCCTGAAGAGTGTCAGATGAAAAGCTTTGGGAAGAAAAATCTTTTACTTCAAGCAATCTTCAAATTCTGTACCACCAAATGTTTATTCAAACTTCAATTTTCTGTCTATTAGAAAAAAGTACATTTGGTGGCATTGAAGTCAAATTGCCTAGTCATAATTTATTATTCAAAATGGTAGGTGCTTTCACGCAGCCTGGGCCGTGAGTAAGTCTGCTCATTGATTTTAAAGTGACAGACCGAAACCGAACCTACCAAAACGGAAGGGTATCCACCCATTCCGATGTTCAGTGTGGGTCTGTTAATCGGCAAACGTCCTTTTCAGGACGGGGCAATGTCAGGATAAAACTGCCCTTTTCAGGGCACATTGCCAACAAGTTCCGAAGACCTACTATTCTTCAGCTGAACATCGAAGGCCTCACTGCAAGCAAGATGAATGTTCTTCATCACCTTGCTATGCAGTCTGAGGCACTCGTCATCCTACTGCAGGAGACCCACTGCACTTATGCAGAGAAGTTGGTGCTACCAAACTACCAACTAGCTGGGTCTTCTTTAAGCAGGAAGCATGGCCTTGCCACGTTTGTTCAGGAGCGACTGAGATACACGCTTTTGGACCAATCTCCACCGACATCGGAGATCGAGTGGCTGTGTGTGGACGTTGATGGCTATAAAATAGTCAACGTCTACAAACCACCGCCAACGCGATTGCGAACCCTGGATCTCCCAGTGTTTCCTCACCCCTGTCTGTACGCTGGCGATTTTAACTGTCGTCATGCTGACTGGGGTTATGATGACAACAGTCCCGATGGTGAGTGCTTGGCTGGCTGGGCAAGTATTAATTGTCTTGCCCTCCTATATAATGCCAAGGACGCTGCCAGTTTTTATTCCGGCCGCTGGAACACTGGCACCAATCCAGACCTAGCTTTCGCTAGCGTAGGTCCAAACAGTCGCTTACCGGATAGACGTGTCCTTGAGAAGTTTCCCAGGTCACAACATCGACCCTCGCTTATTACACCACCAAGGTTTGCTATGGCAGTGCCAAGCATGCCTGTTAAGCGATGGAACTTCCGCAAGGCCAATTGGAGTCACTACATTGCTTTGACGAATAAATTCGCTAAGACTTTGTTGCCGCCTGATTCACTTGATGTGGATGCGGCTTACCAGGACTTCTGTAACATCATTAAAAAAGCAGCCAAGAAGACTATTCCACGCGGGTATCGAAACAACTATATTCCGTGTTGGGATGCAGAGTGTGAATCCCTCTATAAAACCTTTCTGCAGTCTCCTCAGGGAGACGACTCAAGTTTGGCTGCTACAACTCTGCTTGCCAAGCTTGACAGAAAACGGAGGGATCGATGGTCCGAAGCAGTTCGGAGCATTGACTTCTCACACTCTAGTCGAAAAGCGTGGAGTATTTTGAACAACCTTACTGGTAGGTCACGACACTCTCCTCGTCATTGTCCCGTTTCAGCCGATGCTATTGCATCTCAGCTGGTTAGAAATGGGAAATACGAGGCTGTTGATCGCAAGTCATCTCGACTTGTCTTTCAAGAAGTGTCTGACCTTTGGAGGGCCACAACACCAGATGCAGTAAATATCTCTGACAATTTTTCACAGAGAGAATTTGCTGCTGCCCTTCAACATTTAAAACCAGGTAAAGCTCCGGGTCCTGATTCCATCTGCCCCGAGCTTATACTCCATGCTGGAGCTGCTTTGAAGTCCTGGTTACGTGACTTCCTTTCTTCCTGTTTGCGCCGACTCAAAATTCCCAAGATCTGGAGAAGAGCGCTTGTGGTCGCGATCCCAAAACCAGCAAAGCCCGTGGGGGACCCAAAGAGTTATCGACCGATATCTCTGCTCTGTGTCCCCTACAAGATCCTCGAGAGGCTTATCTACGCCCGCGTTGAACCATTAATCGATCCACTGCTCCCTAAAGAGCAGGCTGGGTTCCGACGCGGGAAATCAACCGTAGATCAAGTTGTTCTGCTAACCCAGAACATCGAGAATTCTTTCGAGGCTAAAAAGAAGGCCGGTGCCGTATTTATCGATCTGACAGCTGCTTATGACACTGTCTGGCACCGTGGCCTTACCTGCAAGCTGCTGAGACTACTTCCGGATAAGCACATGGTCAAAATGATCATGGAGCTTGTCCGAAATCGAAGTTTCACCCTTACCACCGGTGACAGCAAGCAAAGCAGGCTACGCCGTCTTGAAAACGGCGTTCCTCAGGGATCGGTCTTGGCTCCCCTCCTATTTAATATCTATACGTACGATCTTCCTTCCATGATTTCCAGAAAGTTTGCTTATGCTGATGATTTAGCATTGTTGCACTCTTCTGGAAACTGGAAGGACTTGGAGGGGACATTAAGCCAAGACATATCCACACTGTCATCGTATCTCCAGACTTGGAGGTTGAAGCTCAGTCACACTAAGACGGTGACGACAGCCTTTCACTTAAACAACCGAGAGGCCAAACGTGAGCTAAAGGTCTACAACAATAGTAGACTTTTACCGTTCTGTCCAACCCCTACATACCTTGGGGTAAAACTGGACAGATCGCTCACGTTTCGTCACCATTTAGTGGCATTGCGCAAAAAACTATCATCACGCGTCACACTGTTGAGGCGACTCGTGGGCTCGGGATGGGGTGCTGGTGCTAAAACACTACACATAGCCACCTTGTCTCTAGTCTACTCAACAGCTGAGTACTGTGCGCCAGTCTGGTGCCGCAGTGCTCACACTCGCCTCATTGACAGTGTCTTGAATGACGCCTTGCGCATAGTTACTGGATGCCTGCGTCCCACTCCAACGGACCACCTACCTATACTTTCAGGCATCCAGCCAGCTGAGCTTCGCCGACTGGGAGCGACACTCTCCTTGGCTTACCGTGGATCTCTGGACCCCGATCATATTTTGCATGGTCTGTTAAATGGGTCCTCAGATACTGGCCAAGTGAGACTAAGATCCAGACGCCCGTTTGTGCCAGGTGCGCGGAATCTCTTGGACAATCTTGCCAGACTTGGCATCCGCGCCTCTGAATGGACAAATCACAAATGGAACGCGGAGTACTGTGAAAATGCTTCCAGGCTCCGTGCTTTTGTGCCCGGGACCAGTGTCAGGCCTGTTGGGATGGGCTTACCCAGAGCAGCTTGGGTTAAGCTCAACCGCCTGCGGACTGGTGTTGGGCGATTCCATTCGTCCATGCACAAATGGGGTCTCGCTCCTTCACCGAATTGCGAGTGTGGCGCCTCAGAGCAAACCGCAGACCATGTACTAACAATGTGCCCCATACATCGGGCACCACATGGAGCACGCGGTCTGACGGTTTTGGATGACGAAACTCGATGCTGGCTTAATAACATCACTGCCAGCATCTGATCCAGGCAGTGCAGCAGTCTGGGGTAGTAAAAGGATAAACCCTCGGCCCCAGTTCTGTTTGTGTCTGGCCTGGAGTGGATGCCCTTCAAACGATGACGACGACGACGACGACGATTCAAAATGGTTTTTTAGAAAAATTTATATAGAAAAAATAATATTTTGGCTATAATAAATTTTTAAAACCAAAAAATTATAGAAATACATTGTTCTCTATAACTTGCAGTATTAGTATTAAATAATCATAATTTTGCTGTAGGCTATATAGCAATGGTTATCAAGTGGTTGATATCGATTTCCAACGGTCGACTGGAAAAGAGTCTTCTATAGTAATAAACCAATAATATTTTATTTACATAGGTACTGAACTAAAAATTTATGATTATATTTTTTATCTCCATATTTATCCTTCTTACTCGCAGAAAAACGACAGAAGCACTAATACATAGGGCAAGCAATTACCCTGACCTCTTTATGAACATGCCAAGATATTGTTGTTCTGCTGAAAATTTTATTTTGGTTTTTATTTTTGTAGGGATATTACTGAAATTTAAAACTACTTGCCCAGCCCACGAAGCAGGGAAATTGCCATAAACTATTTTTCCCAGGACACAACAGAATGGCAAGCGTAGGTTTTAAACCGAGACCAAGTCAATTACAATCACGGTGCTCAAGCAACTCGACCATGCTGCCAACTTATTATAATTGCATAACATTGTACACATTGCTATTTATTACAGTGTTTGTTATTGCTTGTTTTTCTTAATATCCAAAGCATAATTGCATAAAAGTGAAGACCAGAAGAAAAGGCTTTATTTTAATTACAGCAGCCATAACATTAGTTTCCCAGCAACGTGGTTGAGTTGTTAAAAGCGCCGTGAGCGATGGGAAAGTGATTGACATGTTTGAGGTTGAAAACCTACTTGCCGAACTTGGTTGCTTTCTTGGGAAAAACGCTTTTTGAAACTTTTCTCTGCTTGTTGGTCATAGTTTTGGTTATACAGTATTTATAATAAATCAAAATAGAAAATTTATCCCAAATTGACCGACAGTTGTTCTATTTGTAGCTCTTTCAATGCTTTCTTGTGGGTCAGGAAAATAAATACAGAAACAAATTAAATAGATAAATAGAGAGTGCTTACCGGATTAGAGGATCGATAAAAATTTTTTACTCAAATTGGGGTCGATGCACGAAAGTTTGAGAACCACTGCTATATAGCTAAATTAATTTGAATAATTATGTTTTATTACAGCCATTTTATTTCGAACAAAACTAGCAGTAAGAAAAAATAACTTAATATTATATTATGCGATATTGATCCTACATTGTTGCTTGTTGTTCTCAGAAGTCTAATATACTGTAAATGTCGATATTACAAACTCCGAATTAGACCTAATGAAAACGAAAACCTCAAATAACTTTTGAAGTTAAGAGAATTAATAAATTAAAACCTCAAATGAACTTTCAATTAAACTGTTATATTAAATAATCTTTGAAAACCCTTGCTACCTATTCATTATATCCAAAGTCTCAATTCTCGAACTGTCGTAGAACAGAATAACATTGTTTATTGAAAGTTATGTTTGTAACAATTATTATTTACTTAAAACAATGATTTTTTTGTTCTGATTATAAACAAAAAACAATTGTTGTTTATGATACGTAACCTGGGAAACAGCACTAATTTTTGTCTGTAGGTACGCTTCTTCAAGTTTTTTGTTGTTAAATTTATTTGGGATCATTTTGACCCCACTTGTATCCGATGTTACATTTTTTTTTTAAGTTATGATAAACATAAACTACATTTTTAAATTTTTAAATTACAAAACCTATTTTCTTTAGAATTAAAATTAAAAACTTCATGGCTTTGTTGCCAAAGATTTAGCAGCAGAAGTTATTCAAAAATGCATTTGTCAATTTGATCCGATAGCAGACAAAAAGTTAAATTTTATCTAAGCATAGAAGCTCGAGAAAAGTAAAAGTAACGTTTAATTTTGCATCAAAGGAAAATTTTTAGTTTGATTGTTATTGCTTCTTTTGACAGTATTACATTGATGCCTAATACATTTTTCCGTAATTTGGAAAATAGGATCAAAAACTCCTAAAAAGTCACATTACAATGTTATTTCTAACTTGTCTTGGCATTATAATATAATCTAATGAAATATTTTATTCAGAATGCCTAATTTTAATGCAATATGTTTCATAATAATTTTCTTTTAATTTACTTGTCTTACAGAACAATTAACAACGTAAATAGCCTAAATTTTTATTAACCCACCAAGCAGTTTATGCAATTATCGGGTCAAAAACTTTCTTCTGACATAATGATTGATGGTGTATGTTTGATGTGCAATCCGTTTTTAAGTTGGTTTCGTTTTATATTAAATAACTTTAAAATGTAATTCTTTATCTGATTGACAGTTTCAAAAGACAGGTAATTGTTTCTTGATGATAATTCTACCAAAATAAGATGGTTGTTAACGTAAAATGCTAAATGGCAAAATTTAACGTGCTTTCAGCAGCATTAAGACAAGAAAATCAGAAAGGACAGCGTTTAGTAAATGTTAACAAAAATAAAGAATAATTTATTGACCCTTATCTTTTAGGCTACAATAAACTGTGCAATATTGATCAATAGTTGAAGTGAACTGAAAAGATTATTTTTATCATAAAATAAAAGCTTTTACTGTATTTGTAAAATTTTATGAAAATAATAATTTCTATATGTCGTGAAACGACTTTTAACATTAATAATTAATATTTTTAGACTTCATTCTTTTACAAAAATTGGTTTTGTACATTTGAATTTGAAACATTTGCAATAAGAAACAATGAATAGACAAATTTTAGTTTAAATTTTTTAAACTACTACTGTGCAAGTGTAGAAATAAAAAATTTTATGTTTGTGCATAACCCGTGTTTTTTACTGTTCAGTTTTTGTTATAGCATGTTTTAAAAGTTGATCAAAACTTTAGTAAATATGTTTCAAAAGTAACGCTGTTTTACAATTTGATACTGAGCTTCTATTTAAAATTTTTTATTATTTTTCTAATTGTATTTCAAATTTTAAGAATCTCTTGCAATCTTTTTGTTGTTAATCAATCTGCAAATTCGCCGTTTTAATATTACAATGTTTAAAATTTCTTTGAAGTTTTTATTCTTTCGAAGAAAGACATCAGAGATTAACAATTTAATAAAGAACTTGTCCAAATGGAAAGTAGTTAATTAAATTTTGTCTCCACAAAAAGTCTTTCCAGATTAAAATTTATTTTTTGGTTAATTTTTGCATCTTTAATATCAGAAAATTATTTGTTTATATATTTTTGTATATACTTACCCATTGCCTTCATCGCCTTGACCAATTTCGCCATCCGCTCTAACATACCCTGTGATTCGAAGAATGTTTTTAGCATAAAGTCTTATTGCACCACCTCCATTTCCGCCCCTTAACAAATAAATAAAACAAATTTATTAAGCGTTTATTACAATGCTTTTACAAAAGATTTTAAAAAAGTTTTCACGAGCTTGACGTTAACATTATAAGGCAATGAAAATTTAAAAGTAAAAAATCAATAAAAATTTTTGAATTTTTCAAATTAACAATCTCAACAAAAAATTAGGGACTTGAGCCAAAATCTTAATTCGGGGCCTCCCAGCAAATGATATCAAAAATATTTAATTACTATTTTAGCAATCCCATTAAGAAAAATTATTTATATATTATACTGTTCTGAGGAAAAGCTGGAAATAATATAGAAAAGTTTCAATTGAAATAATTGCAGGAACTTCTGTTGTCAACGCTGACGTGCCGTGCAACAAATATTTTGCGGTCAAACCAATGCGTATCAAAAATTTTCAAGAGTCACTTGTACACTCCTTTTTATTAGAAGCAAGGATTTGGGCTATTATCCAAAAAAAGCACAAATTACAATAAAGTGAGTGCAAAAGTAATTTATTGCACTACAAGGCCCTGTTTCGCTCTTATGGAGCTCGTCAGGTGCAACTTAATTACAATTACAAAGTCACATTGTCACGATGAAACCAACTAAGCAATGAACTGTTTATAAAAGCTGAAACAATTTAAAATGAGATCACGACAAAGTAACAAAATTCGCACAAAAGCAACTTGTACTAGAAAAAACCGGATTTAACTCAAGCGTGAAATGCATAGCGTCGCGCTATATCTGTAGATCACAGAGCACCTTGCACCGGCATGAAAGAGACTATGGAACGATTATAGTATCACACTATTCTGATCGAACATTGGTTCGATCAGAATTTGTCGTGATCTCATTTTAAATTGTTTCAGCTTTTATAAACAGTTCATTGCTTAGTTGGTTTCATCGTGACAATGTGACTTTGTAATTGTAATTAAGTTGCACCTGACGAGCTCCATAAGAGCGAAACAGGGCCTTGTAGTGCAATAAATTACTTTTGCACTCACTTTATTGTAATTTGTGCTTTTTTTTGGATAACACTCCTTTTTCGGTGTAACTGAAAACGTTACCCGACCAGGAAAAATCCGCCCATTGTTCAAGGAAAAACTCAAAAGCATGCCCTAAGCGAAGGTGAAAATTGCAAAATTGTAAGAAACAAGACTTGAAGAGTTTGCCAATTCTGCAATCAATGCAAAGGGAAACTTATCTCTGCCTGGCCTGTTTTGCTGAAAAGCACAAATTTTTTTAAGAATTCTGTTTAGGATATTGCACAACACTAGAAAAATAAATTTATTTCTTTTTTTACACAAAACAGTGTTATAAAAGTTTTTTTTAAGTCAGGGAGCAACAAAATAATCATTATTTAGTTTTGGTATTTGGTCCACACTTTTGCTGCTGTATAGAATAAAATTGCTAATTAAAACTGTTTTTTCAATAATCATTTTTTTTAAGTACACACGTGATAAAAATCAAACAATTGGTTTAAAATATAAAGGTTTAGCATTGACGTTTTGAAAAAAGGAAAAAAGTTGGCAGTGATACTGCCAATATTTTGTACTGCTACACTACTACGTCTGTCAGTAATACGCCTCGTGGAACATATGTGTACTAATACGTAGAAAACGTGTTAACTGAAAGTTGACATTGAATTATATGAAAACGCACCTTTATAATAGTGTTTTTTTTACTTTAATGGTAACCAAAAACTTAACTCTAGAAAAACGGGAATTTTTTCCTATCTAGAAAAGCGGCTGCGATGACATTTGACGGCATTAGTGTTTTGAACTACAATTATTTGCAATTATAAGTTTGAAATAAATTTACAATTATTTCAAATATCTTTTTTAATCAACATTTTTAGTAGTTTAAAAAAATTCAATCAAAATTATAGTTTGTTATATGGCACAATTTATGGCACAAGAAAAGCAAGTTGCAGCAGTGAATTTAGATAAATTATGTTTAACACAGCAAGATTTTATGCAGTTGTGGCACCAAACGCTATACTTGTTTCTACATAGTTGCAATATTTTTGTTGGTATTGTAATGTTGTTTTTCTTGAGATTCTTGTTATTCATGGTATATTGTAAACATACGAGGCGTTGCTTCCTTATTTTTGAAATTTGGCTAGAGGTTTCCCGCATTACAGTGGAAGAGAAAGCGAGTCATGTTCCGCAGAATCACGGCGCAATTGTTTATTAGCTAAAGTAAAAATTTTTTTGCTATCAACCTCTGGCTTGTTAGTTCAGAGCAGAATCTACATGGAATTATGCGTGCACAGTCTATCATATTGAAAAATATACCTCTCACTCCAAAACATCTACAGCAACTATTTGGTATATTGAACGTAGCACATACTGTACATACACCATTTTTATTTTTCTTTGTAAATTGTCAAAAATGGCATTTGAAGAAGATTTAGACCGATATATTTGCGAGGCATATAAAACCTTGTCTTGCAACCTAGCTTCAACGTTTGCCATCTTGTTTTTTTTTCTTTATTGTTCCAAAAAAATTAATTTTTTTTGTCTATGAATGAAATAAAGGTTCGTGCTATTAACTTGTGGCTTATAGCTAAGAGAAATAATCTAAAATGCTAAGCTGCGTCTGCAGATATAAAGAAATAAAATTTTCATCAAAGAGATTTTATTTTGAGGTAATACAACAATCGGTTATCACAAATTGTGTACATACTACATACATACTAGCAGATCTAGATTGTTTATAAAGCTCTTTTAATACTGAATAATAGAACTAGTGCTATGATACAACTATTAGTGGTAAAATTCGATCCCTCGTTTTTTAGGTATCCTCGTCATTTCACTCGTTTGAGAAATTAAATCATAATACTTTTTGGTTTTTGGGGAACTATGAGAAAACAAAAAAAAGTCGAATTTTGTAAGCTAACTCTATAAAAAGAAAAACAAAAATAAAAAGCAGTCGAAATTAACCGTTCTTCTTTCTAATGTTAACAGTTATTTCTCGATCTCCCAGGTATTATTTTCAATTGCCTCTAATTACAGGTTATATCTTAACTACAAAAAGTTAAGGGCAGTGTTGACTTTTGTTTTGAGTGAATGAAACTTTTGCATTAGGTTCCTCCAAAAACGCCGAAAAAGTGGCCCCTGAACAAAATTGGCCCGCAACATAGCCTTATAATTACAGCTTTTTTTATAAACCTTTGACGGTTAATTCGTGAAACACATTTTGTAAATAGTCTGAACTAGACGGTGTACCGAAAGACTATAGGGTGTATTAACCACTTGACAGCGGATTTTTAAAAGCATTTCTATGTCCTGCCAGCGGTTTTTTTTTCACAAAAAGCATGGTTCAATACAAAGTGGAATACCATAACAATCACATTGGTATACAGTTTCTTTTTTTCTGCTCTTTTCATAACACACTGCACACCGTTTAAATCAGGGGTGGCCAACCTGCGGCGCATTGCAGTTGGGAAAATATTTCGAATAAAAATGTTCCACAACCTATATCTGGCTATATCAGGGGTGGCCAACCTATGGCGGATTGCACTCTGATTTCGAGCGTTTTTTTTTTAGAGATCAGCTTGGTTTCAGTATGAAATTTTGAAGTCTTTCGTTTGCGTGGCTGATATGAACTGGACTTAAATAAAATTGGCGGTTTAGGAAAAAAGGTTTGCCACCACTGGTTTAAATGAATAGGCGTATACATACGTCATCCGCTTATAGATCGATATTGAACTTTGCGTATATATACGTCATCCGCTCTCAAGTGGTTAAGCTTGAGTCACTATGGAAGTTTTTCTATTTTGCCTTCATTTGAAAAAACTCTTTTATTGGAAGTAAAAACCAAAAAAATTTTTTCAATTGTCACTCAAAGAATTAATATGGCTAACTATGGTCTTTTCATTTTTACTTTTTGGACTGCAACTTTTTTTCAACCAATAATTACAATATCGTTTCCGGCTATAGTTCAACACGGATACTACATTTTTCTCAAGAAATAAAAACAAATTTTTCAATATTTTTATGCTTTGTCTCAATTCAATCAAAAGTATTTGACATTAAAAAATTAGAAAATATGTTTCTTTTGAAGCGGACATCAACAGGTTAAACCTATCCTATCTTTAGATGATCACTGTAGATTACCGTTAAATTTATTCAACCGAATTACTGAAGTAAATACTTAACATCTCAGGTTACGTACTTTTATATTTCACTTTAATTTTGAGCTTTCAAGGATTTTTTTATAAAACTCGAAACATAAATTTTCTCTTATTTAAATTAAGTTGTTACTACCTTTTTTATATAAACAAAAACAGTTAGTTGTACGGGTGCATACTCTAACATGAAATTGAATTCAAAAACTAAAAATAAAGTACTTCAACTTGGTTTAAATCAGATCTAAATTTAACCAACTTGAATTTAAGCAGCTTCAAAATTTAGTCATAATTTAAAAAACTAAAAAACAAAAACAAAAAATTTTCAACCGAACAGCAATATCTTTATATTTTTGGAAACAAGTCAAGTTAAGTGTTTGCCCTATGTGTCAGCGCCTCCGTCGCTTTCCTGCAAGTCAAGAGGATAAATATAAAACTACAATGAAAAAAAGGCAAATAGTCAATAAAATAAAAAGTGCTTAAGTCCAAATTACTGTAATATTTAGTTAAATCAGGAGTGGCGAAAATTTTCAAGCACGAGTTGTATTTAGTAAACTAATACTATTTGCAAGCCGCAAAATTTTTAGCACTAGAAGCACAAAGATAAATAAAGACCTAGAAGAACCAAGCGGTCACTTTTGGCCGCTCATTGCAAAAGCTGTTTTTACTTATGTGTACGACGCGGTATTGTGTTTCTTAAGTATTTGGGGGTTTCTGATTTAAGCTTGATTCAAGCCTTGCGTATTTTCTACACTGATTATAAAATTTGTCGACCTATTTCAATTAAGATATGTAAGTATTCAAGAAATGTTGTTTTTGTTACAATCATTCATCACCAGTTTGATCGCACAGGGGTTTATTTGTTCATACTTTTACATCACTTTACGTTTGTAACTTTTGAAACGATATATGAGCTACAATCAAGAATTGTGAAATGGTATATGTTCTACTATCCCTAGCCAAAGGGATTTATTTTTGGTATGTTTCTACTTGGCATTCTAGTCATTTTCGCATTGAGTTTTTGTCTGAGTAGTGGAAATCTTAAAACTCAACATTGCCAAGATTTGTCTTTTTTGTGCATAAATCATTGATAAATTTTAAGAAAAACTGCTGATGACATAGTTTCCATTTATTTACCTCTTTGTAAACATTGTCAGTGTTAGTACACTTTAAATCAAAGGTTTAAAAAAGACGCTTAAGGCCATTTCCTAAAACCACTTTAGCATGTGTGTTGCTTTTTCATTTGTTTTAGAATGTATTTTGTCACGTTTTACTGATGCTTTCTTGTGCTGTTTTTTTGGTCAAATTATGAGAAGACTATGATAAGGGATGCGTGCAGAATACTTGCCCGAATATAGTTTACCTAGTCAAAATTAATACCAAACTTGTCTGGTTTTGAAGGCATGTATCGTATAAAAGATCAAAGTGACTTAAAAGGAAAAAACTACTCATTAATGAAAGACCAACATTCTACAAATTAATACAGCGGTCAAAAATGACCGCTTGATATTTATAGATATTAACCTTAATTATACACGAAGTAGAAAGGTTCCAAACAATTTATTCCATCACCATAAACTTTATAAAAAGTGATTAAAAATCAAAGAAGCTCGAACTCCAGACTTTTAAACGGACAAAACATCACTCACTTGAAAATCCAAAACGGTTAAAAATGACCGCTTGGTACTTCTAGTGTTAAATTGTCGATATGCAAAATGTTTGATAAAATAAAGTAGTTTATTTAACCAAACAGTGCAAATATCTCTCATGTAGTCTTCAGGTGTATTCCCATGCTATTTTTAAGTTGCTTAAAATTAGGTGGTTACCGAAATTCAAACGATTTCATTTAAGTAGTCGGTAATTAGGTCTTTTCAAGTTCTGTTAAGGTGAGATAATCAGGCTATGGTCGTTTAGCACAAAAATATTTCATGCTATAAAAAAATTTCCTTCAATCACTACATCACCTTCCTTACTAAATGCTGTCAAATTTTGTTTTGTTAATTTCGAAGAGTTTGTTTTTAATTGAGATTAATTTTGGTGGAAAATAACAAAAATAGTTTCGCGAGGAATTTCATGTTGGCATTTTACATTGCTGCCTTTGCTGTTGCTAAGAAACTTTTTACAAATTAAACAAAAAGATCTATCTTGCCGCATAGCAAATACGTAATCATCCTTCCAATCTTTTTTATAACTTCTATTTTTTTTGTTTTATTTTTGTTTCTTATTGTTTTGTTTCATTAGTTATCCTTTATATAATTACTGTACTTCGTAAAAAAGAATATTCACAAAAAATCAACTTTCAGAAAACAGTGACAGTAATTAACACTCGCAGCAAATTTGAGTTAAAACTATTTTGAATTAAAAGATAGTATTTGGTGGCCTAAAAACACGGTTCACCTACTAAATTTGTCCAGATATCGTGAGTACGCATAAATAAATTTACCAACAAAAAACAAAATTGTGACATTTAAATAGTTTGTTTTTCTAAGACGTTCAGCGTATTGGCAATATGTCCACTATAATTATCTCGCCCTGATGCCTTCACAAATCGTTCAACAAGTCACAAGTGGGGAGCGTAGTCGAGTGGTTAAAGCACTGGACTGATGATTAACATGGTCTGGGTTCAAAACCCACTAGCGCCATTCTGTTGTGTCCTTGAGAAAGACATTTACGGTACTTTCCCCTGCTTCGTGGTCTTGGCAAGCAGTTCTACAATAAATTACAGTAATATCTCTACCAGCTGAACTATGTAATCAACAAAGTTCTTTATGATGATTGCCACGCATTGCGCCTTTTCTCCAACGCGTTAATTTCTGTCGTTTCTGTTATTTCACATTCCGTTCACACTTTGGTTTTGTCAGTTGTTATTTTGTCGAATAGTTGAAGGTCGTTTTTCAGGTCGTTCATTTAAATTAATTCCTTTATTGTTTTTTTTGTTTTAGAGTTTAAGTGTATTTAATTTTTGGTTTAAACTTTTATTAAAGTCTTTTAAAATGTTCTTACTTCAATTAAACCAAAAATTATAAAAGTTGGAACGAGAGCTTGAACGATGGCCGCTACGGGGTTTAGCGAGATTTTGAAACCTAACCGATTTGACGTCGACCCAAACGCTCCAGGAGCTACTAAACTTTTTAAGCATTGGCTTAAACATTACAAAACTTTTTAGAATCAGCTGCAACTTATTCTAGAGCACAAGAGATTGAAGAAACAAACAGATTTAAAGTGCTTTGCGCTTATGTCGGCGCTAGCGTTTACGAGCTGATTGAAGATTGTACGAACTATGATGCGGCCATGCTTAAACTGCAACGTCACTACGTCAAGCAACTTAATGTCGTTTTCTCGAGATACTTGTTAGCTACAAGGAAACAAAAACCGGGCGAATCTTTGCAGGAGTTTTTACAAGCTTTACAGATTCTGTGTAAAAATTGCCAATTTCGAGATGTTTCCGCGGAAGAATATAGACAAGAACTTGTTCGTGATGCATTTGTTAATGGACTGGCTTCACACCACATTCGACAGCGGCTTTTAGAAAATACTGAACTCACCGTGGATCGTGCCTACACAACGGCTATGTCTCTCCATATGGCCCAGGAACATTCTGCTGTTTACTATTCGGAAACCAGAGTAACAGCTAATGTGTCCCCTAAAGATGAACCAACCGCGACAAAGCAAGCCTTAATGACGACGACGATAAGACAGTGCTTCTTTTGCGGCCGAGCTTACCATGAACGCAAATATTGTCCTGCAATAAATTCCACCTGTTTCTCTTGCGGAAAGATTGGACACTTCTCCCGTGTTTGTAGGTCAAATAACGGCTCTGGGAAAAGGTTAAAATCTACAAATCAAAGTGCAGCCTTGTCTTTGGCATCACTTGCATCTATGGCGTGTCCCGGAAATTTGTTGAGATCTGCAATATTAGTGAATTTAAATGGTAAAAATCTTACTGCTCTGATTGACTCCGGGAGTTCAGAAAAGTTATATTAATTTAAAAGTATCCAAAGACCTGAAACTTAAGGTGTATCCGTCTAGACATGAAATACAAATGGCATCCTCAGCGATGAAAATAAAATCAAATGGATTTTGTCTTGTTGACCTAGAATTAAAAGGTAACAAATACGAGTCGACTAGACTCAATGTTTTTGAGAATCTCTGCAGTGATGTAATCCTAGGGCTAGATTTTCAAGGCCGTCACCAACGCGTGATATTTGAATTCAATGGAGAATCGAATGACTTGGTAATTTCTGGGAAGTCAACTTGCGCTGTTACCGCTGCTTCAACTGATGCTGTATCGCTTTTCTCAAATTTGGCACCAGAACCGAAACCTATTGTCACAAAATTCCGCAGATTTAACCAAGAAGACCGAGAGTTTATTCAAAGAACGATTGACAAATGGCTAGAAGCAGGAATTATCCAGTCGAGCTCCTCACCTTGGCGCGCACAGGTAGTTGTTGTTAAAGATTTTTTCAATCGGCAACGAAAGCGTTTATGCATAGATTACTCGCAAACTATAAATATTTACACACAACTCGATGCTTATCCTCTTCCCCGAATTGACGATATGATTAATGAACTGTCTCAATACTCCGTATTCTCGACTTTTGATCTGCGTAGTGCTTACCACCAAATTGAACTCGTTTTGTCAGAACGTAAATACACCGGTTTTGAGCTAATGGTAAATTATACGAATTCACATGAATACCTTTTGGTGTGAAAAATGGAGTAGCCGCGTTTCAACGAACAATTTCTCAATTTATTAAAGAAGAAAACTTAAGCAATACGTATGCGCACCTAGATAATGTTACTGTAGCTGGTTCCACTCAACTTGAGCATGACCGTAATGTGAAAGCGTTTATTGATGCAATTCGTCGCCGAAATTTTACGTTAAATGAAAACAAAACTATTAGCTCTGTCTCGTATATTAAAATTCTTGGGTGCGTTGTTGGAAACAAATGCATTAATCCCGATCCTGAACGTATGAAACCGTTGTTAAACTTACCGCCGCCTGATAACTTTAAAGCCCTCCGTCGAGTGCTTGGCATGTTTGCGTATTACGCAAAATGGATAAGTTTTTTTGCTGATAAAGTACGACCTCTGACCGAATGTAAAAGTTTTCCTGTGACAGATAGTGCTTTAAAATCTTTTGAATTGTTGAAAACGGAATTAGCTAAAGCCGCTCTGCGATCAGTTGATGAGTCTTTACCATTCACCGTTGAATGCGATGCATCAGACGTAGCAGTTTCTACGACTTTGAATCAAGGAGGGCGCCCCGTAGCGTTCATGTCTCGAACACTTCAAGGAAGCGAGCGGCACTATCCCGCCTTTGAAAAAGAAGCCACTGCAGTAATTGAAGCCGTCAGAAAGTGGTCACATCTGTTGTCACGCAACACGTTTACTCTGGTAACCGATCAACGATCAGTATCTTTTATGTTTGATAGTCGACGCCGTACCAAAATTAAGAATGACAAGGTTCAACAATGGCGTATGGAACTGGCTTCGTTTTCCTATGTCATACAATATCGTCCAGGACAACAAAATGTGGGACCTGACACTTACAAGAGCTGTGTGTGCTACGAATTCGGATAGTCTTAGCAGCCTTCAAGATTTGCACGAGAAGCTTTGTCACCCAGGAATCACTCGAATGCTCCATTTTGTAAGAACAAAAAATTTGCCGTTCTCAACTACTGATGTGAAGCGAGTTGTAGCTTCGTGCAAAACTTGTGCAGAAGTAAAACCTGTCTTTTTCCGTCAAGAATCTGGAGTTTTAATTAAATCTACTCAACCATTGGAAAGAATAAGTATTGACTTCAAAGGTCTCTTGCCTTCTTCTTCTGTAAACAAATACTTGTTAATAGTTGTCGATGAATACTCTCGTTTTCCTTTTGCCTTCCCTTGTAAGGACATGACTACTTGGACAGTAACACAATGCCTTGATCAAATTTTCACCTTATGTGGTACACCGTCGTTTGTTCACTCTGATAATGCTCCTACTTTCTGTTCTCATGAATTTAAAACTTATTTAACGAGTCGAGGAATATCTTCAGTAAATCAAGCATATACAATCCAGCGGGAAATGGACAAGCTGAAAAGACTGTGCAGACTGTATGGAAAACAATTCAACTTGCCTTAAAGTCTTACAATCTGCCTCTTTCGCGATGGGAGTCGGTATTAGCAGAAGCGCTGCATTCAATATGCTCTTTATTGTGCACGACAACAAATGCCACCCCGCATGAACGTTTTTTTATTTTTCAGCGTCGTTCTACAACCGGTATGTCACTTCCGTCCTGGATGACGACTGGATCCAAAGCCTTCATGAAGCGCTTTGTGCGTCACTCCAAATCTGATCCACTTGTGGACGAGGTGGAAATAATGCATGTCAACCCGAATTACGCGCAGGTCCGTTGTCCAAACGGTCGAGAAATGACAGTATCGTTACGAAACTTGGCTCCATGTCCACAAGAAGACACTGCAGATGAGGAGCCTGACTCACGTTTAACCCCAGTCAACAACGAAGAAGCGTCCAGCCTCGAGAATGATTTATTTAGTGAGCAGGACGAGGTCACTCCGCAGAGCGACGCAGATGACGAAAGCAGTGCCTCTCCTAATTTCGTACCTCGGCGTTCCTCAAGAATAAATAAAGGCGTTCCCCCACTCCGTTATGGTGTAGACCAAAAATAACGTTTATTTTTTAGGAGGGGTGAATGAACTATGTAATCAACAAAGTTCTTTATGATGATTGCCACGCATTGCGCCTTTTCTCAAACGCGTTAATTTCTGTCGTTTCTGTTATTTCACATTCCGTTCACACTTTGGTTTTGTCAGTTGTTATTTTGTCGAATAGTTGAAGGTGGTTTTTCAGGTCGTTCATTTAAATTAATTCCTTTATTGTTTTTTTTGTTTTAGAGTTTAAGTGTATTTAATTTTTGGTTTAAACTTTTATTAAAGTCTTGTAAAATGTTGTTACTTCACCAGCGGACTGCAATATCTTGGCATCTTCGGAAGCAGGTTGGGGTAATTGCTTACCCTATGTATAGCACCTCCGTCGTTTTCCTGCGAGTCAGCAGAATAAATATAGAGATAAAAAAAAAAATAAAAAAATAATAGTCGTTTTGACGGTTTTTTTTTGACGCAGTTTGCTTTGGTAAATACCCGCTAAAAATGAATTTAAAGTTTAGTATTCATCAATAAACGTCTACTGGTTACTAGCAAAATTAAAACAGTGGAAAAACAATTTAAATTTGAGAGGTAGAAAAGCCGCGGTTTGTTCACCGCTGACTAAAATATTATGTGATATGTGCAAGTAAAACATCAATAATTGTCATGATAAGTTCAAGATAAAATATGTAAACGCCTATTCACCCTAAAAACAGAAATGCTTGTAGCATTAAACCTGATTTTATTACTTAAAACTTTCAAAGCTATTTAGGCTACTCAAAAATAATATTTTGTGCCTTAGTTAAATCTAAAAAATTGCTGTATCAACAGAAGAAAATAAATTTTATTCCATTTACTTAGACTGTGCTATAACCCAGTAAAAAGTTTTATTTCTTAATAAAATAATGAAAAAAAATTGATGAATTTGCTACACTTTTGAAAAAATCTTAAAATATCGCCTCTGTACTACGTAACAAACAAATATTATAGACAAGCACAGTTTGAAATTGCGTCAGTTGACCATTTCTATAGTTTGCTCTTCATTAAAATTTTGTTAAAGTTTATAAAAAGTAAAGCAGTTTTTGCAAAAGCGTTTTGCTGATGTTTTTTTTTTTTTGGTCGAACAAAAATATAGTAAACTAAGTAAAGTATATAATCTAAACGTTTTTTTAGTTAATCTACTTTTTCTAAAACGATTGTAAATCTTATAAAAGCACGATTCTTACTTTCCACCAACAGGATTATCTGACAAAGAATTGTCATTTCCTCCACTTCCACCTCCTGATCCAAGATGCAAGATACTCAACATTTCATCTCCATATTTACATCCCGGTTGTCCACATTTTGAATTTCTTTTTGTGCAAAATGTTCTGGAAAATAAAACAAAAATAAAAATTTGAATTAAGTTTATGAAAATCAATGCTCGAACAAATAAAAACAATCATGAAGACTAAATTTTTAAAAAATTTTTCAATAGCAAAAAATAATTATTATTTCTTTTACGCCGTTTTGATTTAATATTATTATCGTACTTAAAATTATTCAACTTCAAAAACATTAAGTAGCATTTTAAAAACAAACAAATAGTAATAACCAATGATACAAAACTAATTTTCAGTACTCTAAATTGCATTATTTTCAGTTTGACTTGTTTGAAGTCATTGAAATTTTAGTGAACAAGAAAATATGATTAAAAAAATACTTATAATTTAACTTTAAAGTTTGGTTTCCCAATCAGTGGACCACAGAAAGTTTTTTAAATCGGCCACACAGAGTTGATGGGAAAAATATGTTGAAATAATGTATTGTTTACACTCAATTGGGTGTACCACAATGTGATGCGTGGCCCTACTCAGAAAGGCGAAAACCCAAAAAAACAAGTCTTGGCAATGCATATAAAACAGTAGTGGGCCGCAAAAATTGAGTTCCAAGTTTTTTGGGTCGCGGTGGTAAAAAGGTTGAAAAGCATTGTACAAGAGATTAAATTTTAAATTAAATATATTGTTAAAAAGAACCATCTCATAAAAAATTTCAGCATAACCTTTTAATCTGAAATTTGGAACTCATCAACAGTCAGTTTAAGTTTGAGGCAAAGTTGCACATAATGTATAAAAAAATTTTATTTTTGCTATAGTTCATTCACCAAAACGTTACCAAACTTCATGAAACTATTTAAAACTCAAAAAAAGTGCTTTGAAATTGCAGTTTTAAATAATTTTTGCACTTATAAAATAGCTTTTCATCTTATGAATAAAATATTTTATAAATTACTTAATTTTACATTCATTAAAATTGCAAAAAAAAATACAGTACAAAAAATTTTTGTCTAATAATTAATTTATAACAGATTGCTAAGCACTTTGAGTAATTCACGTAAACCAGGAAAATATCCATTTAAACTTCAAAATGTCCTAACATATTAAAGTCATTGCAATTTGTAAATGATGTTTCTTGCAAATAGCAATTTATCTAGCACAAAAGACAAACTATCGATTATCTCATCACACAATGAAGACTTAACATTAATAACAACAGACCATCAACCCAAATTGTTATTTTTATTTTATTTCTTCTTCGTTTTTGAAGGAGATGGACATAAGCTGGATAGTTCACTAAATGGCCGGAGATGTTTCCATTAGCCAGGTCACCAGTTTCTTGTTGACATTTGAGAGAGCACGGGCTCCATTTGAATAGTAATAAATTGGGAAAGATGTTCTGCTCAGCTGTCTACTCCTTTGCGCCACACTCGCACGCCACCGTAGAAGCCGCACACCGTTTCTGAGTTTCTGAGCGGTATACACCAACGTCGGTTCTCTCTTCATTTCGTCCGAGTGTCAAACGAAATTCAGTTGATTTTGAAATGAAGCTGCACGAAGATGATTGGTTATATGAAAAAAGCGTCGCAACACGTGATCAACGCAAGAGTTTCAAGTTGTAAACAAACTCTTTTTGGCGGCATAAATTTGGCTTGCATAATTTGATGTAAACGGTTTCCGAAGCAGATAAATGAAAAGTCGATCGACCAAATGAAAGAATTGTAAATTTTTCATCACTGTAATTTTTGGCGCAAATGGGTTATTTAAAAGGTGTCGGAAAATTGCAGAGTCACTGAACATAACAGGGGTTAAAGATTTTCCAAAACGAGTAAAAATATTGCGAGAGTTTGCAATTTGGCCGGTTCTGATAAATTTTCGCACGTGTTGGCGAACTCTGTCTTGTAATTGTTGTCATGTGACAGTCGGTAGGTAGGCCGCACATCTCAACAATTACAGGACAGAATTTGCCAACTTGAAACTTTTGCGTTAATTACGTGTTGTGACACTTCTCTCATATAACCATTCATTTTCGTGCAGCTTCATTTCAAAATCTACTAAATTTTTGTTCCTTCATTCCGACATTTATCTCCTAACGAGTGTCGGACGAAAAGCTTCGAGATAAGTTTTCTTTTAGCTATCTTTAAATTTTGTACAACTAATCACTTGTTTAAGTAGTTTCTTGCTACTTCATGCTCCATTTTTAATCTGCCCATCGTGCTACACTGGTGCCTGACAGAGCGGGGTTTATTCTTTTGAATATTGAATTTTTAACCAACTGCGAGGCCATCGAATTGGCGGCTACGTGGCACAGACGGATGTGTGCCTGGTTCTGCCTGTTAAGTTGTTAATTATATTCCATGCCAGCTGACTGGAGTGCGTGGTCAATGTTATTGACAGCCTCAGATCAGTGATTTTTTTGATTTTTATCAAGACGAGACAGCAAGGCGGAAGCAACTAAACTAGTTGCTTTACCCTGAGCAGCCCGTAAAAAAAACCTGGTAAAGGTTTTTGCACTCCGCATCCCAACACGGTCTATAGTTATTTTTGCTACCGTTTGGAATCGACAATTTTGCTGCTGCAAGTGTAGTACTACAATAATTCTAACATTCCTCATCAATATAGCTAAATTTCAGAGATGGTAATTCCTGAGATAACTAATTTATGATAAGGCCTTGCGGAAGTTCCAACGTTTATACGGCTTATTTGGGTATGCTCAATAACGCAAGTATGAGAAAATACGTATGCTCAATTACTTTTCAAGTGGTGGGTTTGATTTATAATTATTTTTGGTTGTACGTTGTGAAGAAAAACCTTTAACACTAGAAGTACCAGAGATTTTGCCCTACCTAGAAGTACCAAACGGGGTCAAATTGACCCTTCTTTTAATTGACGCTTTTTATTTTTTAAATTTCAATTAACTCAACTGTAGACTCAGTGGGCATGTGCCATCTATTTCATGAATAAATCAGACTTAGGTTCGATTCTTGAGTGAGTCACATTTTAAAGTTTTGGCAAAGCTTTTAAGTAATACTACATGCATTGCTACAAAAAAACATGACAAAACATAACATGAGTAGGGTGGAGTGAAAAAAATTTTTTTTGAAATCTAAAAAAATACCTAACTGAATACCTGCTTTTGGTCCCAAAACTTTGCCCAAAAGTGGTTTTGGCATGTTGCCACTTGTAACCAGATGGCAACCTCACTCTAAAGGTCATCAAAAGGTCAAATTCCTTAAAAATGCTGTAACTCAAAAACCACTGGTGCTAGAAGCTTCATTATGGTCTTAAAAAGTTGCAGAATATGCACTTTCCTATCTGTTGTAAGACAATATTTTTTTCTATTTTAACCAAAAATCAAGTTTTTTAGTAAAAACTAATATAATCATCAATTTTTGTGAAAACAATTATATTTTAGATTAGAAATTACTTTTTTGCCGTCTTGCATTAAGTTAAGCAGAAAATCAGTTTAAAATACCACTTTGTTGTATCAATTATATTATCCACTAAATTTAATGTATCTGTCATACTAGACAATGCGGACATACTAAATCAAAACATTGAAAGTATAAAAGCAACACCAGAAATCAGTTAACTTAACTATGAAAAGAAAGCATAATCATGTGATTACAGAATTATTCAATAAAACATAACAATTTAACATATTAGTTTATGCAATTGCAGCATGTAGACTAAGGCAGAAGTCATACTTAAGTAGATTTAAACTGGACATTCATTACAAGGAACAATTACGATCGAAACTGTCGTTTTGTATTAAACTGCTTCATAATATTTCTTGATTTAATTTTTTGTCTAATTGACCCATCACGCCTTTCAAATCCAGATCTTAAGATGTCTCGAATTTAGTTTCAATTGAGAAATTGGGACTTAACACGCATACTTAAAATTTTACTAACTGCTAAATGACAAATCATTTTGTCATCATCTGATAGCATACTTAAAAGAATGTTTTCTTGGTGTGCAAAAAACGCATTTCGTTTCAGAAATTTTAACGCAATCTGTGTGACTTTTTATTGGCATATAGCAAAACTCTTTGAACCATGATGTAAAACTTTTTTGCCCCATCTGTGATTCTGTGCTTATTTTTAATTTCAAACCAGTTTCGAAAGTATACTTTAATGCAAAATTTAACCAGTGTAGCTAATGATATTGATGGGTGCTCTACAGAAATATAGTATCAAAGAATACGGCAAGCTAAAGTCAACCATCTTGCGTGAGAAAGCCCTCCAACTTCCAAAAGTTCCAGATCTTTGTTTATTGCAGAAGGACCCATCATAACAGCCATACAAATCCTATATCCATAATATTGGTCTGCACTCAATTCATCGATGATACTACTAGGCACAAGAGGGAAGTTCTGATTGCAAATAGGTTTAAAATTAGCAACTTCCAAATCTGAAACAATTCCATTTAAATGGCTTCCAATAACTCCAGCAAAAGAATCTGGGCTTTTAGTGGTCCCATCCAAAGCCTTGAAGACATGCCGCAAAGGTAATTCATTACAATGTAATAAACATATCACCCATTGCAAAGGCCTCTGGCGTAAAGGTTCCAATGATGCAATGCAACCTCGAGTGGGATCTGTCATTGTTGCAGTTCCATCTGAACAAATGATACTCAAATTTGATTCACGTTCTGTATCTTTTACAGCCTTGTAAATTGATTGTGCAATGTACAGACGAGTTCCTGTTTTAGGTGTCACATGAGATAAGTAAAATTCTCCTGGTTCTCCTACAATTACATAATGTTCTTCAAGGTCTGTTTGCATACATTTTTCCATCACTCTCTGTCACCACCAATGTGACATCTTTTCGTCCATCGATATATATTCCATCAACAATTTCAAATAGGCCTTCTTCTGCTTTTCTAATTTCATCCTTGTAACGCTCCCTCCTTAGTTTACTTCTATCAATTACCAATGAGGCATTATGGTCAGTTACAACTCCAAAGCTTTCAATTTAGTGCTTTCAATAGCTGCAGCTGCTCTGTCTGAAATCTGATATCTTTCACACATCATGGCCAAATTTTTTAAAGATTATCTGTTTTGTTAACTGTCTTCAGTAAGTTTCATTCTTTTTTGCTGTAATGAAAAGATGATGATGAACCAGGATCACTTACATTACTTTCCAAATCTAATTGTTCAATCATAGAAGACTGAACTTCAGTGTCACATCTTATTTGCTTCTGAAAAACTCTTTTTTGAAAATTGATATCGCTGCTGGAAGGATTCTCTACAACTGACAGACATTTGCATATTCTTGAACTATTTTGGTCATGGTAGAATGCTAAATCAGAATCGTTCATTCTCAATTTGTGCTCTTCTTGAATCCGCCTTTGTTCTCTATCATGGCAAAAAATATTAAACAGCCTATCAATATCTGACAAAAAGTCATCAAGATGAGTTTCCAAAGTTTTCCCTCTTTTTTTCGTCAAGTAACTATTCACAAACTTAAATTTCTTTGTTAATTCAACAATTTTTTTTGACACGATTGTTATGCTGACAGTGTAAACATTGCACCATAACCAATGTTCTTTTAATTCTTTTGCTACGAGATCAGCTGCTTGTTTAGTTCTCCAATTGTCTTCATGAAGTATTTACTGTAAAACTTCTTTCTTTGTAGGTAGCATACCTTTGTCAGGAAAGTACTCTTTGCTAACAAATCAGTACCTCCCTTGAAGTTCAGAAATTCTTGTTATAGAGGTCTGTCTAGTCGCCATTTCACAACTCAAAAATTAATTAAACAAAACTAATCACTTGAAATATACCAAATATTTGATAAAGGTATATACATTCTATTTGAATATACATTCTACATTCTATATTGAAATATACATTCTATTTGAATAAGGTACATGACGGCGTAAGTATTGTTTATAAGTGGTTAAAGGTTTTTGTTATTATTGGTAAATTATTTTGATAAATATTTAAAACAATGGCGAACCAGAAACTTGATGAAGTAATGGAACTGTTGAACAAGGTCAAGAAAAGACAGGATAAGTATGAAAAAGATTATTTTAAAAAAGACCAAGATACTGCTTCTTGTAATTGTTTTGCAGGTGAAAAGGAAAAAATGGAACAGCATCAAGAACTTATGAAATTATCAACTATTATTGATTCTATTAAAGTTGAAGTTGGACAGTTGGCAGAAATGGTGGAGAAACAGGAACAATATCTAGATGACTTAGAGCAATATGGAAGATCTAATTGTCTCATATTGCATGGGAACAATATAGATCACAGGATAAGTAGCATGGATGTTGAGAAGTATGTGCTAAATATATTAAATACCAAATTAGATTTGCCTACTAGTATTAGTGACTCTGATATTGATATTTGTCACCCTCTTCCTTCTAAAACCAACAAAAAACCAATTATTATTAAATTTGTTCGCAGGTCAATAAGGAATATGGTATACTCGCATAAGAAGAACTTGAAAACATCGAATGGACCCAAACTATCAATTACTGAGTCATTAACCAAAAAAAGACTAAAGATTGTGGAGGAAGCCAGAAAGGTATTTGGTTTTGGCAATGTCTGGAGCATGAAAGGTATTGTATACTGTTCATTCAAAGGTAAGAAACAAGCTATCAATAAATTATCCGATATTAGTAAGATAAGATTTTCTTCTTAATTAACTAGTAATTTTAATAATCAAATTAATACAGTACTTGATTTAACCTTATCACGACACATCATAATTTTCTTTATATTAACCTTAGCTTATCTTTATATAACTATTCATTTTATACATCTAAAATCAATTTAAAATTTGTGTTTTATTTATTTGTATTTTTTTTTTTACTTTTTGTTTATTTTATTACTTATTATTAATTATTTAATTTAATTTTTTTTGGTTTTATATATATATAATTACTCATTTGTGCAACATAAATCTTAAGTATTATGACTTTGAAAAAACTTGTATGTCAATTTTGCCAAAAAACAATTAGAAAAGACTTTGTGCCTATTCAATGCCAAACATGTTTAGCTTACTTTCATAAAAAATCTGCTAAAATACTTAAGAACCAAGCAATAGCCTCAAATAATTTTTACTGTAAATGTAATTGTTATGAACATAAAAATTCCCTTATTTCACATAATTCTGGTAAAGAAAAAATTGTAAGTAGTCAACCTGAAAAATATGTTAATGCTGAAAAATTAAATTCTATCTTTGTTGATGACAGTAATTCTGAAAATAAAGAACATGATAACTTAATTGGCCCAAATAGTCATCACTTTCAAGAGCAATACTTGGAAATTCAATCTACAAAATCATTGATCTTTAATAAAAAAATTTGTAATAGTTTTCTTATTATTTGTGTTAATATTAGGTCACTATCCAATCCTTTAAATTTTAGTAAATTAGAAAGCTTTGTTCATAATCTAAACCCCAAACCAGACATAATTGCTGTGACTGAAACATGGATTCAGAATAATTCATCTGGCCCATACTGTAATCTTGAAAATTATAATTTTATCTCTAACAGCAGAAAAGTTGCCAAGGGTGGTGGAGTTGGTTTGTATATTAAAAATTGCCATAAATTTAACCTAATTGATGAATTGACAATAATGAATGAAAAAATTTTTGAATCAATTTTTATAAAAATTCAATTACATAATGAAAATTTATTCTGTGGTAACATTTATAGATCTCCTAATCGTCGTCGTCGTCGTCGTCATCGTTTGAAGGGCATCCACTCCAGGCCAGACCCAAACAGAACTGGGGCCGAGGGTTTATCCTTTTACTACCCCAGACTGCTGCACTGCCTGGATCAGATGCTGGCAGTGATGTTATTAAGCCAGCATCGAGTTTCGTCATCCAAAACCGTCAGACCGCGTGCTCCATGTGGTGCCCGATGTATGGGGCACATTGTTAGTACATGGTCTGCGGTTTGCTCTGAGGCGCCACACTCGCAATTCGGTGAAGGAGCGAGACCCCATTTGTGCATGAACGAATGGAATCGCCCAACACCAGTCCGCAGGCGGTTGAGCTTAACCCAAGCTGCTCGGGGTAAGCCCATCCCAACAGGCCTGACACTGATCCCGGGCACAAAAGCACGGAGCCTGGAAGCATTTTCACAGTACTCCGCGTTCCATTTATGATTTGTCCATTCAGAGGCGCGGATGCCAAGTCTGGCAAGATTGTCCAAGAGATTCCGCGCACCTGGCACAAACGGGCGTCTGAATCTTAGTCTCACTTGGCCAGTATCTGAGGACCCACTTAAAAGACCATGCAAAATATGATCGGGGTCCAGAGATCCACGGTAAGCCAAGGAGAGTGTCGCTCCCAGTCGGCGAAGCTCAGCTGGCTGGATGCCTGAAAGTACAGGTAGGTGGTCCGTTGGAGTGGGACGCAGGCATCCAGTAACTATGCGCAAGGCGTCATTCAAGACACTGTCAATGAGGCGAGTGTGAGCACTGCGACACCAGACTGGCGCACAGTACTCAGCTGTTGAGTAGACTAGAGACAAGGTGGCTATGCGTAGTGTTTTAGCACCAGCACCCCATCCCGAGCCCACGAGTCGCCTCAACAGTGTGACGCGCGATGATAATTTTTTGCGCAATGCCACTAAATGGTGACGAAACGTGAGCGATCTGTCCAGTTTTACCCCAAGGTATGTAGGGGTTGGACAGAACGGTAAAAGTCTACTATTGTTGTAGACCTTTAGCTCACGTTTGGCCTCTCGGTTGTTTAAGTGAAAGGCTGTCGTCACCGTCTTAGTGTGACTGAGCTTCAACCTCCAAGTCTGGAGATACGCTGACAGTGTGGACATGTCTTGGCTTAAAGTCCCCTCCAAGTCCTTCCAGTTTCCAGAAGAGTGCAACAATGCTAAATCATCAGCATAAGCAAACTTTCTGGAAATCATGGAAGGAAGATCGTACGTATAGATGTTAAATAGGAGGGGAGCCAAGACCGATCCCTGAGGAACGCCGTTTTCAAGACGGCGTAGCCTGCTTTGCTTGCTGTCACCGGTGGTAAGGGTGAAACTTCGATTTCGGACAAGCTCCATGATCATTTTGACCATGTGCTTATCCGGAAATAGTCTCAGCAGCTTGCAGGTAAGGCCACGGTGCCAGACAGTGTCATAAGCAGCTGTCAGATCGATAAATACGGCACCGGCCTTCTTTTTAGCCTCGAAAGAATCCTCGATGTTCTGGGTTAGCAGAACAACTTGATCTACGGTTGACTTCCCGCGTCGGAACCCAGCCTGCTCTTTAGGGAGCAGTGGATCGATTAATGGTTCAACGCGGGCGTAGATAAGCCTCTCGAGGATCTTGTAGGGGACACAGACCAGAGATATCGGTCGATAACTCTTTGGGTCCCCCACGGGCTTTCCTGGTTTTGGGATCGCGACCACAAGCGCTCTTCTCCAGATCTTGGGAATTTTGAGTCGGCGCAAACAGGAAGAAAGGAAGTCACGTAACCAGGACTTCAAAGCAGCTCCAGCATGGAGTATAAGCTCGGGGCAGATGGAATCAGGACCCGGAGCTTTACCTGGTTTTAAATGTTGAAGGGCAGCAGCAAATTCTCTCTGTGAAAAATTGTCAGAGATATTTACTGCATCTGGTGTTGTGGCCCTCCAAAGGTCAGACACTTCTTGAAAGACAAGTCGAGATGATTTGCAATCAACAGCCTCGTATTTCCCATTTCTAACCAGCTGAGATGCAATAGCATCGGCTGAAACGGGACAGTGACGAGGAGAGTGTCGTGACCTACCAGTAAGGTTGTTCAAGATACTCCACGCTTTTCGACTAGAGTGTGAGAAGTCAATGCTCCGAACTGCCTCGGACCATCGATCCCTCCGTTTTCTGTCAAGCTTGGCAAGCAGAGTTGTAGCAGCCAAACTTGAGTCGTCTCCCTGAGGAGACTGCAGAAAGGTTTTATAGAGGGATTCACACTCTGCATCCCAACACGGAATATAGTTATTTCGATACCCGCGTGGGATAGTCTTCTTGGCTGCTTTCTTAATGATGTTACAGAAGTCCTGGTAAGCCGCATCCACATCAAGTGAATCAGGCGGCAACAAAGTCTTTGCGAATTTATTCGTCAAAGCAATGTAGTGACTCCAATTGGCCTTGCGGAAGTTCCATCGCTTAACAGGCATGCTTGGCACTGCCATAGCAAACCTTGGTGGTGTAATAAGCGAGGGTCGATGTTGTGACCTGGGAAACTTCTCAAGGACACGTCTATCCGGTAAGCGACTGTTTGGACCTACGCTAGCGAAAGCTAGGTCTGGATTGGTGCCAGTGTTCCATCGGCCGGAATAAAAACTGGCAGCGTCCTTGGCATTATATAGGAGGGCAAGACAATTAATACTTGCCCATCCAGCCAAGCACTCACCATCCGGACTGTTGTCATCATAACCCCAGTCAGCATGACGACAGTTAAAATCGCCAGCGTACAGACAGGGGTGAGGAAACACTGGGAGATCCAGGGTTCGCAATCGCGTTGGCGGTGGTTTGTAGACGTTGACTATTTTATAGCCATCAACGTCTACACACAACCACTCGATCTCCGATGTCGGTGGAGATTGGTCCAAAAGCGTGTATCTCAGTCGCTCCTGAATAAACGTGGCAAGGCCATGCTTCCTGCTTAAAGAAGACCCAGCTAGTTGGTAGTGTGGTAGCACCAACTTCTCTGCATCAGTGCAGTGGGTCTCCTGCAGTAGGATGACGAGTGCCTCAGACTGCATAGCGAGGTGATGAAGAACATTCATCTTGCTTGCAGTGAGGCCTTCGATGTTCAGCTGAAGAATAGTGGGTCTTCGGAACTTGTTGGCAATGTGCCCTGAAAAGGGCAGTTTTATCCTGACATTGCCCCGTCCTGAAAAGGACGTTTGCCGATTAACAGACCCACACTGAACATCGGAATGGGTGGATACCCTTCCGTTTTGGTAGGTTCGGTTTCGGTCTGTCATTTTTAAAATCAATGAGCAGACTTACTCACGGCCCAGGCTGCGTGAAAGCACCTACCATCTGGGCCATCTCCTTCTAATGACAATCATTTAAATGAAAACTTTTTGAATAATCTTTACAATTGTATCCATAATAGTAATGAATCACTAAACAAATGTTTTATCACTGGAGACTTTAATTATGATTTATCAAATCAAGATAATGAACATGTATGCAATTTTATTGAAATGATGCTTGAAGGTCATTACTTCCCAGTTATTAACAAACCAACTCGCATCACAGATTCAAGTGCAACAGTATTAGACCACATCTGGACAAATTTACACCAACAGCAAATAAAATCCGGAGTCATTTTAAATCCACTTTCTGACCATCTACCAGTATATATGTGCTTTAATCTTAATAAACAGAATTTGTATAGACCTCAACAAAAAAGATCTTTTACCCCCCAAAATATAACCAAGTTTAATGAAATGTTAGAAAATATTGATATTAATGCAATACTAAATGAAACTAATCCTAATTTAGCATTTAAATTATTAATGGACAATTAGAAATCTACTTTTAACTACTGCTTCCCTTTCATCAAGCAAAATATTGAAAACAAAAATAAACAGCCATGGTTTGATAATGATCTTTATTTATTAATGCTTAAAAAAAACAAGTGTTTTAAAAAGTTTCTGAAAAACAGGAGTGTTTTAAACAAAGCAAACTTCAATAAAGAAAGAAATACGTACAATCGCGCCTTACAAGAAAAAAAACAGAGTTATTTTAGACAAACATTTAAGAAATTAAGTAATAATTTAAAAGAGACCTGGAAAAATATAAACAAACAATTAGGTTAAGTTAAATCATCAGTATGTTCTTCCATATCCATAAACAATAATTTGGTGAATGACTCTCTCCAGATTACTAATTATTTTAATGATTACTTTGTCAATGTTGCAAATAATTTAATATCAGATTTACCCCAAACATCTCATAGTTTTCAAACATTTATGCAATCTCCCACATTGAGCACACTTTATCTCTATCCAACTAGTTTAACTGAAATAAAAAAATTAATCAGTGACCTTCAGCCTAAAAAAAGTACTGGCATTGATGAAATTCCCCCAACTATTTTAAAAAGCACACCAGACAATATATTAATAGCTCTGACACATGTGTTTAATCTTTCGTTAGCTTGTGGTGAATTTATCTCTGACTTTAAAACTGCAAAAGTAGTACCAATTCATAAAAAGGGTAGTGTAACTAATGTATGCAATTATCGCCCAATCAGCTTACTTTGCTCCATGTCAAAAATATTGGAAAAGTTAATGTACAATCGTGTAGTATTATTCTTAAAAAAACAAAGCTTTTTTTATAAATATCAATTTAACTTTAGAAAAAATCACTCAACTAGTCACGCAACTTCATTATTAATTGAAAATATTGCTGAAGCTTTTGAAAACAAAGAACATGTACTTGGCATATTTCTTGATCTATCTAAAGCATTCGATACCATTGATCATAAAATTTTATTATCCAAATTATGGCATTGTGGAATTCGTGGTGTAGCGCATGATTGGTTTTGTAGCTATCTTAGCAACAGAAAACAATTAGTTGAAATAAATGATATCTGCTCCAATACTAAGTCAATAAAATATGGTGTCCCTCAGGGTTCAATTTTAGGCCCTTTACTATTCTCAATTTATGTAAATGATTTAAATAATTGCTTAACCTTAGGAAAATGCATTATGTACGCAGACGACACTAACATATTTTTAAAAAGTAATTGCTATGAAACCTTATATGAAGCTGCAAATAAGGAGTTAGGGAACATAGATAAGTGGCTTCTGGCAAATCGGCTATTTCTAAACACTGACAAAACACATTATGTGATCTTTCGCACACCCAAAACAAAGCCTCCCTCAAAAAAACTGACAATTTCAATTAGAAATAAATTTATCTCTCAGCAACCAAAAACGAAATTTTTGGGAATAATATTTCATGAACATTTAAGTTGGAAATTGCATATGAACTTTGTTCTACGAAAAATTTGCGTAAGCTATGGTACTATCAAAAAAATTTCAAAACACTTTGACAAAAAAACTTTGCTTGTATTGTATAACTCCCTGATAATCAGTCATATAAGATATTGTATTACAACTTGGCATATTGGTAATAAAACCACAGCCTCAAAAATTCAACGAATCGCTAATAAATTCATACGATTAACATTTGGATTACATCATAGAGCTAACGTTACTGACATCTTGCGAAACAACAACGTAATGACAATTGATCAAATAACCGAATTAGAAATAACTTGTTTTATGTACAAATATATAAAAGGCATGTTACCACCATGTTTTGATCATTTTTTTCAAAATAACCTGATAAGCGACAAATTCACTAAATGTACAAGAAGCCGGTCCAAATTCTATCCTTCATTTTGTAGATTAAATGTAACTAAACAATCTTTAAGATACAGAGGTCCTCTTGCTTGGAATAAAGTCCCAACAAGCATTAAACAGATAAAATCATATAGTAAATTTCGTACAGAATTTCAAAAGCATCTTATTGCAACGTAATTTTTAATGGTAATAGACTTCATAAATTTTAAAACTTCTGCTGTTGGTTTTTTTTTTTTTTTTTATGTTACAGGTAACTCCACCAAATTGTACAAAGAAATTGAAGGTGATAAAAGCCCGATGCGACTTCAAAGGCAACATCCAGATCATTTCGGCCCATCCAGTTCGATGAAAATTTACATAATTTAATTATTTTGCACCTATTCTTGTTCACCATTTGTATATTCTATCTTATGCATATAAATTTTTTTTTTTTTTTGTCCAGCCATATGCTTTTGAAATGGTCCTTTTGACCCGTGGCAGGATTTCTTTTGGTGGGTTTCTTTGCCTGCCTGACCCTTTTGGTCCAGACCCTTTTGGTCTTTGAGTTTGTTGTTTCTCCCACCCATGATTACACAGTTTCTCCCACCCATGATTACACTGATTATGGCTCGGATGTGTGTATTAATTACTTCTTTTCGTTTTCCTTTTCTTATTAACATCACATCGCTTTGTTCAAAGGTACAGCGACCATGCACAACGTAAGTTGTGCATGTAATAACGTACTTCGTTTAGTCGCTGCTTCCTTATTCACAATCTTTATTTCTACATGCACTATGATTAATTTCAAGTTGATTGTGAGTAAAAATGAAAATAAATAAAAAAAAAAAAAATAAATGCTCTAATATATTAAAAAAAGAAATGGTTTAAATGCTTATTGTAAATATAACAAGTAACATAATCTGATTGATTTATATAAAACTTTCTTATGACTACACTAAAAAACAATAAGACAAACCTGTTCTTGTGTGGTTATCCTATATAAAACAGTCACACTTGATTATCAGTACCCTGTATCAACAAAATAACAGCACAACACAAGGACATGGAAACCTATTACTTTACTACTTGACTACAAATAAATTAACAGTATCTGTAGCATAACAACAAACTATCTGTAGCTATCACCAAGCATAACTAACTGTAACTAGCTATTAACAACTTTACACAACTGAAAAGTGGGAATAGTCTAGATCTTTAGTACATGCTTATCAATAACTACTGTGATCGCATTGTAGGGAGTGTTTGACAACAAAATTCAATGAAAAATTGAATGAGATACTGTAAATATTTTTTTCTGCTACTTGTACTCTCAAATTTGTAAGCGATTTTGATAAAATTAGTCCAGCAAATGAGTTTTTTTTTAATAACTTGATTTGTGATTGAAATAAAAAAAATATTGTCTTACAACAGATAGGAAAGTGCATATTCTGCAACTTTTAAGACCAAAATGAAGCTTTTAGCACCAGTGGTTTTTGAGTTACAGCATTTTTAAGGAATTTGACCTTTTGATGACCCTTAGAATGAGGTTGCCATCTGGTTGCAAGTGGCAACATGCCAAAACCACTTTTGGGCAAAGTTTTGGGACCAAAGGCAGGTATTCAGTTAGGTATTTTTTTAGATTTCAAAAAAAAATTTTTTTCACTCCACCCTAATCATAAGCAATATTTATTGGCAGCAAATTTTACAATAAATGAGTTTTTTTTGTTTCCAATGCATTTACCGCAAACAAGCTTAGAGCAACTACTGCACGTTTCACGTATTTTCTTAGTGAATCTTTTACTTTGGCAGCGCTTTCGTTTGCTGCTTTTTTGCATACTGCTGTTGGTGATACTGGACTCGTGTGAGTTAACTTTTCCTTCTTCAACAAATCTTGAACGAAGCTCTTCGGATAATTGCAAAAGATACCTTGGCCGTGAGATTTTTGAGCCAGTAACCAACTTATATAAAATGTGGGCATTTATGGCAGCCAAATCTAATATGTCGTAAAAAAATTGCACAGGCCACCTCCGAGAAGCTGCATTTACAGTGTACTTTCTGGCCATTTGGTCAACCACATCAACTCCAAATTTTGTAGAGTTATAAATGTTTACGGTTTCAGGCTTAGATTTTCGGTCGTCATCTATATCAACAGTAGAGTGCATTGTACTAAGCAACAAAACGTTTTTTGTTGTTTTGGCTTGATAAACTGTCAAGATACAGCATTGTGTTTGAAAAATTTTGTTGTGTAGAGATCCTCCTTCATTTTTTTGATTTTTGCGGAATCTTTTTTCGGATGCGTTTACAGTTTGATTTCCTGCTGCCTCAAAGTTTTAGCGAGATTTACCCACGAAAAAAATTGTCTGTGGTCACGTTTCAACATGTCTTTCTGTAAGGTTTAAGTAGTTGCAAAACAACGTGCTCACCTAATGTTACTCCTGCCGGACGTAATCATCTTTCCCCATATAAGGAAAACTATTCAGCATATACTTAGTTTTCACATCAACGGCCATCCAAAATTTGATGCCGAATTTGTCGGGCTTATTTGGCATGTTCTGGGTAAATCTGCGAGCTTTGGTAGGAAAACGTTGCTCATCCACGGTAATGTTGGTACCCGGTCTATAATGCCTAAGACAATTTTCGACAAAGGTATACCAAATTGTTGATATCAGAGCCAGTTTATCTGTAGCTAGTCTATGTGATTGTGTTTGTTTATAGTCAAAGCGCAGAAATATCATCATTTTAATGAATCTGTTGCGCGCCATAGTTTCAGAAATAATTGGAATTCCCCATAACCTATACCATAATTCATGTATCTTGATTTTAGTTGCCTTGTGAGCTTCACGTGCGTAAATAATTGCTAGAAATGTATCTAGTTCATGTAACGACACGCACCGATTGTCTGTTTATAAAACTCTTCAAGCTTCTTCTTTGGTACATCTTTGTATATGAGGCAACATACTTTCATCAATGAATAGTGTAACAGATCCCAAGTTATTCAATCTGAAGTTGCAAAATTTGTTGTATTATTCTGATAAACGTGATCTTCATCCGTTTTAGAATTCGTTTCGTTATCTTTAAAATCCGAAATTTCAGGGTTTGACGATTCAGAAACTAGCGATTCATTATCTAATGAAGATTCAATTTCTGAATCATCACGATTGTCCTCATGTTAATCATAAGCATCTGTATCTCATTCAATAACAATTTCTGCATCCGAATCATCTTCCTGGATGCTTTGTAACAACTCCAAAACTTTTAGCGCAGTTACTCCTTTTCTGCCCGCCACTAATTTGGTATAAAATCAGATTAGATTGGCCTAGATCTATGACCTAAAAATTTCAATAGTTAGTATACTGTATATTCATAGGTTGCATGCAGTTATGCAATGTAATTTCATCTGCAAAATCAATACAACGCAATAGGTTCTTATTGCTGAAAATTACTTGCTTTGCTAGTACTACTGATAGATTAGGTTTTCACTATCAAAACTTCTACAATAGGCCTATAAATTATCGCACTTACTGTGAATATCTTTGCTGCTGCTGAGCATTTCTAAAAAATGGACTGCCAGCTATAAATAGAACAAACGTATAATTTTTGTTAAGCTGCCAAAAAAAACAAAAACATACTGTATAGCTCATCACAAAAATTTCAACCCCACTTTTCGGTAAAAAACTGTATGCATCAAATCTTTGTTGAAATGTAAGCAGCGTTTGCATTCAACGTGAATTGTTTGAAGCAAAAGAAAAAAAGGATTGAAGCTGGCATTGCACAAGCGCTCGAACAAATTTTTTCGTAAGAGCAAATTATTTAGACTCTATTGTTTTCGCAAACGCTATTCAACAAAGCTCAAAGCTCCCTTCAAAACAAAAACAATAGTCTCTTGATCAATGCAGAAGAAACATTTCAAAAATTCTGTCCAAGCAAAACTGTTAATTGCAAGAATGCTTTGCAAAACGGTTGGGTTCACAGAAACCAAAGAAAACTATTTGGGTCAAAATGACCCTTGCTGGTACTTTTAGGTATATCACCATCTACAAGCTAATTCAAAACATATTTTTTTCCGAAACTGCCATTAGCATGACAACTACTAAATTTAGGAAAAATCAGGACGTTTCACATCTCTATTCGAATCAACCTTGCAGATATACGCAAATAGCATGATGCTATGGGTCAAAATGACCCCTGCGGTAATTCTAGTGTTAAGCATTTTTTAAAATACGGTAGATCTGGTGTGGCCGACGTTGTTCAAGCATGAGCCGTTTCAATAAACTGATATCGTTTGCCAGCCACAAAGCTTTCTAAAATTGTAATTATGTACAAAATTAAATCATTAAAACGTTTTCAGCGTTCAGCACAAAACTTTAGTGAAGACTAAAACAAAATATCTTCAATTATAATTAGGGTCCGTTCAAAGCTTAGCGTTAATGAATAAACACCTTCTGCAACTTCTCGCAGAAATCAAGACAGGAAAAGGACAATTAGGTTTCTTATAATAAATAACATTTGCCCCAAACGAGCGGCAGACGAACCGCATGCGGCTCGGGAGATCCGGTTTGGCCACCGATGCGTTAGATGTTTTTGCATTTCGATGGGATTGCTGCTCCAAATCTTAACTCTAAAGTACATTATGCATCTTTGTAAACGAGAATTGTGGTAGAGAATATATAACGAGATTTATTTTACTGACATAAGATCCAGAATTTTGTTTTGAGACCTGACTTGTTCTAGTAAAAAAATTAGAAAAGTTTTGTAGAAGCTTTTTCATAAAATTTGGATTACAAATTTAGCTACTTCAAGTTTGTACAGATCTAATAGTTCAAGAATTTTAAAACGATAATAATATTGCGTTATTTTTTAACTACATTTTGCCCTCCCAGTAAATCTAATTGCTTTATTTTGAACGGTTGATTGAATCTTCTTAACCCAATAAGGGCCATAATTCAACAATCAGTTTTTTTTTATAAATATTGATTGATTTTATATTTCTCCATTATGTTTACTCAATGCTACAATTAAAATTTATTACAAATGATTTAGTGCCAGATAATAAGCGTCCCGTTTTTTGGTCATTGGTCCCTACCTGCAGCAATAGGTGGAAAAACCAATTTGTTTGAAATATACATATTACTTAGGTAATTGTTCTTGAAGATAAAAATAGGCTAATAAAATCTTGCTTATTCTATATTTGAAAACAATGTGTATTCAAAAAATAAAAAGGGTACTATTTAGAGTTGGATTAATTACAATTGTAATTATAATTGTATGTAATTAATTACATTTTTTTGAGTAATTGCAATTATAATTATAATTGAGATTTTTGTTCTGGTTTAATTGTAATTATAATTGTAATTTAAAAAATTAATTATCAAATTGCAATTACTTTTTAACAAGTTTACGATTGTGAAGTTCCACATTTTCATTTTTATCAAGAATCGTTGCATGTGAACCATGACCAATGTCAGCTGGTTCACAGTTATTTCTGTTGTGACGGCAAGCAGCTCACTGTCTGCTTGATTCAATATCTCAAGATATGATGGTGACTATGCAGCGTTTGTTTCTGCTGCTTTATAAAGCAGAAAACTCTTGTTAATCTCCTTCTCGTGCCCTATTTACTGTTGCTGTTTCAATATTACGTCACTGGCTTCTATTTGTGCTTTTCGCTACATTAATTTTGTTTTGACAAATCTTTTTGTTTGCAAGTAACTCGTACAGCTTTTTGACTCACTGAGTGACCCAGTGCAGCTGCCACTAGAAAAATAGTTTGTTTTTTTATTTTGTCATATGTCTGTGTAGCTGAGAATCCTGTCTGATGCAAATAAATAAATAAATTTATTAAATAATTGTCTAGACACGCAGACACGCTGTTATATTTAGCGACCGTGACCGAGTGGTTTAGTGTTGTTAGTGCGGTCACTCAGTCGTTGTAGTTTATGTTGTTCAGTGTTCACTGTTGTATCAGCAATGATAGTTTCGAGATATAAAATTTTTTGAGCTCATTTTGTCAAGATAGCACATGCTGGCAATCCTGTCATCAGTGTGATGTTTTGCTTGGTACCCTAATTGCAAGTGCTTTCGTTTAAAAAGCATTGTTTTTAGTTTTGTTCGCATAGTACTGTTGATGAAGTTAGTCAGAATGACAACGAATTGTTGCTTGCAAATTCTATTTCTGAACACGATTTTGTAGAGGGTGATGCAGATTTAAATTCTCTTCTTGCCAACTTACCGGAGAGGGCCAGTTGCTTCGTTCACACTCAACAACTTTGCATCAAAGATTGCCTGGAGGATTCAGAATTTTTAAAGTCTTACATCGGAAGGCAGCTTACAAAAGTAGTTAACGTTGTAAACTCTAAATAATACAACATTACGAGCAAAAAATGTTACGCGGTGAAATTCGCAACTTTTTATGTTGCAAAGCGTATTGAAGGACCACGAAGAGGTCAACGCAGCTCTTGTCTTAAATCAATCGCCAAATAGAATTACAAATCAAGACTATTTGGCATTGAATGAACTGGTAAGAGTGCTGCTACCTTTTAAGGAGGCAATACAGCAAATTGAAGGGGAAAATATTCTAGCATCTTTAAGCATATGTCCTGTAGTGGTTGGATTGGTAAAAGCCATGGTACAACTGAAAAATGCAAATCTCAGTCACTGCAAAAAACTGGCAACAGCCCTTCACGGTTCGGTTTTAAGAAGGTTGTTAGCTTTTTTAAAATGTATGGATAACAGACTTGCGTCCCTTCTAGACCCAAGATTTAAACGGAAGTGGATTGAAAATGATGATGAAAAAGAAGAAGCTCTGCTGGTGCTACAAATTCACGTCACAAATAGGCTTGGTCAACAGCAGCAACAACACAGATGATGATGATAATGGAAGCCTTGCCAAAAAGCCAAAGTTATTTGACTTCATTGCAGAAGGCTCGAAAATGAAAAAACCTAAGAATTCAAGAAGAGAAGTAGAAATTCATTTTGCTGAAGACATCTTACACTTTGAAGATCCACTAACGTTTTGGAAAAAAAACCAGAAGAACTTTCCACACTGGCTGTGTTAGCCAAAGAATTTTTGGGATTAACAGCAACATCTGCACCTGCAGAAAAATTATTTTCAATCGCAGGAAATTTCCACACTGCTTTTCGCAGCCTGATGTTTATCAAGTGTAATTCAACCATGTATGAGAAAGCGAAACGGTAAACTAAGTGTATACATTTGATGACTGTTATTAAGGAGGCTGTGTTTTCCTTGTGGGTAAATGAGTTAGGTTAAGGTTGTATGCACTATGCAGAAAGTACAACAGGGGTCGGGAACCTATGGCTCGAGAGCCAGATGTGGCTCTTTTAATAACGGCATTTAGCTCTTTTGTTGACATGCATAAATTAACGTACGTAAAAGAAAGATCTGCGCACACAATATTTCGAAAGTGAAGACGCTTTTTTAAGGGATCACTACGGTTTTAAGACGAAAATCGAGAAATCAGAGTCAATAGTCAATAATATAAATTTTACTTTGCAAAAAAAGTTTGCTCACAAACAAATTTTTTCCCAAACACATACAGTCAAAATTAGAGAAGTATTGTTGGCTCTCATGAAAATAAATTAAAAAATATATACCTTTTATGGCTCTCTTACCCAAAAAGGTTCCGGACCCCTAAAGTACAAGCTTTTAGCGCTAAATACTGCTTTATAAGAAGTTATTTCTGTATTCCAAGTGTAAGCTGTGCATGACAACAATATGTTTGTTTTTTTTTCAGTTGGTTAAATAGTAATTATTATTGAACTTGTTATAAAAGACTTTTGCCTATATCTTTCTGAAAATATTTGCATGTATTGCATCCATTTAAAAAAGTAATTGTAATTTGTAATTAAATTGCACCTTAAAAAGTAATTGTAAATATAATTGTAATTTGAGTTTTTTAAAACAAAGTAATTGTAATTGTAATGTCATTAAAAATCTTTAAAATGTAATTGTAATTGTATTTATAATTGATAAGAAATTGTGTAATTGATCCAACTCTGGTTTTACCATTATTCTTTTCATAGCAGCAATTCATTTTTCAAAAAATATTTAGTCTGAAACATAAAAGTTGATCGGACCATAAACAAAAGTTTATTTGGTCTGAAAAGTTTCAAAACAAACGTCCTCGTCGTCGTCGTCGTCGTCATCGTCATCGTTTGAAGGGCATCCACTCCTGGTCAGACACAAGCAGGACTGGGGCCGAGGGTTTATCCTTTTACTACCCCAGGCTGCTGTACTGCCTGAATCAAATGCTGGCAGTGATGTTATTAAGCCAGCATCGAGTTTCGTCATCCAAAACCGTCAGATCTCGTGCTCCATGTGGTGCCCGATGTATAGGGTACGCTGTTAGTACATGGTCTGCGGTTTGCTCAGAGGCGCCACACTCGCAATTCGGTGAAGGACCGAGACCCATTTGTGCATGGACAAATGGAATCGCCCAACACCAGTCCGCAGGCGGTTGAGCTTAACCCAAGCTGTTTGGGGTAAGTCCATCCCAACAGGCTTGGCACCGGTCCGGAACACAAAATCACGGAGCCTGGAAGCATTTTTACCGTATTTCGCGTTCCATTTGTGATTTGTCCATTCAGAAGCGCGGATGCCAAGTCTGGCAAGGTTATCCAAAAGATTCCGCGCAGCTGGCACAAACGGGCGTCTGGATTTTAGTCTCACTTGGCGAGTATCTGAGGACCCACTTAAAAGACCATACAAAATATGATTAGGGTCCAGAAATCCACGGTAATCTAAGGAGAGTATCGGTCCCATTCGGCGAAGCTCAGCTGACTGGATGCCTGAGAGTACAGGTAGGTGGTCCGTTGGAGTGGGACGCAGGCATCCAGTAACTATGCGCAAGGCGTCATTCAAAACATTGTTGATGAGGCGAGTGTGAGCACTGCAACACCAGACTGGCGCACAGTACTCAGCTGTTGAGTAGACTAGAGATAAGGTGGCTATGCGTAGTGTTTTACACCAGCATTCCATCGTAGTGTTTTACATCAGCCCACGAGTCACCTCAGCAGTGTGACTCGCGAGGACAGTTTTTTGCGCAATGCCACTAAATGGTGACAAAACGTGAGCGATCTGTCCAGTTTTACCCCAAGATAAGTAGGGGTTGGACAGAACGGAAAACGTTTATCGTTGTTGTAGACCTTTAGCTCACGTTTGGCCTCTGGGTTATTTAAGTAAAAGGCTGCCATCACCGTCTTAGTGTGACTAAGCTTCAACCTCCAAATCTGGAGATACGCTTAAAGTTTTGACATGTCTTGGTTTGAAGTCCCCTCTAAGTCCTTCCAGTTTCCAGAAGAATGCAACAATGCTAATTCATCAGCATAAGCAAACTTTCTGGAAATTATGGAAGGAAGATCGTGTGTATAGATGTTAAATAGGAGGGGAGCCAAGACCGATTGCTGAGGAACGCCGTTTTTAAGACGGCGTAACCTGCTTTGCTTGCTGTCACCGGTGGTAAGAGTAAAACTTCGATTTCGGACAAGCTCCATGATCATTCTGACCATGTGCTTATCTGGAAGAAGTCTCAGCAGCTTGCAAATAAGGCTATTGTGCCAGACAGTGTCATAAACAGCTGTCAGATCAACAAATACGGCACCGGCCTTCTTTTTAGCCTTAAAAGAATGCTCATGTTCTGGGTTAGCAGAACAACTTGATCTACGGTTGACTTCCCGCGTCGGAACCCATCCTGCTCTTTAGGGAGCAGTGGATCGATTAATGGTTCAGCGCGGGCGTAGATAAGTCTCTCGAGGATCTTGTAGGGGACATAGACCGGAGATATTGGTCGATAACTCTTTGGGTCCCCCACGGGCTTTGCTGGTTTGGGGATCGCGACCACAAGCGCTCTTCTCCAGATCTTGGGAATTTTGAGTCGGCGCAAACAGGAAGAAAGGAAGTCACGTAATCAGAACTTCAAAGCAGCTCCGGCATGGAGTATAAGCTTTGAGCAAATGGAATCAGGACCTAGATCTTTACCTGGTTTTAAATGTTGGAGGGCAGCATCAAATTCTCTCTGTGAAAAATTGTCAGAGATATTTACTGCGTCTGGTGTTGTGGTCCTCCAAAGGTCAGACACTTCTTGAGAGACAAATCGAAATGACTTGCGATCAACAGCCTCGTATTTCCCATTTCTAACCAGCTGAGATGCAATAGCATTGGCTGATGGCCAAGATGGTAGGTGCTTTCTTGGAGCCTGGGCCGTGAATAAGTCTGTTCATTGATGTTTAAATGACAGACGGAAACCAAACCTACCAAAACGAAAGGGTATCCACCCATTCCGATGTTCAGACAACAAACGTCCTAAAAAGGAACATTGCATCTACTGCAAATTTGTTTTGTCTTTTTGCCACATTATACGCAACGTCTTTGAGTCTTGATCACCCTTACAAAGTGATAAGCGCAATCAAAACATAGATCTTCATTGACTCTTTATTTTTCAACGTGCTATTCTGTGGGCCAAGTCGTTTGCGATTTGAAAGAGATATCTTAGAGATCAAGGCTAACGTAATTTTTTGTCTAGTTTCAAGCAGACTAAAATTTTCATTTTGGTTTAAATATTATTTATTCTCCAACAATTTAACACAGCAATGTCTAGCATTCGTGTAAATATAGGAAACCACCATTTTTTGCCACGTATTTTGGTCGTATAGAGAGAAATTTCGCTTACCAAGCATATGAACAGCTTGCATTGATTTGTTGTAATCAAATAATACCTTTGAGGACTGTAACTTCTTTCTTGAGTGTTTGCGAGTAACAAGTGGTGTTGCCAACTGGAGTAATGGAGCTATAATTTTTGGCAACACATACAAGAGGGTTAGCGTTTCATTTGACTACCAAGATTTTACTTGTTTTATCAAAACATGATTCAATAAATCTTCTGTCAGTAGTTTTTTTTATATGTTTAGAAGAAATTAGAGGACAAAATCAGAGTACACTTTTTTGTTCGATTCTCTCTGATAGTGCCAATAGCTTTTAGATTTCAGTCAGCTAATGCTTCTAGAACTTCAATATTTGTGAAAACGTTATTGAAAAAAGTTTTGTAATTTGCAACATCTTTTTTGTGGAACGACTGATATTAGGTTTTTTCTAACCCCGATCCCAAGTGGTTCATTGTTCGGTTTCCTGTCTTTCCCAAGGTAGGGTGAAAAATTGTACAAATGTCCGCTTGAACTACACAAGCACTAAAATCTACAGCCAAATTTGATAAGTTTGCATTTAATATACATTTTAGCAAAATGCATGCCGTAATATCGTATTATCATTTTATCAATAAAAAAATGTCAATCAACAAGACAAAACTTTAAAAAAAGTATCATGCAGAGCATATATATATGGTTTTTAGTTTATTTAATTTGATTTTACTGAAAAGCAATTCAAATAATACAAAATATTTTAATTTAGTAGGTTTGGGCCAATGTTTCATAAATGGGACACAATAATAAAAAGGTCAGAATACCTACATAAGAAGAATATGATATCAGACTTCAACTTCTAGGGTCGATTGGGCCCCTATAAAGACAAATCAGCATCACAACCATCCGTAACAAATGTTAGACTGATACTGAAGATAATTTTTTTAGCTGTGTTAGGCCACACTAAAATTGTCAAATATTTAGTAGTGTACCATTAAACATTTTTAAAGTGATGCAATAATATTTTTAGAATAGTTTGAAAAAATTAAAGTAAATTGTTTGCAGATAAAATATCAGATTAATTTGTTCAACGGTTAAATAGTTTTTGTGCTTTTAAAATGCGTCCCAAAAATGAAACGTCGGCCGGTAATGAGTTAAGGTAAGTTAGAAAAGTAGACTCCCAAAGTATAAGTCCATATAATAAATACGTATAAATATAAGCATAAAAAGTTTTAATACTGCTTTTTTTGCTAAACATTGTCAGACTTTGGAAATAATTCTAATTGATCTAGAAGTTTGATGAGCAATGGTTGTGATGTGTGATCCGAAACTTAAGTTTACATCAATCGTTAAACCCAAATATTTAACACTTTTTGATTTGTGGAATGCGAGTATTACAGTAGATTTATGGAAGCAAAATAATGGAGTGTTGTTCATAAGAAAGTCTTGAAAGCTACTCTAAAAGTATGAAATTTGCGTTTGAGCGTATAACATGAATAAAAACTGTTTGTATGACAGCTGGTTTCCAAAAAGAATGTATTTCATCACTCATTCTTTTTACAATATACTATTTATAAATTGGATTGACCAGCACAGACAAACTGGGGCTGTGGTCTATGTGCTGTATTATCGAATCTTTGGATGGACATGTGGCCGTTTAGCTAATCAAATTGGATCTAATCGGTTAATATGCTTATTATAATATTTCTATAACAAAGAAAAACTGTAACACAATCAAAAAATGTGGTAAAAAAAGGTACTACGACAGTTGACCGAACGACACTTGATTAAAACGATATTTGATGAAAATGACAGTTGATCAAAATGAAACTTGATCAAAACAGAAACGACAAATTCAAATCACTGTGTGCTTGTAAACTCACTGCAAGATTTTACAAAAGTCTTTGTACAATAATTAGCAGTTTACGCGTGATTAAGTCTACTCACTATCAACTACCACATTTTCGCCATATTTTTATTGTATGCAAACGAAAGTTTAGATTTTTTTGATTTAATGGGACATTGTACTTCTCACCCATTTTCACCATATCCGGCTCCTCCTCCTGGTCGCCCACTTTCTACTTTACTTGGAGAGTCTCCAATCCCTCCACCTCCTCCTCCGAAGTTTCTATCCTGAGACTGCTTTGGTGGTCCGTTGTAACTCTCGCCTTGATAACCGGATTCGTATTCATTTAAAGGGGACTTTCCTCCTTTGTATCCTTTGCCGTTGGCAGTTAAAACTCCATTTATATAGATATTCTGTAATGTTTAATAATAAATTATTTTTGGAAATTAATAATTTTCAAAAAATCCATAGTGCTTTCAAGCTATATTGAGATAATAAGTTCTATTTTTTTGTTTTGTTTCATTTAAGTACTTTATTTCAAGCTGAAGATGCCGATTACCCAAAAAGCTTTAGTAAAGTTTATTTGTGCTTGTGGTTTTCCAGTCATATTACGTTACTTTTTAGGCTCATATGCAAAAATATTCATTAAGAATGCTTGTTTATTTTTAAACTGTATCAAAACAAATCAAAGCACAAAAACATTACAACTCATTAAAATATCACTTACAAAATCATTAAATGCAAAACGGAACAGTGAGAAACGATATACGTTAAGACATGCCAATGATACATAATAGAAACATAGCAAATATACAAATAATTGGAAATTGACTCCACTTGAAACAAATAAACATAAAAAACAAAAAAAAAACAAAGAAAAACTAATTTTAAAGCAAAAAAAATTACAACTACTGCAGCTTCTGTGACTCGAATTGTTTTTTATAAAAAGCGCTACTAAAAAATAATATTGGTTTTATTGCGGATAAACTAAAAAGAACTATTATTTGTGGTTAGGTACAACCAGCAAAAATACATATAGTTTAGGTCACAAAAATATCTAACAAAAATCAATGGACTCTAAAGGTGGCAGTTGGAACATGGCTTATTTGTCCTAACCAAGTAATATCAAATTAACTCTAGTATTGTAATAGTAACAAAAAAAGCAATAAAAGCGATTGTGTTTTTAGTTTTTATTTAATGAATTATTTTTTATATATGCTATTCTACCTGTAAGATGATATAATACTAGTAATCTATAGGCTTACTTACAATTAGAAAAACCTGATCATGCTTTAAGTGTATACAAAACAATGTTATGTCTTTTTAAATGATATCTGTTTTTTTTAATCCGATTTAATTTAATCAAAAATTTTTACCTCTACTCCCATATTTTATCAAAAAATTATCGTTTAACATACTGTATAATTCTTATGTTACATTTCAAAAGATTACTTATTGTAAATTTGACCAGTGGTGGATATTCAAAATTGGGGATCTAAAAAAATCCTAATCAGTAACAAAAATTTTGCGATCATTTTAGAATTACTTTCTTGAAGGTGCAGAATTTGGAAAAAAATATCTAAATGTGAGATCTAGGCTAACTTAAGTCTATTTTTAGTTTTAAAAATATAGGAAAAACTTCAACTCAATTCGACTTTATTGCAAGTCGTCGTGAAAGCACTAAAAGTGTTTGCTTTAACTCGAGTCCTTGTAACTAGAAAGAGCAACACAAATCATAAAATCAATTGGTGACTTGCAGTTATTTTTGTGTGCTTTAAATGGACTTGGCATACCCTAACAAGTTACTTTAGTTTGTCTGAGCATCGTAAAGTGGTTCTAAAAATCGATTCGGACTTGAAAATTCTTAAACATAAAATATAAAACTTATAATGCTCACAATCTATCAGTGGCATTTTTTAAAAACTTTTTCATCACTTTACTGTAAAATAATTAAGACAAAAACTTTATTAGTGTGAAAAAAATCTTTATTAAAACAATAAATCAATTATATGTACTTAGTTTAAAATTCATTTGTTCTTCTGGTAGACTTAACAAGTTAAACTTCAACAAATAACAGAAGGCGTAATATATTTATCAAAGAAAAACTTAACACGACGTTTCGTCATTTACATCGGGCGGACTTCATCAGGTAAAAACAACACACAATGCAGAACGTATTTAAAAACCAAGAACACACACACAAAAAAAAAACTAATAAACACAAGGTGAGAGGCGAACATACAGATCAATTTAATAACTACTTCGTGCAATAGAAACAAATTTAACGGGTTGAAAACCCATTCATTATGAGATTTTTATATACGCCTATTTTTGGAAAAACATCCCAATCTTTGTCATTTATTGAATTTTTTGTACTATTGATATATAATGATTCTAAAAATTTTCGTTTTTCATAATCAATGTTGTAATTTGATATTTCAAAATTCTCAAAATCAATCCTTTGTTCACATTTAAAACAATGTTTAACCAATGCAGTTTATTTATTTAAATCATGTTCTTTTAATTTAGCCAAATTAATCGGTTTTAAATCGCGTTTATGTTCAAACAAGCGAGTGCTAAAGCATCTGCCGTTTCACCAATGTATACACACGAACAATCTTTACAATAAATTTTATAAATTGCACCACGCTTATATATTCCATCTGTCACGCTCAACCTACTTAGTACCAAAATACCCACAAGATACTAGAGGCGAACCCTACGTAAATATCGCAGAAAATCACTAGCCTGTTGAAAGGAGCTTATGCGAGTGTTGAACTGGCGGGGCCTAGCGAATTAGAATGACAGACCGGTATTAAAATCTGAATTAATTATATTGAAGAAACGAAGACAAAAAGATTAAATGAAAATAAGAACAAGCGCCAAAATTATACACGAGATGCTACAATTTACCAATAGATTAAACACATACAATATACCTAACCGAATTTACAAAGTCGCAAAAGAATATAATGAATTTTATAAATTTTCCCTCTAACGCTTAATACCAACTTGCTGTCCCGACAGATACATTCACATACATAAAATATACACCGAATACGTTCATCATCTCGAATCCTGCATCTACAATTGAATCTCACTTAATAATGTCTTCTCGTTGCCGCCCCGTATATATACACCTTTTGTAGCGACCACATGTGAAGGAAGGCTTTACACCCGTTCCTTTTCAACAACGAGAACAAAGCCACTTCACGGCGTAAATCCGTAATCCAAGCAGCTGTCCACTGTCCAGGGCAACAACGGTAAATAGTCACAAATAAATTCTGAATAATTGCGTCAACGTTAATGCGATTTACACCATCAAACCAAAAAGGTTACGATTTAAATAATTAAATTAAAAAGGTGTCGATTTAAACAATTGATTTAAAAAGGTTACGATCTGAATAATTATTCCAAAAAGGTTTCAATCTAAACAATTAATCCAAAAAGGTTTCAATCTAAACAATTAATCCAAAAAGGTTTCAATCTAAACAATTAATTTAAAAAGGTGTCGATTTAAACACTTAATCTAAAAAGGTGCAAAGTCTTTATTTGATAAAATTTAATCGTAGCGTGACACCATCCACAGAGTCTTTTATTTTGGGTAAAATATTTCCAATTGTTTTAGTATATGGGTAAGTATACACGTTAATATTAGATTTTCTTAAAATTCTAGACATTTCATCACTAAGACCTTTAATATATGGTAAACCAACATAGTTATATTTATCTTTATTTATGCGATCGCTTTTATACACTTTTTTATGCTTAATTTCTTTTTTCACTTTATTCAATAACCAATCTGGATAATCATTATCATGTAAAGCATTACAAACACATTTAACTTCATCGGTCTTATCTCGATAATTTGTAATTAATTTAGAAGTAGCCCGAAACAATAATGTTTTAACCAAACCAACTTTTTGAGAGAAATTATGACATGAATTAAAATTTAAGTATCTAGTCGTATGTGTAGGTTGTAAACACTAAGGCAGGAAGAAAATTAGCAGAAAAATTTGGTTTTAATTGTGTTGAACCAGCGTGGTCCAACTACGGGCCCGCAGATAAAATTTTTGCGGCCCGCGGAACCATTTTAGACAATTCAAGTCTTGTCGATCATAAGTGGCGGCAACTTTCTATAACAAGGCATGACAAGCTTATGGGGCAGAGTCTAGGGTTGAAACCGATTCCTAGTGAAAGCTTTCTTTTTTAGAGAACACTACGAATTTGGGACGAAAATAGGAAAATCGGAGACCGATTCCATGTGAAGACTTTTTTTTTTTTAGGGAACACTATGATTTGGAGCAATTTCTAACCGGCTGAGGCCCTCAAGCTAGAAGAATTTTGAAAACTGGCCCGCAAGATTAAAGAAGTTGGACCACCCTGTGTTAAACTACGTATCAATAAATCATACTTTTGGATAAGAAATAGTCTACGGTTAATGGAAGATATCAGAGGAGAATTACTAAAGATTTCCATTATTGATTTTGAATCTATTTTAAAACATGTAAAATATACTGCGGATAAACTCTACAACACACTAATGAAGCATTATAAAGATAAAATTGCTAAATTGAAGGAAGATTTGAAACAGAAGTACGATAAGACGAAAAATTAAAATAAAAAAACGATTAATGACAACAGAAGAAACAAAGACAATTGGGTTATTAACCTTTCTGATAAAAATTTATTGGAAGATGAAAGAAAAATGCGGTTATTAGGTTTAAATTTTTCGGTCTCACAGAGTTATATTCCTAAAACTGATATATTATCTAATATTGAGAAAGGAATAAAGAATTTACCGGACAATACAGCTTCCGTATTAGAAAGCAAAGTTGTGGATGTATTAAATAAGAAACACTGAAGTATTCCAAATTTATCGATTAAAGAGAAAAAGGCATTGAAAAATTTACGAGATGACAAAAACATGGTGATTACAAAAGCAGATAAAGGTAACTGTACAGTTATTATTGATAAAGAAAAATACAAAGAAAAAATATTACATAATTAATTACATCTCAAGAATTATGCTAAGTCTACAGTATCACAACAATTTTTTTCATAAAAATTGTAAAACATAATCCTAAAAAATTAATCGAAAAAAATGTTTAGTTTTTGTTCTTAATTATAACAATAAAAAAAATAAACACTGATAATATGGACCTCTCTATAAACTTTAGGTTGCTATCTTTATTTTACTAAAAAAATATGAAAATTCTTTTGAAGTCTATTATTTAATTTAGTTTTAAAATGTTCTTCAAAAGGCAAAATATTCTGCTTTTAGGCAACAAATTCTAAAAAATATTAACTCTAAAAACAACAAAAAATGTTGTTGATGTATTACAAAAAGCAGCAAATTATCTATCTGATATTTTCAGCTTATATTGCTGCAATCAAATATTTATGAGATTTTTTGCATGGAAAAATACAAATATGTAATTCAAAGGTGCAATTATACTAAAATGTAATTTTAAATTAAAATTGTTCAAAACGAAGTCTTGATGCCGATTCCAGGAGTAGAGAAAACCTGTTTAGTCAACTGGAACAACGCATTCCCTAGATCACACTCTTCTTCAACAACGACTGTAATTCCTTTGAATTAGTGAATTTATTGATTGAACAGCGATTCCAGGCGAGAGGTTTGCTATACAGTTACTTCAATAAGATTTTGCTTATAAAAACAACAAATAAAACTTACCAATTATTCTTTACTCCCAAATTTACACTTCCATTTATAAAGTTATTTTCAAACAACAATAACTTTTAAAAGTATTAATCTGAGCCCCACGTTAGCAGCTATTTTTTTTTCTTTCGCGCTTTTTATAATTGACTAGTAAGTCGAATTTCTGCCGGACAACACCAAGAGGCCAAACTTAATTTAAAATAAAAAGAGTGGTGTCTGAAGTTACACGAAACATTGCAAAATTGTTGAAATGAAGCTTTAAAATAAAATTGTTTAAAAATAAACTGTTGATAAAATATTGTGAAAACAGCTTTTTCTTTCATTAATTTTTATTTCATTAATCATTAATTTGTTCAAAATAGAACATCCTGGAAAACCTATTTAAATCAATTTTGTGAATGCTTTTAGCTTATCAAAAAGTTAGTTGTTAAATCAAATCAAGTAAAATTGTTTGTTAAAATCAAATTATATTCCCTTGATAATTAAAAAAAATTTTGGCGGATAATAAATACATTCTATTTCAACGTTTATCAATCAGCTGGTTTTACCAACTCACCTTACAAACCAGTTGTCAAAATCTCTATTGCTAAGCCCACTAAAAAAAGCTACAATAAACAGTCTTACAAGTCAACAAATTGCAATAAAATCAATCACTAGCTCTGAAAAAAAGCGAAATGTTCATATTACAGTCGCAGCTTAACCTTTATTTTACCGCTTATAGTTTCGCTGGTTGGATTTCTATGAATTTTACACATTTTGCCAATGTTGTGATAAATAATCTTTTCGCAAAGTTTTAGATTCGTAACAAGTTTTTACCGGAAGTTACGTCATGTTCACTTTGTGGAGCATTGGAGGTTTACTGTACAAGTTTTCAGTTTTTACTGTATATTTTTGTACTAACTTAGAACTACGTTTTTCCATTAAAGGTTACAGAAACACTCAAGTTGTGGGAAAAGTATATTTTACTTATATTTACTCATTAGCGACGAGTATGACAAGTTTTGAAACAAGTCTTGCCACGCTCCCCATGGAGACGAATGTTGCATTTTGTGCACATACTTCTTATATTTTTTTGCACACTTTACATCAATCTTGGGTTGTTGCAGGTCCAAGGAAGTGGTTTATTCCATCGAAGCGTACATCTAATGGTAGTTCAGCAGCAACACTACTTTCTATTTTATGGTGTTGTTGAACTTTGAGTAGGCACAGCGCCACTTGCCTTCTAAAATTGATATGTGTTATATTCTTATCTCCAATCTGAAAGTGAATCTTCCATGCAGCGACAACCGTAGTATTGAGAAGATTGACAAAAAGTGGCCAATACCGTTTTTTACCACGTATTGTTGGGCGGTAAGCTTTCAACAAGCGATCCATGAGATCGCTTTATCAATCGCTTTATTATAAGAGTTTATGAAATGAGGCTGTGGTAATTCTTTTACACCTACCTTTATCGGCGTCAAATCTTGTGAACTGCAGTGTGATTTTCCCAGTTGCTTGCAATCGTTACAATTGAATTTTTATGCCACTTAGCAATATAAACAGTCCCATCACTGCAATATTTAAAACATTCACGCTCCTGTTTTTGAAGTTGTTTTGAGATGATCATCTTTTGATTGGTGTTTGCTGTTCTGTTTTCTCTAATTGTGCCAGTTGGTTGTGGTAGAAACGCAATTTCATTTTGTATAATGGCAACATTTATCACTTGATCCATGTGCATCTAACTGTGTTGAATTTTTTTCTCTCTGTTTTTTAGTTTTGGTTTGAGTTTGTAATGCACATGGTCGGTAGCGTAGTCACTGAATATTTTTAAAATTGGTTTTATTTAGCTGTGCTTGTTCTGAATTGCCTTCACTTAGACCTTGCCGTTAAAATTTTCTCATATGCTTAAAGATTAAATACGATATAGGCTTACGTAAGCAAAGTATTTTTCAGTAAGTTGGTCAATATGGCAAAACAACTCCTTAACACACACAAACAACATTTCACTATCTATAATTAATAGTAAGGGTGTTAAAACAGCTCTGAAAAATTTGTTTCTTTTGTGGAACAATAGTAAGAAAAAGGTTAAATTCAATTTATGGTAAAACGTATTTGGACTGGATCTAGTGTCATAATAAATTTTGTTGTATATATAGTATTTACTGATACAACAAAAAAAGTATTCTTTTTATGACATGCCTACGTAATATTTTTTGTATTTTGTGTTAATATTTTGTTTCTCTTAAAAAAGAAAGTTAATTGTGTACACATAAATTGGCAACTGCTAATTATAAGAGGTGTTTTTATCAATTAAAAAACTTGAATTTAAAATAAAATCTTTCTTTATTAAACATATTTTCTGTTGCAGAATTATTGCTGCTAAATTTTATACAGTTTTAGATAAGATTAATAAAACTTAACCTCTGATAAAAACATACCATGTTATGCATCTGATGTGCAATGTTTTAGAAAGTGAATAAATTTAATCTACTACTGTTTCAAATTTAAGAAATTTGTATTAACAACAAATCCCCTATGTGGTATAAACCTTATATTGATAAAAATTCCAGAAAATATAATCACACGCCGCACTTTAATCAATAATTATATTTAGTGTGCAATTTTGATACAGTTTCATAAAACCGCCAAGCAGAAGAAAAGGCCGTAAAGTGGCTTTCCAAAGACACAAAAGATCAAAGAAGCAATTATTTTTCACAAAAATGAGATTTGAACCAAACTATCTAAAATACTTTTGCAAAAAAACTAGCGTTTTCAGCTATATTTGCAAACAAAAACAGAAATCATATCCCACCTTTGCGTAAATTTCAACTTTACCACTCCCTGTACTACCATTCCACGCTGAAACTTTGACGGTAAAATTTTCGGGAATTGAAAAATTAGAGATGTTACAATGTACCCCCGAAATTTCATCTTCATTATTCAAAGTCCAATTAGACCCCATATGATCAATACCCATACAAAAGAATTTTTCTCCAAAATCCCAATATTTCACCAAACTATGCCAAAATGTGTCATCCTAAATTTTATAAGCATTGTTGGTATAGAAGTTGTTAAATAACAAACTTATAAACATTTGTATTTCAATCAAGCAATATTATTTGTAGTTCCAAGTTATAGACTTTATTTTTTGGCAGTTTTTACAACTTATTTTTATATTCATTTTAGAATAAGGTTATTATTGCTGTTTCAGTTAAATTTTTGAACTAAGAACAACAATTTTATGAGTTTCAATTAAAGTTAGCCTCATTAGTGCAAAGGACGTGCTAAGATTTTTTTTTAATCTTTTTTCTCCAAATATCATAAATAGTCGTAAATATAGAGAAATTAATAAAATAAATCAAAACAAATAATTAAATAAAAATAAAATACTATCGTTTACTTGGAAAAAAATTACTTATAATTTAAGCGAAAAAATCTAAGTTAGTTATTAAAATTACCGATTTAAATTTTTGAAAAAAGGTTTCGTTTTAAGATTTTAATTGTTGTAGAATTTTTTATAAACTATCATAATATATAGGTTTGCTCTACGTTGTCCAACTCATAGCTGCTCAGTTAACAAACACTTTTTTGAAAACGTTGCTGCTAATTTAATTTTTACAAATGATTTTTAATTAGTGACAAAAAAGATTTTTAATGCATAGTAACAAAAACTTACTTTTGTTTGATTATAGAAACTGTTTTCCAGGTGAAAATTATTTACAATTTTACTTTGATTTAATACTTTTTTCCAAATCTTAAAGCTTTTCAATGCTCCGTTAAAATGACTATTATTCGAAACAGATTTTCCAAGATAAAATCCATTTGTTGTTCCATAACTATGTTCTCTAACCTGGAAACCAAGCAATATTTTTGTAAACTATTTGTCAATATATATATATATATCTATATATATAAATTTTAGGTTTTTGAATAACTAAAGCATTATTTTGTTGAAAAAGTAAACAAACAATTTTATAACTATACAAAAAATATTAAATAAACTAATATTGACAGCAATAAAATTTACAAAAATATTTTTAAGGTTTGCATTACAGCAAATTAAGTTTCTTGTGAATTAGCTTAGAGCAAACCGTTTTGACAAAATTTATATTTACAACTTAAAAATTCAGAAAAATGAATAAAAAGTTGAAACATAAGTCTACGCAAATCTTCCACCATGTCCATAACTAAAGTTTTAAAATAGAAACACAACAATAATGAAAGCAATTAGGCTGAAACTTTAAAAAGTTCAGTTTTTTGCTCATTTCTTTACATTAGAAAATATTGGAAAGTTAATCGAACTCAACTATTTTTTTCTTTTTGTAGTTATATTTGGGACCAAAAATACCCGTCAAAAGATAACATTAAAAAAGCTTTCCTGTGAGAATGTAAACAACATTAAAATTTGGCTTTGAAATTTTTTGCTGATTTTCGTTTATAAGTTTATAAATTGAAAGCGATGGAAAATTTTAAATAACAGTATTAACCTCTTATCTATGTGCGAACACACGTACAGATGCTAGCTTACATGTAGAAAAAAGTGGAGAGCACACATTCTTTTGTCAATAAAAAAATGATTCAACCGGCAATAGTTTTAATATGAAACAAAATTCTCTTCATTAGAACTGTTTCCAAACTGTTCTTATTATATATAAGCTTTAGTTTTGTCGTTTTTTTTTCTATGAAGCCACTCGAAGTTTTATACAAATCGGTAAGCGTTTCATTAATTGTCTTAAAAATTTTTGGTATCTCGGGAAAAAGTAAAAGATTAGCGTTTTGTTTCAAAGATAGTTAGCTTGCAGAAAATATTATAACTTCAACTCCGGATTGTTATGAGCTTGTCTAAACTTTTCTAGGGGAAATATTTACTTATGAATTAAAACAAGCTCAAAGAAATTGTTTAGAAATATATACGGCAATGGACTTGATAATATTTCATTAAAAGAGTTTATTGCCATTTAGAAGATAGTTTTCTTAAAAGTGAATTTAAAAAATAGATTGTTTTCAATATCACTAAACTAAAGTCTGGTTGTGACTTTGAATTTGAAATTGAAAAAGTCTGTTTATTGTGCAAGAATATTTTGCTTTTCTTACTGTGCAAAAACCTATGATAAGACAGCAGTATGATGGTATTTTAAATTTCAATGCTGTAAGAAAATTGAATTCAAAAAAATTAAACATTTTTCCGAAATTTGTACATGGTGCTTGTGAAGGTGAAAAGTACCCTGGTTTGCCACTTTTGCAAGATATTGGGAGAATATTCATGGGATCTCGTGCTGACAATGAGAGGCATAAAAGCCATAAGTTTAATTGATAAAAATTGAATAGCGAAACCGTATTGGGAATGAGCATTTAAACATGATTTTTAAAATACAAACATTTTTCATAAAAAAGATGTGGATTAAGAACCTGTATACATGCTAAGAACAGATGGGATAGAAATTTATAAATATGAAAAAAAAGAAAATTTTTTTTTGTTTTTTGATGTAAATAAAAATTTTTATGCTTTACGTGCTATTTTTATTTTTGAGCAAAATACAAAGCGCAAAGCGCAACACATACTATATCTAAGAAAAATTTTGCATAATAATTAAATGCACATTAATAATTAAGAATTGCCGAATATAATCTAGAAAAAATTGTAAAAACGTTGGTTAATACATAATTCGAAAAATAATTGAATATATTACACATAGCTTTCTAAACCTTCATTTTATCTTAGAATGTCATCATGATATTTCTTAAAATAAAAGCTATACATCAAAGAGATCAAGGTAAATTCTCTTTTTTAGTTACCTTTGCTGATCCTTGAAGATTTCCATCAACATATAATTTAATTTGTTTGCCATCACTTGTCACTGCTAAATAATACCAAGTATTTAGTTGTAATGTTTTTTTTGATAACAAGGTTGCTGTGCATCCATCAGGAGGGGCAAGGAGGACTCCAAAAAGATATCCGCTTATAACTATTCCCCAATCTTGACAGTTACTTTTACTTCCGGCAATAATCTGATGTAATATAAATTTTAAATTGATTAGCTTAGATATAAGAGGTTATCAGACTTAATTTTTTAATCAAGGAACCAGAAGAGCTACAACTGCTACATCAAACATAAAATATCGTTTCAGTTGAATATTTCAAAAACAAAAATCAAAGCAATAAAAGAACTTACAAACTCACTTTGAACATAAAAAAACTGGTACAAAAACTAACTTGAAGATTTGTTTCTAAGTAACTGGTTAATCTCAGTCGCAAAAGTTTTTCAAAGTACGCTATTTTATTTTCAAAATCTCCGGTTCTCTTTCTGATTCCACAAAAAACGTTGAAGGCATTATACTTAGCACACTCGTCAAATAATTTTCCGACTTGCTTTCGGGTTTGGCAAGATATGTTGTTGTCTTAATTCATTTATACTTTATAACCTGTAATTAATTTTCTGTTTTTTATACATTTTTTAACCTTCAGATTATGACGTAATCTTTTCTATTGTTACTTAGTGATTGCCTAATCAATAAAATGCCCCCACTTGAGTTATTTTGTCTGCAAGTTGTTTTTATAAGTGTATGATAAAGATTCGTTTTACTGTTTTATTTTAGAGTGGATTGATTTGACATTTCTAGCTATGTAAACTTGTTTACTACCGTGTCTTTTTGTTATATTACGACATCATAAACTGCTTTGCACAAGTGCTAAACGTATTATAATAATTTTTTAAGAAATTTTGCTCTTTCTAGTGGCTTCGGTTATTGTCTCGTAGCGTTGGTTGACTTGTATAAATAACGTCGTAGATTTTCTAATTGGTTTGATGAAAATAAGATTTAGAAATTGTTTTGTGCTACTGTTGCCTTTGTGGTCGTGGTTAAGTTGTTTAAGAGGCAGTGTTGACGCTTTGAAAATTAATTGTATTGCGTAATAGACTTTTTTGTCTGTGTAAAAGATAAACTATCAAGTTTAATACTAGCCTTTGGAGTGCTAATTTATTCTTACAACTAAATTCGATTTGAGGTGCTAATTGAGATTGTGCTTTGAGATTTGAGGAACTGATTGATTCTTTGAACTAATTCTTAATTGATTCTTACAACTAGTCAGTACGAAGTTGTTAAGTGATCATTCGCAGCTGTTGGCGCTGTGAACTGCTTTGAAGTTTTACGAGCTTTGAAGTTCGAGAATCAAGTTTTACAAAAATTGTTTAAGTTCTTTTGAGTTTGTGTATATATTCTTTATAAACAGAAATCGTAGTTTCGTTTTATCTGCAGAGAGACGTTTTCTTGCGAATCAATTCGTAGTTTGCCAGAACTAACTGTTTTAAGAACTTCGGCCTCGTGGCAAACTATTTTTAGAACCGGAATAAATAAAAACATTCACAGCTTTACGTATTTAGGTTATCTAATTCAACTGGTTCTTTTGGATTTCTGAGTGAAATTGTGACAGCTTTTCTGTTAAAATTTTTTAGCTGATTTTTCAACTTTTATTTAAGTACATAACTAAAGTTAAACCTGATTATTAAGACTATCAAATAGTAGTAAACAAAATAAAGAATCTTTTTCAAGAATATAATAAAACAACACAAATAAGTTTTAAACAGTGACCTCCACTGTTCCGTATCAATAAAGCGCTCGAAACGGCTAATAATTAAACTTCATAAATTATAAAGTTATAGAAAATTGCAATTTTTTAAACAATAAAGATGATTTTAACTTCAATAAATTTCTTGAACAATTCACTTTATAAAATAAAATTTTTAGTACAACATAGAGATGTTCATTAAACACAATAATTACCTGGATTTTGGTAGAAATTCTCAAAACTTTTACCCAAACTTCTAGGGTGTACACTGGTCCAGGACTCCATTGACCCAAGTTGATAAATGAATTTCCATTAAACTCAGCAGCACATGCAAAAGGAGGTCCAACCTATAAAATATTCATATTGCTCAGTGGTCCATGTTGATATATTTATGCGTTTTATATTGTCAAAAAAACGTGTTTGCACTTTTATGCACAAAATATAGCCATGCTTTCAAAAATAATTTAATTAAAATTTTTAAAATGTTTTTTTACCAGGGTAAAAAACGTTTATGGGTTTCTTCTCGCGGCATTAAATGTCGCTATTTTAAACATCTACTAGTGGCTCAAATTGAAAAAAAAAAGTTAACTTATTTGTTTGTACAGAATCTGGACACGTGTGTATTTGCAAGGTCAATCAAAAACCTATTTTTTACTTTTATATAATGTAGTATTTGCTTATAATAAGTAATTACAAATGCCACACAAAAAAAAGTTTATTATTTCATTGTTTAATTTAATCTACTTTTACAGGGTATTTTATCTCAATATGTCACTTTATGATAACTTATATCTCAATAACTGTTGGAGATATGAAAACCAAACTTTTTTTGCAAAAAATTAATGTTCTTAAATTTACGCAGCAAAAATTTGAACACAAAAATCAAAGAAATAAACGTTTTATTAAACTTTTTACGAATGTTCAATATGCGAGTCCTTGGTTACACGGCACACATACAAAATGGTATTTCATTTCTTGCCAAACTTGAACAAGCATATCGGAATCAATGTTTATCAAGGCCTTTGTTATCAGAGCCTTCTGATCATCCCCTGATGTTGGAAGAGGAGGAACGTAGACCAAGCCTTTTGCATAGTCCCAGAGAAAAAAGTCACATGGAGTTAGGTCTGAAGATCTAAGGGGCCAATGAAGGAGCACGCAATCATCATTTGCAGCACGTCCGATCCATCTGCTATGCAGAGTAGCGTTCAGATACTGTCTTACAATGAGCCTCCAGTGTGGTGGTGCCCCATCCTGTTGGGAAATAAAGTCTGCTTGCTCTCCGTCAAATAAAAGTTCCATCAACCAATTTTGCAGCATATCAAAATATGCTTTACTGTTGACTGCTGTTCCTTCAAAAAAGAAAGAACCATACACACGATTTTTTGATATGGCGCAGAACACGTTTACCTCAGGACAAGGGCCTTCAAACTAAGGCCCGCTAAGATTTTTTATCCGACCCGCGGAGCTCTTTTTAAAAAACATATACAATCACTTGAGCCACAGAATTATGTCGGGAATATCCCAGTTTCAGTTTTTTTATTTTTTTTAGTGAACACACCAAGATTTTGGGAGAAAAATAGCGAAATTAGAGATCAAATAGAAGTAAAGACCTTTTTTTTTGGAGACCACTATGATTTTGGGGGAAAATAGCAAAAAGCCTTTGCTCTGAAGCGTCCCGGATTATAAGTGCAAAAACCAAAATTGTGGTGATCTCTAAAAAAAGAAAAAAGGTCTTCACTTCGTTTACAGTTATTTATTAACTGTTTTTCGCAAATCAAGTCTCTAGCTTTGGCCCAAGAAGGTTCAAAAAAATCTATGCACGGCCCCTTGCTCAAAAATTTTGGAGACCCCTGTCTTAGGAGAATCTTGCACATGCTCCAGCGTTGAATGAGGATGCTCAGTTCTTCATATGCGTATGTTGTGTTTGTTGACTTTGCCAGTTAGGTGGAAGGTGGCTTTGTCACTAAACATAAGAACGTCATCAAATCCGTCTTCTTCCAACATTGTCTGCATTTGGGCACAAAAGTCTTCGCGAGCTGGTTTGTCGGTGTCCTTCAAATGCTGGAGCAAATGCAGTTTATGAGATATCATATGCAGGTGTTTTCTTACCACTCGCCAAACGGTTGTTGAAGACATCTGAAGTTCACGACTAGCTCTTCTGATTGACTTCCTGGAACTCCGCTGGAAGATATTTCGAACTCTTTCGATCATTTCAATTGAAGGTGATTGGGCAATTCTTTTCCGGGAGCACAAACATCCCTCCTCCTTTAATTTCGCGTGCCATTTCTCTATGGTACGTCGGTCTGGTGGCTGCTTTGAAAATTCTGTCCAAAATTTACGTTGAACACATGTCTACTAGTTGTTTTTATCAAATTTCAAAACACAAAACGCTTTCTCCTTTCCAGTAAAGTCCTCCTTTTCTCGATGTTACCTTCAACTTCAAATCGGGAAAATATTGGCCCTACCGCAAACCTAACGACCAACCACCAACATTCAAACCACCTGACCGCTATAAAAAAACAACTCCCATCGATGCTTGCTGACCGTCTCTCATCGCTCTCGTACAACCGCGAGGAATTCACCAGAGCTATCCCGGAATATGAAGCGGCTATGCAAAGAAGTGGACATCCCGCTGGACTGCAGTACATCGCCCCATTCGACTCTCATAAAAGGAAATCCAGAAAGCGGAACATAGTGTGGTTCAACCCACCTTTCAGCGAGCATGTAAAGACTAACATCGGAAAGGTCTTCCTTCACTTACTCGAGAAATACTTCCCTTCCCATCACCGCTTGCACGAGATATGTAATAAAAACAACGTCAAACTGAGCTATAGCTGCATGCCCAACATGGCAGCTATAATTTCCAGACACAATAAAGCACTCCTTGCCCAAAAAACTGAGCCTGCCAGCATTGTGCCACCTTGCAACTGCAGGGCTAAAACCAGCTGCCCGATGAAGGGACAATGCCGCGAAAGCTCCATAATTTACAAAGCCACCCTAACAACAGATGGCATTGCCAAAAATTATTATGGTTGTAGCGAAACCGAATTTAAAGCTCGCTTCTACAACCATACACAGAGCTTTAAATTCCGGCAAAAATCTAATGCCAAAGAACCCCTCCATTGAATGGAGCATCGCGGCCCGCACCACACCATACCATCCGGGCGCTAGATGGTGCAACCTCTGCTCAGCAGAAAAACTTTTTATCCTCCGAGCGGACCCTACCACAATGCTGAATAAAAGATCGGAACTAAATGGAAAATGCCGTCATAAAAACAAATTTAAATTAAAAAACTTTTTGTAATTATTCGCGACTTTATCTATATCAATATTAGAATTATTTTACGCTTGAATCAGACCACTACTATCAAACCAACAACACCCTACTAACGATCGAAGCTTACCGGAAAACATCGCTATAAGCACAAATTCAAATTCATTAAATTACCTTTTTTGTCCGTTATTTCAATCCGGTATCATTTGCACTCTACTTCACTTATTTAACTTTTTCACCTCATACGATCTCTCCCGTAACCTTTTCATTGCTTTGTAGATTTTTCCTCCCTCCTTTTATACTTTTTACAATACGCCTAACTCGCCATCCCTCACTATTATATGGATGCAAACTTCTATACAAGCATTTTCTATATTTTGAGTTATTTTTCTGGTATGACGTCACAGGAGCTGCATTATTTGCATTATTAACTACGTGTAATTTATTTCAACCGCATTATTTGCACCACAAATAACTATATATTTTTGATTTTCTAGTGACCACCTGATGATTCAATAGGATGAAACAGTCTGTTGTGGTTTTAACTTATAAAATACATATAATATACTTGCTCTAACCGTGTGTTATTGAGCACTGTACCGGCAAAGTGAAACATTACTGGATAATTATCCAGTAATGTTTCACTTTGCCGGTACAGTGCCGGCGAAGTGTGATGAATTGGAGTATGAAAATAATCCTGATGAATTGGAGTATGAAAAAGACCACAATCGTAAACCGAGGAAAGTCAGAAAACAAAAAATCGTGTGGTTTAACCCACCATTTAGCGAGAATGTAAAAACCAACATTGGCAGAGAATTTCTGCGCCTGCTCGCTAAACACTTTCCTCCTCATCACCGTTTGCACAGGGTATGCAACAAAAATAACATAAAAATGAGCTACAGCTGCATGCCCAATATGGCAGCAATAATATCCAGGCACAACAAAAAGCTGTTATCGAACAGGGCTGAATCTGCTTGCATCACACCACCTTGCAACTGCAAAAACAAAACCAGCTGCCCTTTGAAAGGCAATTGTCGAGAAAGCTCTATTATTTACAAAGCCACCTTAAAATCTGGCAACGTGGAAAAGCACTACTATGGTTGTAGTGAAACGGAATTCAAAACTCGTTTCTACAACCATAATCAAAGCTTCAAATTTCGACGGAAGTGCAATGCAACCGAACTATCGAAAGCTTTCTGGCAACTTAAAGACACAGGACAAAACCCCTGTATTGAATGGAATATCGCGACCCGCACCACTCCTTACCACCCAGGAGCTAAAGAATGCAACCTCTGCTTATCAGAGAAACTCGCCATTCTCCGAGAGGACCCAAACACTTCTCTAAACAAAAAAACTGAGTTAAATGGAAAATGCCGACATACAAACAAATTTAAATTAAGAAATTTTTCCTAGTTTTCTGCAGTTTGAAACTTTAAGCAATTTTGTATTTTCTGTATATTTTTTTGTAATTCTTGTATTTTAATCTTAATTTCATATTAAACTCCCGCTCTTACCCAATTTTTGCACCCAACCGTCAAAACATTTCACTATGATTATCATTTCGCCTTTTGACTACTCATTGCTTCGTTACGGGACAATTTTAGCATTTTCTCGCATTTCACGCCTTATAAACTGTTGTCAAATTTTGGCATACCTTGGAGATAGTGGATAACGTGCTTTATTAATTCACCTTATCTCCTTGTGATTGTGTTTTATTTTACTGTATTTTCTTTGCACCACCTGACGATCCTTGCGGTGAAACAAACTGTTGAGGTTTTGACTGATTTTTCGTAATTTTTTTGTAATGTTTCAATCCAAACCGCTCTGACCTGCTTGCCGAGCGCCACATTATTCATTATTTTTATTTGAATAAGATTTTTAATTACAAAGTAAGAAACGATGTATACCGGCACTAAAACAAATTCAATTTAAATTAAATAAATGACCTACCTAATTTGGTACACTTGAATCACCCTTCTCTTTTGTCTTAATCCGCTTGTACCTTCCCTTTCTACTTTATAAATCTGCAGTGTTCCCCTTTTTATTGCTCTATAAAATTTTCTCTTTTTACACCTATTTCAACACACCAAACTCGCCTTCCCTTATTTCTAAGTGAATGCAAGCCTCCATACTTGCATTTCTTATATTTTTTTTTCTTCTATGACGTCACAGGAGTTGTATTGTTTGCTAGACTAATTTAACTACGTTTTATTTTTACTAAAACTAACTGCATTTTTGATTTTTTAGTAACCACCTGACGATTCTACAAGATGAAACAGGCTGTCGTGGTTTCAATCTTTTTGTTGTAGTGTTTTTAATTTAAATATATATACATATATATAATCCAGTAATGTTTCACTTTGCCGGTACAGTGCTCCATAACACACGGTTAGAGCAAGTATATTATATTTATTAAACACTACACTTTATTAGTTAAAACCACAACAGACTGTTTCATCCTATTATATATAGATAATACAATTGCTCTAACCGTGTGTTATTGAGGACTGTACCGGCAAAGTGAAACATTACTGGATTATATATATATACAGTGGTGGATATTGGGTGAGGCGAATGAGGCAGTCGCCTCAGGCCCCCCCTTTTTTTCGGGGCCCCCCCTCGAGTGTTGCGTTGTTAACTGCGCAGTTTTGGATTCGCTGCAGATGTTTGGTCAGAGGACGATTTGAAGTGAAGACCTTTTTTTTTTTTTTTTAGAGAACACTTTGATTTTGGGAGAAAAATATGCAAGCCCAGATCAGACCTCTTTTTTTTCTTAGACTACATCAATTTTTGAAAATTCTTGCCTCGGGCCCCTAAATTGGAATATCCACCACTGTATATATATATATATATATATATGTAAACCTGATGTACCAGAAAAAAACTAATGCCAGATTAGAAAAAAAGCTATTTTTTCTTGACTAGTGTTATTTATGACTTTGGTATTATGTATGTTTTTAAAAGATATAAAATTTCTCAGAAAAGCAAACATACAGCATTACAAAGCTTAAAAATAACTGATTATTTTAGTAAAAATTATCCCAATTTTTTTGGAGACTTAAAATTTATACTTTGTTGTCATCTATGCATTGAGAAAAAGCTTTGTTTTGATAAACAAACGGAAATTGACAATCTTTATGACTTCCTGTTCCACCACTGATATTAGAAGATACTACGTCACAAGACTTTGCATTTTTACAAGGAAACCTGTGAACAAATCATTTAACTTTAAATAATGTTAATGCTAAACTTTTTTTTTAATTAAATTAATTTCTATTAAATTCTTACAAAAAAATTTTTTTTATGTAATATAAACTTTTTTCATGAAATATAAGCAAATGTATAAATCAATGATTTTATTTATGAACTTTTTTTCATGTTGATTTACAATTCATGCTTATTTTGGTTCCCAAGTTAGGATCTTTGCATTAAATGCAAGCTTGTTGGTCTATGCAAAGGTTATTGGAAAAAACTTCCAGACTTAAGAAACTTCAATGACTTAAAAAAAATCGAATATAATATTCAAACATACTCCATCAACCTATTTTTTTAACAATTGACACTTAAGACTCGTTCACACACAATGAGACATTGAACAAAAATTTGGTTCACACTGAATGAAGCAATGCGACATTTTGTTTCAATAAATGAATTTTGATCAAAAAAGAAGTTAACAGAAATGTAAATTAGTTAAGCTTTTATTTACACGCTAAAGATTTATAAAAAAAGTAATTTATAAGTGTAGACCCTACATGTAAGAAAAATGCTGAAAATCTAACATGTGGCTGACATTCACAAACATCCCTATTGTAAAAACAGGCGGATTTTACTATAGTTTCGCTTATGACGTTTTTCTGGTTGTTCTTTATAATCAAACCTCGTGGTTTTGCAAGTTAACTAGATAATTACCAAAGTTTCATAAAAAGCTAGTTAGATAATCTAGTTTGTTTAATTTTTCTAGGCCTACTTTCAAAGTGCGGTAGCCCTAAATAAAAGCAGGGTAAAGTTTTTAAATATTTTTTTACTTACCAGTTTGATTTTAATCGACTATTATTTATAAGCTTAATTAATCTCAATTATAATTTAGTCACAAATTTTTTCTATTTATTTTCTCTAGTTGTATGCTAAAGAGTAAAATTGGTAATTATTGAATATGGCAGAAAAATCATGTTACGCAAAGTGACATTGAACTTGTAGAATGGGATTCGTTATTTTGTTATAGCTTTTCTTTTTTTTGTAATTAGCTTATTGCAATATATTTTCGTTACAAAAAGTTGAACAGTCAACAAACTATAATTTGTAGGTACGAATCTGTAATATGAGGTAAAGAAATCTCAGACCAAATGTAAAAATTAACTACTATTAAAGGGTTAAAAAACTGATTGTAACGGTAAAAGGCGTTAAGCTGGCCGATTGCCGCAAAGTGAATAGTCGAATAACGCGGTTCTGCTTCGATAAAGGAAAAAGTCAAAATAGCCAAGGATGTTTAATATAAAAAGAAAATAACGATAAACGAAACGAAGCAGTATTCTGTAAATAAATAAAACAAACTAAAAACCAAACATAGAAAACACACAAGTTGCCTTACCTTGCAGCTCACGTCAGCGCTTACTCATGGGGAACATACAAACGGGTAAAATTCACAATATTTAATCAGGACTACACTAAAATCTCTCAGACTTCAACTAGCTGCCACAATTATTGCTGCTGGTTGCTTTACAAACTGAAGCTTGAAAAAAATGCGATTGAGCCAGCAGTAAATGAACACATTGCAGAAACAAATTATGTTCGGGGAAAAAATTAACTAAAAACAAAAAGATACTGTTGAATCGTGGTGGAGTGCTTTGAGCGCCGGGATTGCGATCGACATAGTCTCAATTCAAAACCTACTCGCACCATTCTTTTGTGTCCTTGAAAAAGACACTTTACGGCACTTTCCCCTGCTTGGTGGTCTTGGCAACCAGTTCTAAGTTTCAGTCGTATCTCTATTAGCGGATTAGCAAAATCTTGGCATCTCCGGAAGCAGGTCGGAGTAATTGCTTACCCTATGTATTAGCGCCTCCTGCGAATCAGGAAAAGACTGTAAATATAGAGATAAACGTAAAAAAATAGTGGTAGCGAGTGCAGGCGCAAATAATGATTAGAAAAGGAAAAGAAAATAAACATGCGCGTTGCTAATTTTCTACAATGATCTTGTGCAAAAAACTGGTAAAAAAATATAAATTATTTACGTACTAACTAGAAAAGGTACCACCTACGGAACTAAACCAAATACGTACAAATGAAAAGCAACTAGTTAAAAACATAAAACAACAAACAAAATAGAAATATGTAGAGAACTTATACAAGATAAGTAATAAACAAAAAAAATAACAATGCAGTGCTAAACACAAAACAAAATTATTGAATTAACAAATTAAACTTGAACGAAATATAAATTTTGGAAACCATAGCTAATCTTTTAGAAATGCCACGGAACCCAGGGAAAGAAAATATTCCGCAAATATTTCTCTTATGTTCATACCAGCAGTGGGCATTCGTCCCAAGGGGAGTTACTTATGTTCTGCTTACCACGAGATGTTTCTACATTAACATCATGAGTCAGAGGGAAATCACGCATTAAAAGGTTGTGTAGATAACATGATGCTTTTACTATTTTATCAGACACATCGACGCGTACAGCAATCGGCCTTAAAAAAACAAGAAAACGTTGAGTAAGAATACCAAAGGCATTCTCAACGACTCGACGAGCACGCGAAAGACGATAATTGAACACACTTTTTTTTGCTCTAAATACCGTCCTGGATAGGGCACATTAAGTAAAGCCTTAAAGGAAATGCCTCGTCGGTTACAAAACAGTACGGAAGTTCTGGCCCGCCATCGTATATACCGTATTTTCTTGAATAGAAGCCGCGGCTACTATTTTTTATTTTTGAACATATTGTGCGGTTTCTATTCGAGGGCGGCTTCTATTTTTTTTTTATATGAACGTTTTAGTCTTCAAATTGGTGTCCAGTGAGCATTCAAGATAATCTAACATAAGCGACAGAAAAATGGAAACAGTAAATCAGATGCAATTCTATTGTCTCTTTTGCAAAACACTCATACCGTAAACAAGGTCATCACGTGCTACCCTACCGTTAATCCGACAGCTGCTATTCCTGTCGCGTCTGTATAAAGCAATCAACAAAACCAAACTCAAGAAGTGTTAATTATTAAGTAGCAACAAAAATCTGGGCTTTTTTTTGTCTAAAAGTTTTTACGCACTATCCAATCACTACTACAATCTGACAACTGCTTTTTTTGCTTTGTTTTCTTGTGTCAATAAAGCGGTTTTCTCCATTGCGGCTTCTATTCAAGAAAATACGGTAGGCGCACTGCTCGGCAAGGGAAACGATCCGTTTAATAGTGCCTGGCCAAAGCTTGAAGAAGCAGATATTCCACCGTCGGAATTTTGCCCATAACTTCCGACGTCAATAATTCGAAAGTGGTATCTGCAAAAATATTACAAACGAAATTTGAATTCAAAAATTCAGCGTAAAAATACATTGGTTCGCAAAAATTTCAAATACAATATAGTAATAATTTTATCGCTTTAGCAGTTCTAAATTTCAACCGTATAAATTTATTAAAGCCAAAAAAAATCAAATACATAAAACCTTCAACACTACAGCAAGTGCGGGTAATCGCTTTACGTCCCCGACGTTGACCAGCGAGTCGGGGGCAGAACTTTTAATACTACAAAGTTGATCTATTAAACTATTTCTGCGTACAGCCTTTCTACTCTGCTGTAAACCATTATAATACTAAGAATTTTATAGGAAAAGTAACAAAGTTTAAAATCTTTTGCTGATTTCTATCACAGCAACTAAACTAAAGCACTGACAAAAAGCAAAGTGTCGGCAGCGTGATCGAGTGATTAGAACGCTGGGATTGCGATCAATATGGTCCCGGTTCAAAACCTACTTACGCCATTCTGTTGTGTCCTTGGGAAAGCCATATAACGGTACTTTCTCCTGCTTGGTGGTCTTGACAAGCAGTTTAAATTGAAGTCATATCTCTATTAAATTACTGGGGGACAGCAATACTTTGGCATCTCCAAAAGCAGGTCGGGGCAATTGCTTACCCTATGTATTAGCGCCTTTGTTGCTTCCCTGTAAGTCAGGAGGATATAGAGATAAAATAGAAATAAATAAAATATTAAGCAAGAGTGCTAAATGGAACTGCTATTAAAGCATGTAATTAAGTACATTATAAAATATTTAAAGTTATTATAAAAAAGGAAAACTTACTGGGCATCAACTACAGCAAGTAGAACAATGCTGAATGTTCCTTTATAGTTGAAAAACAAAGAACCAGAGTTTTTTGGGCACTGAAGGACAACATACTTCCCATCCATGGCACTAATGCAGTGTTTCTCAAACCATGGGTCGCCAAGGCTATGCGGATGGGTCGCGAAGCCTTGTAAATTACCGCACGTAAAAGAAAAAGATCTGCGCGCACAAGATTTGAGAAGTGAAGAACCTTCTTGAGATGTCATTACGAATTTAAGAGGAAAATGAAGAAATCGGAATCAGATTCAAGATGAAGACTTTTTTTTTTTTTTTTAGAGATCACTACGTTTTCACTACGTTCAGTGAAATTTATTTGGGTCGCAGTCATCTTTGCAAATTGTTATTTTTAGCGATTTTGGGTCGCAGAAAAAAAGGCTTGAGAAACACTGCACTAATGCAATGAGAAAAATTCCAAATTTTTTCAAACTGTGATGCAATTTCCAGTAAATCTTTGTATGTTGGTGCCATTAAGTGGGTTTTACTTAATTTTTCCCAAAGAGCATCACAAACTTGTGGAATGATGCTGGAGACAGTAGATTTTCCAATGCAAAAAGATGCACTGATAGTGCGAAAAGAATCTCCAGTTGCTAAATATCTATAAAAGACAACAATTTTAAAAACATTTAACAATAATTTATACAATTAAAAGTATTACCTTAAAGTAAAGGCTAGCCGCACACCAGGTGAAATTGCCTCCCTCCAATTAGTTTTCAATTTTAAAATTGAAGGACCAGCAATTTTGAGCAGTTTATTAAATTGGCAAGGGGTGCATCTCATGTAATCCCTAAAATATGATGCTCTCTCTAGCTCCAATTCTTTCAATAACACTGGTCAACAAAAAAAAATTTTTTTATTGGTGCCTTAAATATTAGAGCTGTTTTGGAGTATATTTGGGGCGCTGATTCCGAAAATGACGGCAGTTTTTTCGCATCAGCTCTAGTTTTTGAGATACGGTATACCGCTCATATTTGTTTGCTTGTAAACCTGTGTAGAGCATTTACGTCAGTGGATTAATGAAAAGAGACAAAGTTTACAGTTTGGTGTCACAATGGTTTGGAGGAAACCTAAAAATCCTCACGACGATTGCTATTTTTGTATGGTTAACATTAAGTGAATCAACCGTAACAATAGAAGAAAATGGATATACCCCGACTTAGAATCAGCAAGACGGCCTGTCCCGCATTCAGACGAAGTTCCCATTCCTGTGTTTGACCACCTAACAGAACTAATAGAAAGCTCTGATGAATTAGTTCTGTTGATGCAGCAGTGACCTGTAGCAGTGAAAGTGAGTTTCAGGGCGCAGTTGCTACACCGCTGCGATTTAATCAGTTCGAGCTGAATGACCTGGTCAGAGACCTCAATCTTTCAAGAGACATCGGAAATCCTCGCATCCAGGCTAAATGAGAAAAATCTTCTTCAGCCTGGTACTAACATTACGTTTTATCGTAGAAGAGAAAAAGATTTACTGCCCTATTTTTCGAAGGAAAACAATCTGGTTTTCTGCAATGATGTTGGGGGGCTTCTACAAAAAATGGGACTAGCAGAATACAATCCACAAGAATGGCGCCTTTTTATTGACAGTTCTGTAAGAAGTTTAAAATGCGTTCTACTCCATAATGGCAATAAGTATGCTTCCATTCCAATAGGCCATTCAATTAGTATGAGAGAAGAATATGATTCGATTAAACAAATTCTGGAAAAGGTAGCATACCTTAAGTATCAGTGGAAAATATGTGTAGACCTAAAAATGATAAACTTTCTTCTGGGCCAGCAAAACGGTTTTACAAAGTATCCTTGTTTTCTCTGTATGTGGGATAGCAGAGCAAAAAGTGAACACTGGACAAGAAAAGAGTGGCCTTTGAGGAAAGAAATGATTGCAGGCGAGAAAAACATCATTCATCAACCTTTGGTTACCACAGAAAAGATCATTCTCCCACCGTTGCATATAAAACTTGGTCTTATGAAGCAATTCGTCACGGCATTGAATACAGATGGAGCATGCTTTCGATATTTGTGCAGTGCATTCCCAGGGATGAGTATGGAAAAGATTAAAGCAGGAATTTTTAATGGTACACAGATCAGGCAGCTTATAAAAGATTCGCAATTTGCTAGGCATATGACCGAACACGAATCAGCTGCTTGGACCGCATTTGTGCTGATTATTAAAAACTTTTTGGGAAATTACAAGGCAAGCAACTATGTAGAGCTTGTAACCAATATGTTAAGCAGCTTTAAAGATCTTGGCTGCAACATGAGCATCAAAGTCCACTATCTTCATAGCCATTTAGACCATTTTTCAAAAAATCTTGGTGACCTAAGCGAGGAGCACGGTGAAAGGTTTCACCAGGATATAAGAGTAATGGAGGAGCGGTACCAAGGAAGATGAGATGAAACGATGCTAGCTGATTATTGTTGGAGTTTGCAAAGGCACTGTCCTGATACTAAACACTCCAGAAAGTGCTACAAAAGACACTTTTTAGATGTTATGTAATTACTAGAATAAAGTCTTGCATTTTTCAATGTCTATTGCTTTCATCGGGGTATTTTATTATTTTGTGTTGTTGAAAATACGTCAAACACGTAGTTACTTTGCTATTGCGCATTTGACATACCTTTAAACAATCTTAAACAAATTCTTTGTTGCTTAAGATCCATGTATAACAAATAAAAGTCAAAATTATAGGGGTATGCCGTAACTCAAAAACCAGAGCTGATGCGAAAAAACCGATGTCATTTTTGGAATCAGCGCCCCAAATATACCCCAAAACAGTTTTAATACTTAAGGCACCAAATTGTGTGTTGACCAGTGTAATCAATGATATTCACCTAAAAATTTTACTTTTTTAACTTGTGAGTTTAATCATAAAAATTTAACATAGTTTGAGTAGCTTAGTAACAAAAATAAATAAACAATAGAAGCTTATAATCACCTAGTGCTTTTCTTCTCTTTAAAATAGGATGAACCCAAACACATCTTTTTTTTTTTAATGTTTAAAACAGCAGCAGTCAAAATAACAGGATCCATATTTTAAATAGAGCTACTGAAAACAGGACAAAACAAAAAAATGTCAGATTATTCTACAGTTTTAATTAGGTCAAAAAAGAAACGATTAGCAATCATTATTGCATATTAGCTTAAATAGGAAATATTATATGTAAGAATATTTGAAAGCAAATAAAGCCCATCACTTGATTTTTATAATAATGCAAATAAGCAACATACCATAATTTAAATTGAATGTCAAAAACTGTCTAAAAAAACTAAAAACCAGTAATTTTGCCTACAAAGACTTGGCCAATTAGTTTTTTCAATAAACCAAAAAATTGCAATGACATTTGTTACAAAAACTTTTTAGATACAAATCTATTATGTCTATTTTTCATTGAAATTACTGAGATCAATGTAATTTTTATGTGTTAGCATCATAATAAAAAAACCTAAAATGTTGGATTGATTCATTGGCTTCTATGTCTTGCTAATTTCATTGTGAGCAAATGCCTTATTAGTACAAATAAGAAAAACTATTTAAAACAATATTTGAATGCAATAAATTTCATTATTTATTTTTATACAAAACTAAGCAAGCATCAGGCAATGTTTTTTAACCAAACATTAGAAAATTGTAATTATTTGCTTTGATTGAAATGATTTATTTGAAAGGTCACAAAAGAAATGCAATTATTGTAAAAATTATGGATCTATTAAAAACTCACAGGTTCATACAATTAACTGTAGCTGGACAAAATCCAGAGTAATAACTATTTAAAAAAAAACTTAAAAATGTACACAGAATAGCTTATTCTTAAGTAATTAAAAAATTTTCTCATCTAAAAAAAATCTTTAGCCTTATATTTTTTTGTAAGTTGCTATACTATTTATTTTTAGCAGAAAAATTGCCTATTTTTCTTTTATTTAACAAAAAACATCCAAAACAAGCAATGACTGGATTTAACTGAAAGTGTTGGAGCACCAAGTCAAAATGTAATTAGGTTAAAAATATCCAAAGTTATGGAAAATAAGATTAAATAACAAAATTATTTAAAAAAATTATACCGACACTTAAGCAGCATTAAGTTAAATTCTAAAGAAAAATTAAATAATTTTTTTTCCAAAAAATTTCTGTCTAAATTTGATGATACAACAGTCTTTTTTCACTAAAAACCAGTGATTAAATTTTTTTTATAATTTTCTATACCAAGAATTTTATATTTACCAATCATTTTATCTGTAAAACGTCACAAACCGTCAAAAAAAATTAAAAACCAGTAAATTTGCTAAATAACTAGCTTAGCGAGACCTGGCTAACTAGTTTTTTCATTGAAGCAAAATGTCTCAATGACATTTGTGAATGAGACTTTTTAGATACAAATCTAAAATGTCTATTTGCGATTGAAACCAACGAGACCGGTTCATTTTGTGTAAACGTCATAATAAAATAAACACAATCTAAAATGTCGCATTGATTGGTGATTTTCAATGTCTCGTTGGTCTCATTGTGTGTGAACGGGCCTTTAAAGCCAACTTCAGAAGTACGACAATGCTTAACGATTAATAACTCGAAAGCACATTTCGTTGTAATTTTGAAGATTGATTTTACTGCAAAAATCAGTTACCTATTTTTTTTTTTTTGAAAAAATTATAAAAATAGCTGCAAAATATCCGAGTTTTTAATTTAAAAAAGATATCTTTAACTTTTAAAATTTGGCGTTTTCTAGACAAGACTGAAAGGCTTTTAATATGTTTGGGGTACACTTAAAATGTTTTCTAAACGCTTGTTTTTCTGTATATATAAACGTACACGCTACGACGCTTTTGTGAGAGTCCGGAGGATAGATACAAAGATGAAATTAAAATTAAAAATCTATAAATTTTGATAAATATAAACGCACATATTTATTAGATTAATAAATTTTTTTAAGCTGAACCAAAATGAAAGATATTGAAGTAAAATAAAGTTAAAATTTCGAAAGTGGAAAAATTAACAAATTTCCTGAAAAATATTTATTTTTCAATTTTATTTTCTTAAGTTTTATTTCGCCCGTGTATAAGTTTATTTATCACCAAAAATTATTTGACAATTTTTCAAATAAAAAAAGAGGCCGGCAAACAGTATTACTTTCGGCTGCTTTTTCGTTTTTGGTAAACAAGAAAATTTATACCTTGATATGCCAAGGTAGACTTCTTCAAGGATTTTAAAGGCTCAACTTTTGCGACTGTAACACATTTTACATTAATTGTTGTATGCGTCCCAGATCAGTTTAGAGTTGGTATTATGCCATTAGGCACATTAAATTTTTTTTTTAATTTTTTAAAGATCAAAGACGCGCTTGAAAATTTTTTAGGATCCACTTGTTTACTATGTTAGACATACTGCAGAGAATGTTGTTGTTTCTGTTTTTTACAGATTCTGAACCTTAAAAAATTGTAATTTTAGACACTAAAATATTCTAAGATTCTGTAAAATGCCACACCGACAATTTTTAACTGATAACATTACTTAGATGATTTATGAGTTTGATTTGAGTGGCTCACAAGATGTCGAATGAAAGTCAATACAACTCTAGCATTATAGTTGAATACAACCGAACCAAAGGTAGAATGGACAATGTAGTCAAGTTAGTAAGAGAATCTTCTTGTTCCAGACGTATTTCAAAATGGGTCCTGAGAATTTTTATGAACATTCTCGATATTGGGGACCTAAACGCTTTCACATTTTGAGTTAAAAAAAGCAAAAACTTAACTAAAACAAACCAAATCGCAGATATTAATTTTTGCTGTAGTTAAGCAAAACACTGACAAAACTGAAAATACGGCAGAGGGCAAACAACTTAACTGGTGTCCAGCTTCCTGTTGTCAAGAGCTATTGAAGCTGCGGGAGTATAGGTTGGGTGAAAAGGCGCATTTACAGTAGTACTTTTGTGCTTGAGCAAGTTAACTTAATATGTAAAATAAATAAAACACAGAACCGTTTACAGTTCAAATTTTTGCAATTAAAGTCAAGTTATGCTTGATAGCTTTATGGTAACGGCAAAGTTTGAGCATTTTTTATAGCTTGGTCATAGATTAGTATGTAAATAGAGGCTTATTTTGTCATCAAAAGCACATTTCACAAACAATTCTGGTTTTTACTGTTTTAGATGCAGAACTTTGTAAGAAGTAAAAAAAAAGTATTAAAATTTTTGATTAATATTTGAAAGTACAAACCTAATTAAAAAATAGTAAAATGCTAGCTGTAACTTTGAGCATGCTTCATCAACCTAATCGGTCGGGGTCTCGCTTCTTCACCGAATTGCGAGTGTGGCGCCTCTGAGCAAACCGCAGACCATGTACTAACAGCGTGCCCTATACATCGGGCACCACATGGAGCACGAGTTCTGACGGTTTTGGATGACGAAACTTGATGCTGGCTTAATGACATGACTGCCAGCATCTAATCCAGGCAGTGCAGCAGTCTGGGGTAGTAAAAGGATAAACCCGCGGCCCCAGTCCTGCTTGTGTCTGACCAGGAGTGGATACCCTTTAAACGACGACAACGATGACGATCAACCTAATTCCTGATTATTTTTTTGTCACCACCAATCGCATTTCGTCAAAGTTATTTTTTTAAAAGAAAAGAATCGACAAAACAGCTGCACCGTAACATGATTTAAGTTTTTTGATGAAAAAAAGCTTGGTTACGTTACCAGCAGCGCACATGGTTCGACAGAAAACAAAGTTAAAAGAACAACTAAGGTTTGCTTTTAATTTGTATCTTAATTGCGGCACGTACTTTAATAGTTACAATTTTTGAGATTTTGGTGTAAATTTCGAGAGGGCATTGTTTCGGTAAGTGTTTTTGAGTTTCCGTGCAATTTAAGTGTAATTCTAGATGCAATCTAAGGATGAAAGGCTGTTGACATTTTTTTTGCCGCTTTGCGTTCTTTGGTTTACAATAAAGCACGAAAAAGAAATGTACTGTCCATCCAGAAGTACAGCAGCTGACTGAAGAAGTGAGTTCTAAAAAGCAATCATGTCGACGGAGGAACGACTTCTAACGGAAAGAACGCGTTGTCATCACTAACTTTGTGGCCTATAGTAAAATTTTTATTTTTCAAATGCGGTAAATCTACAAAATTTGTGGTTTTGGATAAAAAAATTTGTGTTTTTGATGTGTGGTTTTTTTCGCCTAGATAAATAAGATCGCATTCTAAATGGGGTCTTCTGAACTCCAACAAGTACTATTTATCGCCAATTTACTGAAAAAGTTTTTTCGACAATCGCATTGCCAATCGCAGTTTACTAGTTCTACAAAACTGTTATTTATCGGAAACAAAGACGTACAAGGGGCATTAAAAAAATACGCGGAATTCTCCCGTGACAAAAGTGCCAGCAAGAAAAAACGTATTTTAGCATGCTAGCCATAAAAAGCATGTTCTTTATGATCGAATAATTGCTATCACTCATTTTGCGCTTGTAAACGAAGTTGTCAAGAGCTAGTTTATTTAAGGTAGTTTTTTAACCCATGGAGCGTAAGGATTTCGAGGTAAGAACCAACATCAAATTTTTGGTAAAGCTTGGTTGGAAAGGAACGGAGATCATTCAAGCTCTGCAGACCGTTTATAAAGATGATGCTCCCGAGAAAACTTGTGTTTACAAGTAGATTGAAAGATTTCGAGATGGTAGAGAAGCTGTTGAAGATGATTAGGGTCGTGGAAAACCAACAACCTCAGAAAACAATGAAAAAATTGATTTTGTTAGGAACCTAGTCAAAGAAGATGGACGATTGACGGTTTATCAGATAGCTGAGACTTTGGGCATATCAGTTGGTTCAGCTCATTCAATTTTGCATGACGATTTATGCCTCAGCAAGCTTTCGGCGCGATGGGTGCCAAAAGCGTTGCGCCCAAATCAGCTCAAACTCAGAAGTGAATTGTCAACGGCAATTTTGCTCAAAATTGAAGCAGATGAAGACCGCTTGTTTGATCGAATTATAACAGATGAAATATGGGTCTACTAGTATGATCCTGAAACAAAACAGCAGTCCAAACAGTGGCTCCAATGTGGATCATCTGGCCCAATCAAATTCAAGTCTGAGAGGTCTGTCAAGAAGGTAATGGCAACTGTTTTCTGGGACTCTAAAGAAGTTGTGCTAGTAGGTTTTTTAGAAGGTAAAAAAACTGTTACAGGCGCCTATAACGTAGAAGTTTTAAGGAAATTGAGAGCAAAATTAGCTGAAAAGCGTCCAGGAAAACTCCATCGTTGAATTCTTTTCCATCACGACAACGCCCCAGTGCATTCTTCTCGGATCGTAAGAGATGTTTTGAGAGAATTTCAGTGGGAATTGCTGCCACATCCACCTTATAACCCAGACCTTGCCCCATCTGACTTTTTTTGTTTCCAAAACTCAAAGAACACTTGAAAGGCGTTTATTTTAATGACACTAATGAGGCAAAGTAAGCAGCAAAAACATGTCTCACAAAATGGTCAGCAGATTACTTCAAAAATGGGATAAAGAGATGGATTCTGTTTGAATTCTGTTCTGTTGAGCTGTTTTAGATGGATTCTGTTTGAGATGGTATAAATTCTAATCCAATAAATCCTAATGTTTGAACTGTTTGAGATGGATTCTGCTCTGTTGTGGGGTCCGAGGAGGGTTGCGGATTTTGAATAGAGTGCAGCCCGCGAACGTTTCACACGTTTTTTTGAGGTGCTTGATAAAATCAATGTCACAAATAAAGCGCTTTGGTTTGGATTACAAAGAATATCATAACTATACAGCGCTCTAGATTTGATAATTGAATAAATTGAGTAATATTTAAGATATCTTTAAGTTATTGTAATGAATATAGCGCTTATAATTTGATGAGTAAGTCTTAAATCGATAAAGTTAAATAATTTAGAAGTTAACTGCTTTGTAAGAATATATTTCAATTGAATGCTGCTCGCTGCGCAGCAAAGATAATAAAAAGCAAGTGTTTTAGCTAAATATTGTGCACTTGTGACATTACAGACAAATACTATTGCGTGTGTTTTTGCTAGAATGTTTTCCATGTATTGTAATTGGTTAATTTTGCTCTATTTTTGTTCTTCTCGCCTCTTAGAAAAAATTCCAGAATCTAGTGAGATTTGTATAAATACCACGAAGAACATTATTAGTTAATCGTAGAGATTCGTCTTTTTGACAATTTGCTAATCTTTCGTTTTGATTTATTTGTTCGTGGCGTGAGGAATTAGCGCGTAGCTAATTTGTGGTTGATAGTTGTGCAAGCGAATCAAGTGGTAGCTAATTTTTTTAACTTCGTCAATTTTGGTTTCAGCATATCTGTTAATTTTGTCTAATTTTAATCAACCTATATAGAAGAGTTTAGCAAATTTACACCTTAGTTTCAAGTAATTAATTACTCCGCAATGGCAAGTTCCGCAAATTAGAAAGAGACAAGAAAGAGGAAAGTAGAGGAAGAGATGCGAAATTTAATGAAAATGGACTTCTGAATATTTTTTCATCAGAAATGCAGACAGTAGACCCTTGTGTTTGATTTGCAATCAAACTGTAAATGTTAATAAAGAGTACAACATTAAACGACATTATGACTCAAAACATGCTGACGCTGTTCATGGAAAGCTAAAAGGATGTGACAGAAAGCTGAAAGTTAAGCAATTGAAGGAACAAACGAAGAGCCAGCGTTTCATGTTTCAAAAAATGCATACTGATAATGAAAAAACAATTCAATGCAGTTTTTTAAATGCACAGAGAATAGCTTAAACTATGAAGCCGTATTCTGAAGGTGATTTTGTGAAAAAGTGCCTTACTGATGTCGCAGAAGAAATGTGTCCTAAAATGGTACAGGAGTTTGAGAAAATAAGTTTATCGCGTTGGACGATAGCAAGGCGCATCGATGAACTTGCTAGTGATATTATGACACTCTTTAAGACAAAGTGAAAAACTTTGTATTATGGAGCTTCGCAATCGATGAAAGCACAGTTGGCTATATTTATAAAAGGAGTGGACAAGGAGTGAACGAAACCGAAGAACTTCTGTCACTACAGTGTATGAAGGATACTACAACTGGTGCTAATATATTTTCTGAAGTTTTTAATGCTTTTAATAAGTTTTGGTTTGGACCTATCCACTTTATGCGGAATCGCAACTGATGGTGCTCGAGCCATGTCCCAAATTGGCATTGGATTTGTAGGTCTCTTGAAATCTGCTTTGAAAGAGAAAAATATCAGTGACAATATAGCAATTTTTCACTGTATCCTTTATCAATAAAATCTATGCGCAAAATTCTTGAAATTGAAACATGTCATGGGCCCGGTCATTGAGACAGTAAATTTTATTCGAGCTCGGAAGTTTCTGGATGATCTCGACACCGAAGATCAAGATCTAGCTTACTTTTCCGAGGTCCGTTGGCTAAGCAAGGGTAGTATGTTGCGACAATTTCACAAACTGTGAAAGAAGTTGCACTATTTTTAAAAAATAAAGGGCAACCAATGGCTGAAATGGAAGAAAAAAGTTGGTTATGTGATTTAGTTTTCTTAGTTGATATTACTACTTGGATGAATGAACTCAATACAAGGGTGCAACAAAAAGCCCAGTATGCGAGTGAAGTGCACGGGCACATAAAAGGCTTTATGAACAAGTTGAGACTTTGGCAAGGATACATACAAAATGCGAATATCTTTCACTTTCCAACTTTAAAAGAAATGGGAATGCGCCCAGAGAAGAAGACCGAATTTGCAGATCAACTTAAAAAATTGTTTAATGAATTTTCGGCTCGCTTTAAAGATTTCAAATCCCATGAACATTCATTTGAAATATTTTCTTCTCCATTTCACAATGACATTGACAAATCCCCCCACTGATATCCAAATGGAACTGATTGATCTTCAGGAGAGGACTGACCTGAAGGCCAAGTATGTGGAAATGAATCTTGATTATTTTAACTGGAAATATCTTGACCAAGATAAGTTCCCAAATTTAAGAAAGTTTATGGTTTCTAAAATGGCACTTTTGGCTCAATTTATTTGTGTGAACAATTGTTTTCTAAAATGGGTTTAATGAAATCTCCTTATCAATTAGTAATGAGAGACGAACACTTGGAAAATTGAATTAGAGTTACCAGCACCTCGATTAAAGTAAATTTGAATAGAGTGGTTCAGAAAAAAGCCAGCTGCCAAATTCTCACTGAATTGTTTCTACAAAAATTAAATGGAATTGCTATGCTCTGATTATACAGTTACGTCTTTTTGTTTTTTAACTAAACTATTTTTTTTTGAATAATACTGCTAATTACTGTTTTTGATATTATTGCAGTTTTAGTTTTATCGCTGGTAATATCAATAATCGGTAAAATGTTATCCTATTTACAGGTGCGGGTCGCAGAATACTGTGCTTATTGGTATTTGGCCCGCCATTAAAAAAGATTGCACACCCCTGCTTTAAACAAATGTATTTAAATAAAATTTTGTTTGCTTGTTATAATATTAGTTTTATCAATTTTAATGTTTTAATTTTAATAAAAAAGAATTTATTTGTTAACTTATACTGTATGAATTAAAGTTTTTTCATAATTATTTTAAAAGCTTTTAGATGTCACAACGTTTTGCTTTTTTTTTGACAAAAATAAAACAACATTTACAAATGACAAAAATAATTTATAAATTTATTTAAATTTCCAAAATTTTCTTTTTTGTACATAAAAGCTTACGTAATATTTTTGTAGGTGCAATTAAACTTTTCACACTCGCTTTCATAAAACCCGATAGAACAAGCACATTGTCCTGTTTCTGGGATACAAGTTCTTCCGTTTTCACAATTGCACACTGCCTCTATGAAAAAAATAAAAAAGCTTTTGCATGGTTCGATTTAGCCATTTTTTAAAAGAGTTGCTAAAAACATTATTTTATAATTTCTATTTTTTAAATAGTATAAAAACTAAAAAATTTTTTTAAGTCCAACTCAAAAAATAAAATTAAATAACTCAGTCTCTCTGAAAATAATCCGGAAAATCGCAAAGTTTAATTATCCCGATAGAAACGGATATGGCAATCAATTTGGTGCGTCCGTTTACCAGCGTGCAGACGATATAAGTGGCTGCTTGAATTTAAAAATAAGAAAGTTAAAAAATAAGATCAAATAAATAAAAATATTATTTTGGAAAATGCAAAAAACAAAGAAAAAATTAATTTTGCTAAAACATTTTTTTGATTACTTTTTTTATATAGTTTTCAATAATTTAAATTAAGTTTTCTGAAACTTTTTTATTTTAGAGAAATCAGTAGAGGTCCAAATTATCTCAAAGCCTGGATTATCCGACTTCCTTTTACTTAAAATTTTTATTACATTTTTTTTTAGCCCTGTTATCCAAGCGATAGCTGAATGAACTTTGGTTACCAAATTTGCAAGAAATCTCGGATTTTGCTTTTATTTTTTGACCAAGTTTTTGATTAATTTTTATTGAAGCAAATCATTTTTTTCCCTTTTTTCATCCAAATTTAAGTTTTTCTTTTTTTGATTTTCTTTTGAACAAACCTTTTGAAACAGTTATTAATTTTTTGGTCAAAGCAAAATGCTTTTTAAAAATTAAATAAAGTTCAATCTCATTTGGGTCGAGCATTTCCAAACAAATTTCTATTGTTAAGGAAAAATCTTAGTTTTTGCTAATGAAGATGTTGAAAATTTTGACCCAGTTGTTTGTAGAAAAATTGACCCAGTTGTTTATAGAAAAAAAGTTGCAACTAATGAAAATCTGGACCCAGTTGTTTGTAGAAAAAAAGTGCTTGGCAAACGGTGAAATGAATAATTAGAGTTACTTTTTGAGATTGGAACAAAACGTGGAAAAGATTTCAACCTTTTCTTCAAATTTTAAAGAGTACTTTTCGTTAGATCTTTTGAACTGATCAATCAGATTATGTGTTTATGACTTTACAAAGTACACGGAGTTTCGCTTCTTTTTTTAAATGACTGACTCCTAAAACAGAAACTTTTTTCGAGTAAAATCAAGAAAGTTTAGATTAGCTAAGATACTTTTTTTTAGTTGCTTAAAACTCAGATCAACTGTATCTGTATCTGCTTCAGTTTTCCTTATTTTATGAATTACAAAACATTAGATCAGCATAAGATGCAAAGATAGCAAACAAGAAAAACTATAAACAAAAAAACTTTAAACGTTACGACATACATCAAGAATTATAAAGTAGTTTAAAAAAATAGTCATGTTTGCATAACTTTTATTTCGGTGATCTATGGTGAAAATAAAGAGTAACTATCAAGAAAAAAAGATAAGTAATAATAAATCATATTGTCTTATTTTAAAGGTATTATTGTGTCAGTGCCAAAAAATTATAAACCGTTATTGAATTTCTAAGTTACTTTTTTCAATTTTATTTTCAGAACCTTTAGTTCAATTGACCTCTCTACTAAAACATATGTTTAAACTGTTTTTCTGGTTCTGTATTTTTTAATGTTTTGAAAGATGTTTACCAATCCTATAATTTGAAAAATTTACAAATATTACTAAAAATGTGAATGCTTAGCACTTACCAACTTCACAATCTTTCCCAGTATATCCAGGAGAACAAATACAATTATAATCGTTGATTCCATCTTTACAACTTCCATGAACACAAGGAAGATATTGGCATTCGTTTAAATCTTAGAAATTCAGCCAATAATTTTGTATATACAAAAGCTAAATATTTCTCGGTTGATTTTTAAAGCCATTAATAATTGCAATCTTTTATAAAAGTTGTAAAAATTTAATCTCAGATTCTGATTCTTTGTACATTTTTTGAAGAAAATGATTTAAATGTTTTAATATATTTCAATTTTCAAAAAATAAAACAACATAATTAAAAATTGCTATTAATACAATCGTCTTTTGATGGTTACTTATCGTAATTTTCAACATTTTGAAAATGTGAATGCTTAGCACTTACCAACTTCACAATCTTTCCCAGTATATCCAGGAGAACAAATACAATTATAATCGTTGATTCCATCTTTACAACTTCCATGAACACAAGGAAGATGTTGGCATTCGTTTAAATCTTAGAAATTCAGCCAATAATTTTGTATATACAAAAGCTAAATATTTCTCGGTTGATTTTTAAAGCCATTAATAATTGCAATCTTTTATAAAAGTTGTAAAAATTTAATCTCAGATTCTGATTCTTTGTACATTTTTTGAAGAAAATGATTTAAATGTTTTAATATATTTCAATTTTCAAAAAATAAAACAATATAATTAAAAATTGCTATTAATACAATCGTCTTTTGATGGTTACTTATCGTAATTTTCAACATTTTTACTATATTAAATCTTAATTATCTAAGTGATATATATAGCTTAGTTTCGACCCATATTCAAAATTGCTTTATAGATAAGCAAACTTTGACAATATTTTTGTGAAGAAAAACACAGGCAGAGCAAGTGAAAGAAACATTTATTCTGCCTGTAAAATAACCCGTTTGTTATTGAACCCAGGCCTATTTGCAAGCAAACATTTTAATCAATTTAAAGTAACTTCTGATTATTACTTCTTATAAATTATAGCTTTCAAATATTCATTTGCAGTATTTTTTAACTAGTTTTAACGCTAAATTGGATTTTATTACAATTCAAAACTGTACAGAGGCTGTATTAAGCAGTAATTAAAAGCAATTAAACTTTTGCTTTTGCATTATTATCACTTGATTAATATTGTCATTCGTATTAAAAAAAAAAACTTTCCCAAAGCAATATTTTTTTCAACATAATGTTTCATAATTACGGTCTACTTTACAGCATTACGTGAAATGATCATAGCTTTAGCAATTCGAATATGCTCAGCAGCTTCAGATACTTGAGGAGTCGATTAACGGTACAAATCTTTAAGATAGCTTTGAAAAGCATGTTCATTTCTCGAAGACTTTTCATCTGACATTTATTGGGAGGAATCGTCAGAATCAACTGAGAGCAATCCGATTGTGCTTATATAGACAAGGAGAGTGAGTATGATTGGTTAAAAAAAGCAGCCAATCAGCAATAGAAAAGAAAGAAAAAAGGAAAGAAAATGATAGTGCGTCTGATAGGTCAAGAAAGACAACCAATCAGAAGTGAAGTAAAAGAGAGTTAATGAATGACTTTTAAACTGTAAAAAAATTCCTTGTGTCGACAGAAATTGGGTTGAAAAGATTTGATAAACGTAACTTTAAGAGCGGAGAGGTGGAAAGAAATACGTCCTCGGGTAAGGATAGAGAATTTGGTGTCATTGTATTGGCTGGCACAGGGAGGGTTTTCCAAAAAATGCTTTCCAATAGCAGAGTCATGGCCAGTGACTTGCGAAGTGCTGTTTTTCTTGCAGGCACAGAAAAGGTTAGAGCGATTTTGAGAGGAATGATTAAGATTGATTGAGAAGAAGATTTATTAATTGAGAATTGATTGAGAAGAAGATTGATTGAGAAGAACGTTATTGTGGTGAATGTTGTCTATCAAGTTGTGTGCCACTGTGATAGTCAGTACGTAGGACGTACATCCCAAAGTTGCAAGAACGCATTAAGCAACATATTTCCAGGTCAATCAGAAACCCTCATTCTTCTAAAAATCGCTCTAATCTTTTCTGTGCCTGCAAGAAAAACAGCACTTCTCAAGTCACTGGCCATGACTCTGCTATTGGAAAGCATTTTTTGGAAAACCCTCCCTGTGCCAGCCAATACACCAAATTCTCTATTCTTACCCGAGGACATATTTCTTTCCACCTCTCCGCTCTTAAAGTTACGTTTATCAAATCTTTTCAACCCAATTTCTGTCGACACAAGGAATTTTTTTACTGTTTAAAAGTCATTCATTAACTCTCTTTTACTTCCACTTTTGATTGGTTGTCTTTCTTGACCTATCAGACGCACTATCATTTTCTTTCCTTTTTTCTTTCTTTTCTATTGCTGATTGGCTGCCTTTTTTAACCAATCATACTCACTCTCCTTGTCTATATAAGCACAATCGGATTGCTCTCAGTTGATTCTGACGATTCCTCCCAATAAATGTCATATGAAAAGTCTTCGAGAAATGAACACGTTTTTCAAAGCTATCTTACAGCTTCAGATACCCAAAAACAATTTAAAAAATTTAGGCGTAAACAAAATTCCTCTCAATACAAACCAGAGATTGATTTTGTTCAACAAACTATAGTGCCTTTTTTAAGGTATTTTAATTAACATATTTATTGCTCACATTTTATAAACAAACTTATATACTTGCAACGCTTATGCATCCGTTTTCAATTGTACACAAAGCAGTCTCTCCAACCTCACAATATCTTCCGGTGAAATTTAAAAAACATTTGCATGTAAAATTTTTTTTGTTTTGTTGACAAGTTCCAAAAATGCAAGGTTCATCTTGGCATGACGTAATCTCTAAAAACAGACAACAAAATTTTATATTTGTTTTCAAAGCAAGTTTTTGATATTTTTTATTGTAACAAAGAATAACACAATGCACTTGACAGACATATAGCCCTTTATTAACAAGTAAAGTTGGACATGCTTTATAACTAAACCCTAATAAACACACTGACTCTTACAAAAAAAAAACATATTAGTTTAGTTTGGTGAAAATTTGGAAAAATATTATTTTCTTACTTTTTTGACAAGTTTCTCCTTTATAACCTGGGTCACATTGACAAGAGAATTTTCCGTTTAAATCCAAGCTACAATATCCATGTTGACCACAGGAATTCGAGCTACAGCTTGCTGTGTTTGTTGATCTTCTGACTCGTTCTGAAATACAATAAGTGATAAAATTTTTAAACAGCTCATGTAAACATGATTAATATAGTTTTTTTAATCAATTTTCTTATCTCAACTCTTTGGCGAAACAATATAAATAGTAGAAGCACCATAACAAAATCAATGAAAACTTTAGAGTAAAAAGTAAATTTATTTATAAGCCACGTAATGTTACACAATTACAAAAGCCATACTTACCACACATCAATACAGCATAACAACAAAAATCTATTTCTGTCTCTTTTAATTTATTTTTTAATGACTAAAAAATCTTAAAACAAAGAAAAAATTAAGTAGCTTTTTATTCTTTTTTCTTCTTTCAAAGCACAATAAAACACTCAAGCAATATATTTCAAAATCATACTTGATAGTGCCTTCTCTTGACTTGCATATTGCTTTTCACTGGTGCTTTTGAATGGGTCTTGTAAGGATATTGTCTGTTTAAGTGCGTATAAAATCATTTTATTACAAAAAAACAAATGTGTATTGACAATTTTTGACAACCTTGTTAGATTTTGACTAATGCAGATTAAGCATTATTGGTAATTGGCATGATTCAAAGCAAATCGCAAAGCCTTTAGAATAATTTGGTCAAAGCTTAATTGACTGATTCGAAGACAGTGAAGCAAGTCATTCGACCAACGGGTTTAACAATTTTATAGCTATCAGGTTGAATTAAAGAGACGACTTTTATCACGAACTTCAAAGCAAGAAAGTTAAGTTTGGCATAAAAAAAATTTTTAATTTTTATGCTCCTGAATTATCAAATTACAAAAAAAATAGACTTAGTTTAAAATTCATTTGTTCTTCTGGTAGAATCAGAGGCAAGTAAAACTTCAACAAATAACAGAAGGCGTAATATATTTATTAAAGAAAAACTCAACGCCACGTTTCGTCCGTTACATCAGGCGGACTTCATCAGGTAAAAACAAAATACAATGCACAACGTATTTAAAAACCAAGAAGTTAAAAAACACAAACTACTCGTAATAAACACAAGGTGAGAGGCGAACATACATAACAATTTAATAACTACTTCGTGCAACAGAAACAAATTTAACAGGTTGAAAACCCACATTCATTGTGAGATTTTTTATATTACTATATATTTTTGGAAAAACATTCCAATCTTTATCGTTTATT